>OZ017738.1:64079072-64436572 GCA_963969285.1 Odontomyia ornata | reverse complement strand
TTATATATATATATATATATATATATATATATGTATATATTGGATTGTCTAAGAAGTATTGAGCTTTTTTGTCACTAGACGGTGTTTCTTGTCATATATCAGGCAGAGCTGATCATGATATGCGTTTGAAAGGTAAGATTCCAGTCTGCAATTTTCATAAAGACAGTTCTGTATTTCATCATTCGTGTCAGAAGTTGCATTAATTTAGAAATGAGTTAAAATTCTGAATAAAATCGTTATATTTTACAATGTCACTACGATCAAGGTGAGAATGCATCGAAGACTCGTGTAAAAATTTGTCGTGTTTACGGTCAAGATACTTTATCCAAAGCCCCAGCCAAGAAATGGTTCACTCGCTTTCGTTCTGGAAATTTTGATGTGAAAGATGCAACTCACTCAGGTCGACCAATCACTGAAAAATTCGATGAAATCTTACAAAAAAATTAAAGAAGACTGACACATTGCTAACAGTTTTGAACCATTTGCTTAAGGCTGGATACAAAAACAAGCTCGACGTTTGGGTGCCGCATGAAATAACACAAAAAAATTTGATCGTATTAATTATGATTTGCGAAATGCTCATAAAACGCAACAAAATCGAGCCATTTTTGAACCAAATCATTACGGGCGATGAAAAATGGGTAAGATACGAAAATGTTGTTCGAAAAAGATACAATACTTTTTAGAATATCCAATAAATATACATATATATATATATATATATATATATATATATATATATATATATATATATATATATATATATATATATATAGATTCTGATTTTAAACCTGCACATCTCTCGATCTAAGGTTCGTTGTTGCCAACGAGAGTCGAACCAGGGACCTTTGGCTTACGGGATGAGTGCTCTAATCACTACAACACACACTCCGCAAGTAGTTAAAAGATCATTTGTATGAAATTGATGGGGGCCCTAAGTAGATGCTTTCTCCGCTTACTTTGCTGTTTCGGCACTGCAAATTTGAATAATTATGATTTAAACACTTTAACGCGGATATTAACAATAGCATTAAGTAGTATTTATCAATTCACCTCCTTCAGTTTGAAATATATCACATTGTCTGCTATCTACCAGTCTTGTATTGGTACGTCAAAATGTTCTCATCCCTCGTGAAATCATTTTAATAACATGCAAATGATAGAAAACAAGTTTAATATCCTAGCTGGAAGATGTCATTAGCAAAACTACTACTTTAACTTTTAATTAGATGACTACTAAAAGCATAACAAGGATGCTTGGGCCAACGAGTAAATTTTAAGATGATATAAAATGATAGGAAAACATCTGAAAGCAACGGAAAGATGAAGAAAGATATTCTAACCATTTGTTTATCATTAAATAGCAGTTTTTGGGTCTAACTGCATTTATAAGCATAGAAATCAAGTGAAATGGGAAAATAAATGTATTTATTTGATGAGGTACTCTCGTAGAAGTGGTAAAATAATATTTCATGGACCACAATCATAAGACATTGAAACGTTGGTTGCTTGGTTCTTTAATGAGTCATAAAATGTAAAATTAAGAGCTGACGAAAATTTCTCCAAGTTCTCAAGAGTTCTGCATAGGACAACAACCCTTAAAAAGGAATGTGTAGATACCAATATGATAAAATGTTGATTCCATGTTAAATGGCACCTTCACAGTTGCGATTTAAAATAAAAAAATGTTATTGGCACCACCAGCCGGAAAGACAATATAATTTAAAAGCAAATAATCATTTTATTGGCTCCCCTTTTGAAAGTCAAGCACTGTTCAAGGATAAGTATGAGTAGCAGGAGAGTTCTCCTATCAGAAGGTTATTATAAAATAATTAATAAATCAAACAACGTCTTCTGAATAGCAAAACTCGGCTCACACATATATTCCATAAATTGAGCTCAGAAAAATAATAAATAGTTGTTATGTATTTTATTTTCAGTCTGTTGATCTCAATTTTTGGGTAGTTATGATAACATATTGTCGCATGTTATGGTTCGCGGCCAATAATTTTAATGTTCCGGGAAAGTGAAAATGCACTGTCTTTTAAATTAAGTTAAAAGAGTTTATTTACAAAGAATGCACAATCACGAATTTCACTATTTCACAAATCGTATTAAAATCGGATTTTTACTGTCTGTCAACTTTAGATTTCAACTGTCTTAACTACTAACAAAAATCACTTCACTTTTAATCAATCAATATTGCCTTTACTTCACGCTCCACTCTATCGCAGGTTTACCATCGCGGATGTGATAATCTCCCGATTCATTCAGCTCGGCTTTGTATAGAGTCTCTACTCATTCAACCCATTACTCGTGCATTGGCGAATGTTCTGACGAAAGCTACCTGGAATATTCGAGCAATTGAATGGCGCAGTGACGTCACTTTCAGATATTAATCAAGCTTGGTGGGTTCTTGTGCTTTCGAGTTCATTCGTATGTTGATTATGATGTTTTTAATGGATGTGAAAACAATTGCGACAGAAGCTCGCAGAATCATTTGTACATGTAACAATATCAATGTTCTAAGGTATTTCTAAAATTTTCATCAAAACTCATACACATCTCTTTTTGCAACTATTTTGCAAACGTGTATTTACACAGTATCACGTATAATTTTTGTTGTCACTGATAAATTCCAGTCGTCTATAGCTTAGCTGTTCACGACTTGATTCTTCTGAGACTTTTAAAAAGAGTTTTACATCAAAAAATTGAGTTAAACATTTTCGGTAAATTTAAGGGTTATCTGTTGATTTTATAGATGAAAACGTAAAATTCACAAAATGTATTATTATCAATAAAGTCTAACGAATTGTTACTATTAAGGTATTTGTTGGCCTTGTACTCATAAGGACCTACTTTCGTGATTTTTTTCCACATTTTCCTGTCAAAGATGTCCAAATGCGAGGGAGCAGGAGGCACATTTTTCGTACATTTCACGTCACTGTGCACCCCTCCTTGCAAATGCCTTTTGTTTAGGAACTTTTTTGAAAAGTTCTCACCAAAATCTTTTATTTGACACCCACATTGACTATCATGGGAAAAAAATGTTTAAAATTCATCCTCTTTACAAGGAGAGACCCCATAAACAGCGTAAAATCGTTTTTTGCACTGCAGATTTGGGGGGGGGGGGGTGTTTATGTGGTTTGCGAAAACACTTACGCGGTGACACACAGACAGACAGGTCATGATTTTAGTAGGGTATTGTAAAAGTATCTTACAATACCCTTATTGTATACATACTTCCAAGTTAAGCTATTAAAAACGTTTCCATGAAAAGTTTTCATTATTTCAGTTGCCACTAAAATAGCGAACTGTTCTTGCTTTCCTACCTTAGGGAGCCGCCATTTTGAATACATTCATTTAATTTTGGATTTTTTAAAATATTAAATTAGATTTAAAATTTTCGCCTGCTTTGTTTTTTCATCCGATATTGATAATTGTTTGCATAACAGCACAATTATCATCAAAAAATCGATGGAAAATGTGACTGCTAGAGGGCCACAAAAATCTGAAAAAATTGCATACTTGAACCACTGCCATTTTGAAACTTGCTCTTGCATGATCACCAAAATAACAAAAAATCTTTAGATCTCATTATTTTCTGCTTTAAAACTGAGTGTAATGCATCTTCGAGTTTCGGAACTTCAACCAGCCGCCATTTTTTTTTAAATCTGGCGTCTAGTCATTCTTTAGAGACCTATAGTTTTTACCAAACCACTGAATTTTATTAAAATATGTTGGAAGATGTGGTCACAAATATTACAACAAGTTTTTGCACGGTTTCTTATACCTCTTTTCAGGAAACAGCCAACAACCAGTCAAAATTTTGGCCTATAAAATCTTGATTCGTCCGATCATCCTATATGCGGTGATGATATGGAAAGGAGCTTTGAAAACAAAATGGGGCAAGATAAGATTAGTGAAGCGAGAAATCCTTCAGGTTCGCATGGGCGTTTACAGGCAGGAGAGCAGACGGCCTTACCTCATCGAGGTGCTGTATCAGGAGGCAGCAATAGAGCCAATCAGATCGTACGCGGAAAAACTAGTGGTAGCAGGAATAAGGAGAACGAGGAAGACAAGGTGAAAGTAGTCAGGGCAACGATGGATAACCGTTCAGTAGATGCAGCGAACTAGTAGTTTAAGGTGGTCTTAAGCAAATAATGTAAATGAAAACTGGATTTCCTCCGTATATACGTTTTTATCTATTAAATTTTCAGATGCGCATTTTGAAGTTCAGTTGGCTTTTTCATCGGTGATTAAATTCAATAAATAAACTCCTATATAATGTAGAAATCCCGTTTTTATTTATTTATAAAACATGAGGCCGAACTTCGTAGAGAAATCTACAATCAAATAACGTACTTGATTTTAAGAAACTCAATTTTCAAAACTGCATTTGTTAAAACTAATGAACTCTGCGCCTAATTTTTTTTTTAATCTATTGATGTTTGATAATGTTGTGGGTGTCAACATTTTAAATTTTTTTATCGAATAAATTAATAATTTACACTGAGTAAACTAAATGTTTATTGAAATCCGGGAAAACTCAAAAGGCACAAGCTGTATGGATATTGTTAGGCTAAGTTATTTATGAATTGTAAAGGGTGATTTATTACGAGGTTTGATTTTCAATAGGCTTTTTTTTTGACAGATCACGATTGACTTCTGTCAAACTGTAATGTAATTTTTATTCAGTACTGTTTGACAAATCATCGTAGAAAGACTTACATCGAAATTGTTCAGCTGTGTTACAAAAATCAGCATTCTATGAGGAATTCATGGCTTTCGAGCAACTTATAGCATGCATAATTGCCCTACCGAAACCACTATAGTCAATGCCATACATAAATTTGAAACACAGCATACATTATTGGATGATACTCAACCAGCACGTGGTGAAGAGAATATAGTGGTTGTAGCTGGGAATGGGGCTGAAGACCGTGACGAATTGGATGCGTCGTCCAAAATTGGGCCCTCAGGATGAATCATTTACGGCGTAGTCGCGGTCAACATTTAAACAAGATAATCTTTAAAAATTAGACGTCATAGATTGTTCTTTTGATTCACGATAAAGTTTTTGCTATAAAATTCAATTTTATGCCTTTTATTTGAGATTAAAAATCAAACATTATAATGAATCATCCTCAATATATTTAAAATTAGAAAACATCACCCGATGGAGATTTTGAATGTTGAATAAGTTCGATACAATAGTTGGGTTTAAGTTTATATACGAGTATGTACTTAAATGTGTGCATCACATTTTTGGGTTTTGCTTTTTTAAATATGTCTGGGCGTAAATTGTGAATGTAGATGGATAGCGGGGTTCCGTTTTTGTCAAGGAAATATTATCATGGTGATTTTTGGCATAACTACTTGATACATTCTGAGATTTTTATTATTTTGGTTGCAAATGAAAGACATCTTGGCCTGAAAGATATCGAAGCAAATTTTGAACCTTATGGACTCTGTAGATTTTAATAGTGGTGTATTGTGCACAGCAGTTAAAAAGTTAAGTTTCAATATACGCTTGTACGAAATTTATGCACTAGTTTTCTATGGTGTGGATATTTAATAGTATTTCTAATAGACCATGCCACTAAAAAGGGTGAAATAAATAAACTTATAGAAAAAAAACAGAAAACCGACTTGAAAGTACCCCAAAAAGGGTGAAATAAATTTTATGGAAGTCCTGCCATGTCAGTTTTTCCTTTTCCTTTCGGGATGGTTAGCGTGTTGGTCGCTTTTATTTTGAAACGAGGAAAGTGATTTGGTACCTTTTTAAGGGAACTTTGAAGTAGGTTTTCTCTACCTTTTCCATTTTTTTTGTTATTTTTGAATCATGGAAAGAAATGTTTAAAAAAATTCATTTAAAAATGACACCTGTTTGAAAAAAGTTTAAGTTTAACTGATAAATATTTTACAAGATACTTTCAGAAATTTTTGTTTTGCAAAGGTGGTTTTCCGAAAACCCAAAAGCAAATATGAATACTAAACAGGGATAGCGTATTGAAACTAAATTTTTTTCAAATCGCTTTCATTTTGCGGTTCATGTACCAATTATAAAGTCATTTATGATTTTGTTTTTAGCACTATAGCGTAATAATTTTCTGTTTCAAATCGCTCGAACGAAATTGCAACCGACCTCTCATCTCTAGACGTGAAGTCTTGAGACGTGACAACGGACTGTACCCTACAGGTCAACAAGTCCGGATAGCTAGTTCGGAGAGGAGTTCGGTCGCGGGTCTTGCGCAAGTAAACTATGTCCGGAATACAATAATTCAGCCACCGGTTCACATGCCCGATTTAGTAACGCGTCGAAAACCCAACCATACGGAAACGAAACCTATCTCTACTTTTTACCGTATTTCTTTTATTAATCCAGCCAACAACAAATACTGTATCTAATTCCGCGTTCCCGAATATCAACGGCGCGGTACCGAAAAATATCCTACTCTAACTCGAAATTGGAACAGCCTACTCCAATAAAAAACACAAAATAAATTATGGTACCGCGTACCGAGCGCGACGGAAAACCAGCCATCCGCAGATTTCTACAACCCTACCCCTGTAACGGCATACCACCGTTGGCTACTATTCCTGCTGGAAAGGAAGGGCATGCTGGAAAGGAAAGGCTGAGTTAGCTTAACAACTCATTTTATTCATGTTTAGCTAATGCAATAATCGATACATAAACTAAAGTTAAATCTTTGCATGCTTCTAAATCCTGCAATACATGTAAATTGATGTTATTAACTTAAGTCTGAAATTCTACCGTTTTGTATGTATTTTTTATCTAGGGTAGTTAAATTTAAGTTGCATATATTGTATCGTTATCCTTTATAATTAAATTACCTAAATAGATTTTTCGTTTCTGTTTGATAAAATTTCATTCTCTATTTAAGTGATATTTATGTTTATTCATTCATACATTTATTTAAAATTACGATTTATACTCGCCGGCGGTAAAAAATACAAGCTTCTTTGAGTAAGATACCAGTACATATGCTTTAATAAAATTTCATATAAAATTGATTTCACTAGTTCTAGAAGAAAGTGAAACAAATACTCAAGCTATTTTTTCAAGTTCGTTATCCTATATTTTTTGTATACAAAATATAATCGTCGACATTATAATTTATCTTTCACAAAGCACTTCTATCTTAAAAATAAATTGGTTGCTATGCAAAATAGAGAATAATGTTTGAAATATGAAATCGTGCGATTACTTAATATAAGTGTGAATTTCCGAATTATTATCTTCTTTTATATTCCAAAAATCGGTGATGTGGTTAGTTTATTACAAAATAAGACAATACTCATTTAAAAATGGGAGAAGTTCAATTTGATCCTGATCAAAAATGCTAAAAGTTGGCAAACCCTCGAGATGCCACATCTATTGTAAAAAGTCTTCCCGTCTAATTGACTGTGGATCGGAAGCATCCAGCAGCAATAAATTGTCTTAAATCTCTCTCGCTTTGAGTTACACCGTCTACGGTCAGGACATGTCTTTGGGCTATTTCGGCAGCACTTAAATGAGCAAAAACCGCATCACGTATTGGATCAGTCAAATCACTTGGAGATAATACACCGGGCAGTGTTAACAATGGTGAATTCCCCGGTTCAGTGCATGACGGTAACCAAAAGTTTCTAACATCATCTGACACTTTGATTTCTTCCTCTAGTTCAGGATTTTTAAAATAATCAAGAGCCTGGAAGCTTTCGTTCAAATTATTGCTAGTCAAAGTATTGTTTGAATCATGTTTTGTGATTCCATCGAAACTGCTTTTAGATCGTTGGCAAAGTATTGATTTAATAAAGGACTTGACGAAGAGTTATCCATTACAACCTTAGTTATTTACTTTTTATGGAATTGTTTGCAGCTACATATAAATGAGTTGCATATTTTGAATAATAACTTTTCTGAAAAATTATTAGAGAAGAAAAATGTTAGATAAAGGTGGTTTCGACGTGTGCACTAATTCTCCTCAGGCCCATCACTCTTAGATACACACCGGTGATGGCGACCACCATGCTCAGAGGTGAGGGAGTTAATTTTTAATTTTTCTACTTATGCAAACTCAATATGTTTTTGTATCTGCAACTTATATTCAAGGTAAATTTCTCTTGTAAGTACTTGTATTAGCTAAACTTTTTAATTGGATCATTTCACCCTTTCCACATCAACTTAATGTAAATCTATACGACAAATTTGTTCTACATTTGAAGCTTATCTAACGTCGCGCGGATATCGATCACTCTTTCGGATGGCTCCGATAGCTTTTTAAATTACTTTTTATGGAATTATTTGCAGCTGCATTTTTCTTCTCTAATAATTTTTCAGAAAAATTATTATTTAAAATATGCAAGTCATTTATATGTAGCTGCAAACAATTCCATAAAAAGTAATTTAAAAAGCTGTCGGAGCCATCCGAAAGAGTGATCGATATCCGCGCGACGTTAGATAAGCTTCAAATGTAGAGCGAATTTGTCGTATAGATTTACATTAAGTTCATGTGAAAAGGGTGAAATGATCCAATTAAAAAGTTTAACTAATACTTAGTTATTTGTTTTCTCTTACTCGAAGTAAGATACGTTCAAAAAACGTTTATGGTAGAAATTACCACGCGATTTCACGTAGCATGGTATCTTTGGCTTTTGGCATCGATTCATTAATTACTTCCATTCGTTTTTATTCTTTTCAATTGTTTCTAATTGTTAGTTGCTCTCGCGAACCCAAAAAGGATCCAATTATAGAACTTTTTAATCACGTAATACACTTTTCACAAAAATTTGACGTGCCGTTTTCCAACCTCAATTTCAAATTTGTTTTCTAATGAAGGAGTGCTGAATACTCACTTGGATTAAAATTTTTTACCACATCTAAAAACGTAACCTCGGCACTAACAAAAGCACCGAGTAGCCTAACCTCGGCCTCCAAACAATTGTCGCTGCATTCGTCCGACTAACATCCTTTGTTTGCATTGAACAAGAAGCAGTGCTACAACGCAAAGCAAAAAATGGTTCATTTACTTCCTCTACAAGGCATCCTCTAAAACTATGTCGCAGGACTCTAAATCGAACTTGCCATTTTTCATCCTCTACAAAGTACCAGCAATCGCCTGTTCGGAAATACAGTTATTTAAAAAGATAAGCAAATAGGGTTGCACTTACTGTACACATGATTAAACCGGTAAAAAATATGAGGGACACACAAGTTTTGGCAACTGGGAACCGGCCTACAGTAGATTCCCCGAACCAATCTATCGAAAAGCCAGAAACGAAACTGAAGCTAGTAAACTTTCGTCCCATGGAAAGAAAAGCGGTAGCGCATTCAAAACCAGGGCAAAGGTGCTCCAATAAAGCTAAATTAAAGATGGGAAACTCGTAAACATCTTCTCTAATTCTTAATTGCAATACCATGAGCAAACGCCTTCGCTTAGCTATAAAAATGAAAATCGCGTAACTGTTACACCATTTAATATATTCAATGCGTTTCCGGTAGGGAAATTTCAGCAGAATTTGAGAATGCGTGAACTGTTCTGCGTCGCAAAAAGAATTACGTGACACTCCCAGACAAATCTGAAGTAGAATGGGAAGTCATACGGTGGCACATTGCATATGTATTAATCGCCTACTAATGGTCATGTGTGTGGTAGTAAAGTTTGCTGCCATCTGGCTTCTGATCCAACGTCAAGTTTCAGATGCATGTTCACCTTCCTCTTAGCTAAACGAAAGCAGTTCAGGAACAGCGAGAGGTTAGAAGGTGCGTTCCGATTTCATCGACGTCGATAAAGACTGACTAATAATCAGCAGTGGCGTAGGGCTGATTCATTACAACAGCTCCTTTTTAACCTTCGCTTAGATGTAGTTAGAGTACCTCATTATCTTGATCACATGTACTGGCACTCGAGAAGGTGATATGATCAGTACCACGTTTTGGCCATATGTACGTCCACCCAGCTGCGATACGATCTGATTTTAAACAAGTACGTAAAGTAACACACTCGAAACAAATCTCGTTTTCGCCACGGGACTCAAACCAAAAACCTTCGGCTTACGCAGGTAGTGCTCTAACCACAACACTTAGCGGACTGCTAAAATCATACATAGTCGCTATAATGCTCTTCGACCCTTTTTAAAGTAGCTTTCTATTTTCTGAAAGAACATTTGCTGGACAGTAACGATTTTCTAATAATTTGAATTTTATATGTAAATACAGTCTTCAAATCAGTAACGCGTGATACTCGTATATGCGGGTAGTATTTAGTCTTATCCCAGATGATATAAAATCCAATTTTTATACATCTCACATCCCATCTGAAGGGGATATTGAGCTTACGCATAATACAATACGCTTAAGTCGAAAACTTCAATGACTCTAAAATTCAATTAGCTTATAAACCTTAAGCTGACATAACATAAGTGGCTGGCAATATTAAACGGGTAATCAAACCATCATATACTTAAATGTGAACCGTTAAAATAACGTTTACAATCTCATTATTGCATCTTTAATGTCGTCATTATATCTTTAGAGAAATTACTATACGTAACCTCCCACATACTTCTTATTCATATAAAGATAAGCAAAATACTCCCAAAGATGTATTTAGTCCTTAAATCATCAAGATTTAACTTTCGAATAAGCAGAACATATGTACGTGTGTGGAGAATATTCCTAAAATTACCATCTTGCAAGCTCCATCAAAATATGTAGTTATACAACCTGTACAATGTTAACTTACGCATTTCTAAGCTTTTAATTTGTGTATTTATGTATACGTACTCGTATTCTGTACATTAAACCAACCATATGTACATTTTTTATGGAACAACATGTGAGAAGTTCGGTACCTGGCTTCAAAGCCTCATGACTGTTAACATCTCAGGAAATTGCAGGTCTTATTACAAATATTCATTGAGAATTTCTATACAGGAGGCAGACACAATTTAGCAATGGGTTATTAAGTACAAATGTGCAATTATGTTAGTTGTACCATACAGAATCAAGTGATATTTCAGCAAACGTTCTCATTTATTTCAAGGCTGCTGAGTAAGAATTGACATACATGGAAAGGTGGTTAAAATACATAGAAAATCTTGAAGAGCGATAACTGCGCGAAAGTATACTCCAAACGAAAATGTTTTGTAGGAAACAAAGGGCACCTTCGTTTATTGTTGTAAAATTCAAAAGAAGTGTTTTGTCAATAAAGTGTGCGAAATCACACAAAAAAGCATCGACATTTCACACACTGCTTAATGCGATTTCACACACGTTTTGTGAAATTCCACACAGATGGATTGTGTCCCGTAGTATGCGGAAATTAAACTTAAATCTGCATGAAATTATACAAAACAAGTTGGGTAGACAGACCTATGCTCTGTCAGAAGGGTTTTGTACTCAACTTACAAAATGCAGTAACCAGCAACGAATAAAATCAAGAAACATGTCATGTCAGGATCATACTACAATATTATTAGCAAAGTTGAAAGAATTTTGACTTCTGAGTTATTTGTTATAGTTATACCCATAAATATCTCCCTTGATAATTTTTTCAGATTTTTTAGATCACGGGTGTCCATTCGCGAGGGAGGAAACACATTTTTCATGTATTTCCCCCCCCCCCCCCCCTCTGTGCCACCACTGAAGCAAAAACTGTTAAGAACTGTTTTGAAAAGCTCTCATAGAGAACTTTCAGTTGATACTCATATCGGCTACCTTTCATGAAATTTTTTTTCAGGGGCGACTCCTCTGTACTGTAAGCATCGATTCATGGCATGTTTTTTCGAATCTTAGAATGGTTACAAAGCCCTTTTGCTAGGAGCTCTCTCCTGCCTCTTCGACTTTTTTCAATTGTATGTACTCATCTTCATGATACCTATCATTCCTGAAGTTTTCATACAAATCCAAGCAAAGCTGTAGTGTCTGAGTCGGTAAAAAGCGCATATGGCTCCATAGCCATATGTTTCCATAGTAATACAGGGCATGTTGCTCCATAGGAATGCAGGAAAATTCAAATCGCTATAACTTCGTTAAATATGATGCGATCTTTATGAAACTTCCAAAAAAGATCAATCTTGTAAATAATCATCTATTTGCCAAATTTTATTGAATATGAGGGTACCGTTTAGATTTTATTCAGGAAAACATAAAACTGATAAATCATACTATCACTAACAAAGTTGGCTGAATTTCGACTTCTCATGTATTTGTTGTTGTTGTACTCATGAAGGCCTATATTCATGATTTCTTTTTCAGATTTTTCGGATGGAAGGTGTCCAATCGCGAGGGGGGTACGTGAAAAGTTGGTATATTTCCCCTTCTCCTGCCCCCCTCGGTACTCATAAGGCAATTTTAAGACTTGGTTTGAAAAGATCTCATTGAGACCTTTGCAATGACACCCTACTCGACTACCAGTGGAGATTTTTTTTTGAGGGGTCACCTCCCTATATGGGGAGACCCCCTTAAACCCCTTTGAAAAAAATTTTCACCCTTGGAATTTCAAGCAGTTACCACTTCTGACCTTTCCACAAAGTTTCATGGCTGTAGCCTCGATAGTTTCGGAGAAAAAGTGCTGTGACTTACAGACGGACGGATGGACGGACGCACGGACGGACAGACGTGCGTCTGTTTCGTGGCTGTAGCCTCGATAGTTTCGGAGAAAAAGTGCTATGACATACAGATGGACGGACGGACGGATGGACGGACAGACGGACACAGGTCGTGATTGCAATAGGGTTTTGTATTTTAGTACAAAACCCTAAAAAAGGAACGCGTAAACTTAAAACACTTTTTGTGAGATTTTATATATTTTTTGGAAAAACCTGTGTTGGATTTGTAGGTCTTTGTAAAAAAAATTTTTTACAAAGTCTCTCGTTTGGCGACCTGTCTGTCCGTGCATCACAGCAAGTTTTCTCAGAAACTAAAGAAGCTAGAAAGCTCATACTTTGTGGAAAGGTTAGAAGTGGGGGTCTCTCAAAAGTTGAATTTTTTTTAACGAACCCCAGTTCCTAATAACAAAAAAGCCGTTAATATTTCTTTTTACTGAAGGTAGTAGAGTGGGGTATCAAATGAAAGGTCTTGATTAGGTCTTTTAAAATCTGAATTAATTAAAATTTTATGTCCCCCTTTTCACGATTGGACACCTTTGAACCGAAAAACCTAAAAATACTTACGAAGGTGGGTCTTTATGAGTGCAAGGGTAACAAATGCCCCAGAAATTGAAATTCACTCAACTTTGTTAATAATAGTACAGTTTGTAGATTTTACATTTTCGCTCATAAAATCAAAACTATACCCTTAATTTTCTTGCAAAATTGTTGATTATAAAGATACCAACATATAGGGGAAAGCAAATTTTCTATCCTTTTCTTCCTCCACCGTGAAATTAATATTCTAGTGTGGATTTGTCAGTTCCATCAGAATTTGTTGCAGCTCTCTTTTCTTGACGTGAGCGAAAACATCATCCACATACCTAATCCAACATCCCGGTAATTGGTCCTTTGCTTCAAGACCATCCTGCAGACGTGTCATAAACATTTCACTAAAATATGATGACAGTGGATTTCCTATTGCTGCTCCTCTTTTAGTTTTGCAGAATGTTCCCTTGAGCATGAAATAGCCCTCTGTCACACATAACTTCAACAATTGGAGATGCTTTGTCGTTTTCGCCGTCCATTCCATAGAACTGTCCTGTTTGATAAACCCCTCTCTGAGGTACCCTAGTGTTTCCATGATTGGTATACTTGGGTAGAGAGCTTTCACACTTCATCTGCTGCTGACGGTCCGCATGTTAACAGCTTTTTTGTGAATTCCTTGGTGTTTTTGATGGTGTTGCTTTCTACCGCTTGCATCTGTTTGAAATTCTCCACTAGCCATCTTGCTAAATTTTGTATTGTAGCGTTCACAGTGGTGATGATTACTTGCATTTCTCCGTCAAAAACATCAAGGAATTCACGGAAAAGCTGTTAACACACGGCCTGCCACCAAAAAATGAAGGGATGGAATCGTTTGATGTAAAAGCTCTCTTTCCATTTATGCCAGTGATGGAAACATATCACATTTAAGTGAAGAAAGTGATAAATGAATAAATAAATAACGTATCAATGGAAATACAAGTATTTTATATACTTGTATTTCCAAAATTTTCATTTAAATTCCCACAATATTTGTAGTGTTTACGTCCTTTGCAAACGCGTATTTCCACAATTTCACATGTTATTGTTATTGTAATTGATAAATCGACTGTAATTTGGCTTTTTATGGCTCTATTTTTATAAAATTTTCAGAAAGTATGCACTTGACATCAAATAATTTGAATGCAAGCTTGTGGCATATTTTAGGGTCACCTTTCAATTTTGTAGATGAAAACGTAGAATTCACATAAAGTACTATTATCGAGCCTTGACTTCTGAGGTATTTGTTGGCCTTGTACTCATGAATCCCTACTTTTTAGGGTTTTGTAAAATTATTTTACAAAACCCTTCTAAAATCGCGTCCTGTCTGTCCGTCTGTCCGTCTGTCTGTCCGTCCGTCCGTCCGTGTGTCACAGCAGTTTTTCTCGGAAACTACTTAAGCTAGAAACATCAAATTTTGTATGTAGGTGTAAAGTGGTGTTCTCTTCAAAGTTCGAATACAAAAAAAAATGTATAAGGTATTTAAGGGGGGTCTCCCCATATAGGGGAGTGACCCCCCGAAAAAAAAATTTCATTGAAAGTAGCCGATATGGGTATCAAATGAAAGGTCTTAATGAGAACTTTTCAAAAAAGGTCCTTGTTTGGCAAAGTTTGCTTCGAGGGGCGCACAGGGAGGGGAAATACACGAAAAATTTGTGTCCCCCCCTCGCGATTGGACACCTGTGATCCGAAAAATCTGAAAAAAATCAGGAATGTAGGCCTTGGTGAGTACAACAACAACAAATACGTTAGAAGTCGCAATTCACTCAACTTTGTTAGTAATAGTATGATTTATCGATTTTATGTTTTCTTGAATAAAATCCTAACGGTACCCTTAAATTCAATGAAATTCAGTACATAGATGACTATTTATAAGGTTGATCTATCCTGGAAGTTTCATAAAGATTGAATCATATTTAGCGAAGTTATAGCGGTTTGAATTTTCCTGTATTACTATGGAACTATTACTACTACTACTATTATTACTATGGCAACATATGGCTATGGAACAACATGCGCTTTTGACCGACTCAGACACTACAGTTTTGCTAGGATTTGCATGAAAATTTCAGGAATGATAGGTGTCATGAATATCTTTGCGAATCGGTTCAGCTAGTGGTATCAGTAATCGTAAAACAAAATGGTGGCTGTTTAAAATGCGAAGATTGAATAATTTTGAGTTATTTTTTCCCAACTTCAACGTTTAAGGTGCATGCTTTGAACACTTGATTCAATTTAATGAATGACTGAAGCTGAGTACCTACAATTAATACTCATAAGCGAAGCAAGTCAAGGAGGCGGGAGAGAGCTCCTAGCAAAAGGGCTTTGTAACCATTCTAGGATTCGAAAAAATTGGCCATGAATCGATGATAACAGTACAGGAGAGTGGCTCCTGAAAATAAAAATTCATCAAACGTAGCCGGTATGAGTATGAAATGAAAGTTTTCATGGGAGCTTTTCAAAACAGTTGTTAAACTGTCAGTTTTTGCTTCAGTGGGGGCACAGGGGGGAAATACATGAAAAATGTGTTTCCTCCCTAGCGAATGGATATCTGAAATAATTATCAAGGGAGATATTTATGAGTATAACAACAACAAAAATCTCAGAACACGAAATTCGTTCAACTTTGTTAATAATAGTATGATCTTCGAATTTCATATTTTCTCCAATAAAATCGTTTCTTGATTTTATTCGACCTGGTGACTGCATTTTGTAAATTGAATACAAAACCCTTCTGACATGACCGTAGGTCTGTTTACCCAACTTGTTTTATTTTTCGTATCAAAGGTGTCCAGTTGCGAGGGTTGGGGGAAGACATTTTTCGTACATTTTCCCTCGGTCTGTACCCCTTGAAGCAAAAAGTGTCAGTTTAGACCTGTTTTGAAAAGCTCTCATTAGGATCTTTCGTTTGGTACCCATATTGGCTACCTTTAATGAAATTCTTTACAAGGGCCACGCCCCTATACAGGGAGACCCTCCTTAAGTACCTCATAAAAATTATTTCCGACTGACGCTCTCAAGAGTTCACCACTTTACATCTTTTTACGTTGAGGTATCAGCAATACGGTTAACCATCGCAATTACAAGCAGATGAATCAAGTTCTGCAAACAATATTAATTTAAGTATTAGCCACTTCATCAACAACCGTAGCAACAATAACATCAACAACCCCAATGTTAAATAGAACAACAAAAGAATGATAGTCTCATTACAAGGATTTCAGCACCACAGCCTTTGTCCAGGACTATCATTTGGCATGCTTGTTACACCCCAAAAGGCTGGGTGCTCCGGCGGGACTTGCGGACCCGGGTTAGCTCGTCCAGAGACGGGCGCAGTAGCACCAATTGCTTTTCCAGTGAGCCCCAATTAGCCACCAAGCGAGAACTCGGCTTGCGGTAAAATTTTGGAAGGAAGCTATTCCTAGTAACGCTACTTTTTGTACACCCTGGTGAAAATCTCGCACTTCTTTTCGTACTTTTCCTCGGTTTTACCATTAATCACGACCTAACGCTCACTATTAGTCACCTTCTGTAGCTGCTTCACTCTTCCGAATACTACCTTACCTTTATTTCACACGGGAACTTATCACCCGAACCGAGCTCTAAAAGATTTATACTAAATAAGTTAAAAAATTATTCAATTTTTCCAACGTTATCATTAAAATTATGAGATTATAATCAATTTCAACAAGTTCAAAACACAATTCGGTAATTGTATATAAGTTAGGTTAAAATTTTTTCCAATTTGTTGGAACATTTTTGGTGGATGGATCCAGACAATTCTTGGTCATCGTTAACTCTGGTGTAGACAACAAATTCATTGCCGTTGAAACCAATGGCAGAGTTATTTGTGGTAGGTTTTGATTTTTGAGCATCAAATGCAGTCTGGTAACCAGCCAAAAAGCCTTTGTAGCTCAAAATAGCTGATGCATTGATAAGTGGGCCAGAGGACAGAGCCAAGTCGGCATCGACCTGGACGAATTCATTTTCAACGCCTAACTTCAATTTACCATTCTTGTTTCCAGATTGGGTGCAAAAATAGCCTCCAGCGCAATCTTCGATCCTTCCATCAACTTATCTTGTGTAGAAATTTCAGTGGTGAGTGTGATAACCCTTGCCAAAGTTACGTCTGGCTAGTTTTCCCAAACCTGCATATGCTGGTGATGCCATTTTTTCTTTTAATTAATGAATTTGCTGGATGAGCTTGAACACAAAGCACAGTCTCAAGTGCTGCTTTTACGGTATAAGCCCTTGGAAGACTGATACCGAGAAAAATCACTAAAATGAAGCACGGAGTGTCCATTGTGAATGCACGATATATTGATTGTTAGGTCGTAGCTCCGAGTATCACGCTGGTAGATGAGAAGCCGGCTTAATACGGTGTTCAGGAATCGATTCAACAATGTCTAAGTAAGCGCGATATTTCGAGTTCCATTCGTTCAACCGAGAGGTAGTTGTGGATTTCCTGAGTCTCCCTACACTACTTCCTGCCTTGTTTACAATATTTAGTTGAGATGTTTTAATTTAAAGTAAATGTTAAGTTGATTAATTAATTACAATTACAATAGTTCGACTCGGTGCTGATTAAGTCTAAGAACGCTTGGTTACGCAGTAGTGTTCGGGTGAGTTAATCCTCGCTCCCTATTTCTACTCTCTCTAACAGCTTATACCCTCGGAAAGTCAAACGTTACTACCAGTTAGGTCATTTGAACTAAATATTAACCTCCCAGCCACATCTCAACTATCCACTCGACAAAAAGATGAAATAAATCAAATATGCGTTCTTCAAACGCTTGTTGCAAAATTTTTATCCTAGCAACTAATAGGGGTACCGGTTAATTCGTGTGGTTTTTTAACAGATGGCTTAACTTGATTTTCATACCAGTGATTCACGTTTCCAAATATGTGTTGGAAAGCTACTGTCATGTAGTTTCAGAATCAGTATGTGGCATTTAGCTGAAGCGTAAACACCAATACAGTTTTTTACTCTGAAAATGTCTGATTTTGTGCCGGATAAAGTGTTTTTGCGGGGAGTACTTCTTCATTGAAGAAAAAGGCTGCCGAAAGTCATCGCATTTTGGTGGAAGTATATGGTACGCATGGTCTAGCTGAGCATACGTGCCAGAAGTGGTTTGCACGGTTTGAAAGTGGCAATTTCGACTTGGAGGACGAAGAACGGCCCGGACCGCCAAAAAAGTTTGAAGATCACAAATCGGAGACATTGCTCGACCAAGATCCATTCCAAACTTGCAAAATCACTTGGCGTCGCTCAAAAAACCATTTCCAATCATCTAAAAGCAATTTTTCACAATAAAGCTTCAATTTTCGAAAAAACCGCACAAATTAATTTGGCTTCCTACATTTCTTCTACAATGACCGGCATATGCAAATTAGAACTCAGCAGTAACCCAGAATGGAATACTAATGAAACATCGTTATCATCGATAGCGAATGCATGTATAACAAAAGTACTAAAGATCTTAATAAATCAGAATGACAACAACAATCGACAAGAATTCTATTTGGGTGGGACTCAAAAGACAAATGACGGTGGAAGAGATAATGAAATCAATCGCATTGAACCTCCATTCAATACATAAAACTTGAACTTGGAAGAATTTTTGTTAACGGCTGTTCTGCCGAACGCTTCATAGGATGACCTGCTTACATTACGGAAACCTCGGCAAAAGATCAATTAAAAACCTCCTTCCAGCCGCTCCACCAGTCGCAATTCTTTCGTGCACACACGTCCCTACATCGCGTTACAATCCACGGATTATTGTGGAGGGAAAAATAATCCCGGACGGAATAAATATTTATTTTCTAATCACTCCGTGAGAACGACTATCGAGAGTAAACAAAAACATTCACTAATGTCAATCACCGCAGTTGACATTCATCGAGCAGCAAAAGAAAAGTGAGAAGTATTCGAAAGTGCAACAACTGCACGAAAGCGCTTCAAACAGCATTAATACCTGCTGGATTGTGCCTAAGTTAAATGCGTTGCATTTAGCAACCACTAATGGTTGCACGCGGGCAAGACTCGACGGAACTCAGGACATACAAAACGATTGAGTACAAAGTGCAGCGAATTGGAACAAACGACAAAGATTGTCGACAAAGCGAAGGAGAATTGGAGTGATTGGGTACAAACCGACGTTCATTGTTTCTGGACGGCCAAAAACTCGGTGGTGACGTGGAAAGTAGCCGGTAGCGACAAAACTTGGGGGGTCCCAATTGATTTAAGTAGATCGAAGCTTCTATTTTATTTGTAAAATGAGTGAAGTGTAAGCCTTGGTGTTCATTTTTTCTCAAATTGTGAACGATTCACGGATTAAAACTGTAAACCTTGTTTAGGTGATCTTTTCACGCGGGCGTTATTCTACCCAAGGAATAAAATGGTCCATAGGTACCTTGCGAGTGTTTTTGCGTGATTAAAATTCTTGTGATTGTGTTATGCAGTATTTCTCTAGGTAATTAGTTCACACTTAGAAGTCCCAGTTAAGTAGGATTCGAGGATAGCAAGAAAATTTGCTTGAGTTCTGCCGAGCCGCGTTCTCGCTCGGCGGCTCAAACGGGGTCCTTAGGTAAAGCAAGTGGCACTTGCGCCCATCTCCGGACGAGCTTCCCGGATTCTTAGACCCCAGCTGGAACTTACTCACAAAATTTCATGTTTCTAGCTTAAGCAGTTAGCGAGAAAACTTGCTGTGACACACGGACAGACAGGACGTGATTTTTGAAGGGTATTGTAAAAAAAAAATTTTACAATACCCTAAAAAAGAAAAAAAAAGTAGGTCAGCGGTAGCGGAACATATTACCCAAGGGCATAAAATCGACATGGAAGATGTAAAACTAGTAAGGCTACAAATCAATGAGAATAGAACAAAGCTCATGACGCATTCGAAGAAATATACCTCAAATACACAAAATATCACACTTGGCAAATACAATATCGAAAATGTGGGCGAATTTGTGTATTTGGGCGCAACTAGAAACGCTAATGAAAGAGACGAAATACGCCCAAGATAACAGCTTGCAAATCACATTTTTTATTCGATTTTGACGATTTTGAAAGCAGCTGCATACATAGAAAAACAAGTTTCCAAGTACGCAAGTCTATGTTAAGACCTGTGTTATACTATGGGTGGGAAACATGGACCCTAACCCAAGCATCTGCATATATATTGACCGCCTTTGAATAACGGGTTCTGAGGCGGATAATTAGAGCAAGACTAGACGGGGACCAATGGCGAATTCGATACGACCAATGAGCTGTATGAAATTTTCGACGAGGCGGAGGTCACAACGATTGTAATACTGTGGGAGCTGCAATGGGTTGACCACATAAATCATATGGGTGAACGATACATACCCAAAAAGGCATTCGTTGGGTGAACTGAAGGGTAGAGACCAGTGGGGTAACTTAAGAAACGCTGGTCTGACTCGATCGGTGAAGACAGTTCGCCACTGCTCAGATTTAAAAATTAGAGGACGTGGCAATGGACCAAGATAATTGGAGGTGCTGGTTGAAAGAAGCGAAGACATGAAAGGGGCTGTCATGCTATGAGGAAGAAGAAGAACCAGGTCTCTGTGATCCTTTTTCATTGAATTTATTTGATCAAAACATGTTTCCACCTACTAAGCTAGTATATCTTTTGTTTGAGTTCTTGGAATGAAAGTAAGGTATTATATCTGACAAGAAAACAGAAGATAATAGAAATTTCATCACAAAGGAGAAGGGGGCAAAATTTAAAGTGAATTGATGATATTGCTTGCAAGCATTTTTGCGCTGTCATGAGAAGAAATTTATCTCATCACTAGCGACTTCAAGATTCGATACGTTCACTCGAGATTTCTTACGGAATAAGCTATTTACTTTCGCAAAGCACCATCTGGGCCCTATGGGCTAATAACACTCAGTTTTTTACCCATTTTTTTTTTTGTGGTAGGGAGGTGAAGGCATTTATGCCCGCCGAGTCTGGCAGTGTGGGACTCCCATGGAGGATACCCTTGGACTACCCACTAAACACCTCTCCTGTCAATCTGAGAACCTAGCCTGGAACCGTTTGACACATTACTTCGGGCCAGGTCTCGTTTTGTTACGCCGTGGGGCGCCTTCAAGCTGGGGAGTCCCTTTCCTAGCGGGAGGGGAGAGGGGAAGAGGAAATGCCAGAAGAGCGATCCCCCAGCCCCAGCACTTCCGGCTGCTGCGAGTCCCTTTTATCTTTTAGGACTGCCCGAGCATAATGTGCCACCTGGTTCCATTTGTCAACCGATTCGAGCATCACTGCAAGTATATTATCCAGGGTGAACTCTCCCGTCTCCCTGTAGAGCTCCCTTCGCAGCCTGGCCCATTTGGTACACGCAAAAAATGTGTGACAGGCACTGTCCTCCTCTCCTGGGCAAAACCGACAATCGGGAGACCGTGACTTGCCGATCTTGTGCAGGTAAGACTGAAAACACCCGTGCCCGCTCAAAAGCTGGGTCAGATAGAAGTCAGTCTCACCATGCCTTCGATTTAGCCACGGTCTCACATCCGGGATGAGGCGCGCAGTCCACCTTCCCTTCGTGCAATTCACCCAAGACTGCTGCCAATCGTTGAGCGAGTGTTGTCTCTCCTCGCGGACAACCATCTCCCTCGCATCCTCGTTTCGGCGCAGGTAAATAGCGCGGCGCTCTCTAGCAAGGAGGGCGACAGGTATCACGCCTGCAATCACTCTCACCGCCGAGTCGGAGACTGTTGGATACGAAGATGCAATTCTCAGTGCTTCTCTTCTCTGTACCTGCGCCAATCGTTTTCTGTATACCTCCTTGCTGAGAGCGTCGCCCCATACCTCTGCTCCGTACAGTAGCACTGACCCTACAGCACTCATCAAGAGGCGTCTTCTTGATGGGCTGGGTCCCCCGACGTTGGCCATAAGTCGACTCAGGGCCGATATTCCCGAAGCAGCCTTCTCAGGCGTTGCCCTAATTTGCTCAGAGAAACTCATCTTCGAGTCGATCAGTAGCCTCAGGTACTTCACCGCTGGCTTCGATTCGATCTGTATATCTCCAATACTGATCATCCTTACTCTAGGGATTCTCTTTTTTGTCAATATGACCACTTCGGTTTTCTCCAGTGCTAAACTGAGCCCGCGAGCAGTCATCCAGTCCCTCACTCAGTGCATTAGCATACCTAGCCTAAGTTGCGCTTGTTCAACGGTGCGTCCGGCGACCAGAGCCGCAACATCATCCGCATAGCTGACCAAGCGCGACTCATCTGGCGTATCAAGTCTCAGTAGCCCGTCGTAAGACACGTTCCACAGGTCCGGACCAAGGATAGATCCCTGGGCAGCACCCGATGTAATTTCCGTCCTTCGTTGGCCCTGTGTCGTGTCGTAGAGCAGGCTTCGGTCCTTTAGGTAGTTCCTCAAAAGCCGCATTAGATATTCTGGAACTTGAAAAGAGTTTTCCAGCGTGTCCAGAATATCCACCCATCTAGCGGAGTTGAAGGCATTCCTGACGTCGAGTGTCACCAACAGGACGATCCGTCGCTTGGTGCGACTATATGCCTCTGCCTTTCGGACCGCGCTCACCACCTCTGAAATCGCATCAATAGTAGAACGTCCTGCTCTAAAGCCGTACTGCCGAGGAGATAGGTCCCCAGCAGCACAAATCGCGTCAGTGAGTCTTCCCTTGATGAGTTTCTCTAGCACTTTCCCAGCCGTGTCTAGCATGCATAACGGGCGGTATGTAGACGGCGATTCGGGATTTCCCTTCCCCTTGCTGACCAGTACGAGCCTCGCCACCTTCCATCGTACCGAGAAAACCCCGTCCCGTAGGCAAGCGTTGAATGTGCTGAGCAGCAAGTCAGGACAATGGTGATAGACGAGCTGCAAAACCTCAGCTGGAACACCATCTGGACCTGGAGCCTTCCTCGCTTTCAGGGAGAGGACTGCCTCCTCCAGTTCCAGCTGTGTGAAGAGTGGGCACTCGACTGCTGTTTCAACATGGACAGCGTCAACACGGACGGGATGGGCGGGGAAGAGTCCACGCACTATCGCGTCCATCTTTTCCGCATTATGTATACAAGGCTTCCGTAGGGCACCAAGTTTCCCCATGACCAGCTTGTAGCCAAGGCCCCACGGATCCCTATTTACATCGTCCACGAGGTCTTGCCAGCATCGGGCCTTGCTCTTGTTAATAAGCCTGCGAAGATATTTCCTGCCAGACCTGTATGCTGCTAGCCTAGTGTCTGCCTCCTCCCGTGTTCGCGCCCGCTGGGCCTCTCGCCGAAGTTTGTGACACTCGCTTCTTTGTTCGGCGATCTCGTTTGACCACCAGTATACAGGAGGCTTACCATGTCGGGGTCTCCGATCGGGCATGGAAGACTCGCAAGCAGCTATGATGGTACTCATAGTTGAGTTCATCAAGTCCTTGGCTGTAGGCCCTCCACTCCCTGGCGGAGCTCCCAGCAACGGTGCACCTGCCGTAAGCGCGTCAGCAAACCTCTCAACGTCCATCCTCCCAGTCCTCCATCCGAGGATTAAAGTTTGGGCATATGCACGTGGAGTGGCACCGTCGTGAATCTCAACAGCTATATACTGGTGATCACTAGCGGAGTAGTCCTCTAGTACTCGCCAGTTGTGTACTCTAGGTACCAGGGTTTGTGACACTCGCTTCTTTGTTCGGCGATCTCGTTTGACCACCAGTATACTGGAGGCTTACCATGTCGGGGTCTCCGATGGGGCATGGAAGACTCGCAAGCAGCTATGATGGTACTCATAGTTGAGTTCATCAAGTCCTTGGCTGTAGGCCCTCCACTCCCTGGCGGAGCTCCCAGCAACGGTGCACCTGCCGTAAGCGCGTCAGCAAACCTCTCAACGTCCATCCTCCCAGTCCTCCATCCGAGGATTGAAGTTTGGGCATATGCACGCGGAGTGGCACCGTCGTGAATTTCAACAGCTATATACTGGTGGTCACTAGCGGAGTAGTCCTCTAGTACTCGCCAGTTGTGTACTCTAGGTACCAGGGTCTCCGAAGCGAGTGTCACATCGGGTATGTTTCCTACGCAACCCCAGCGGCGGAAAGTAGGGGTGTTACCAGTATTTAGGATAAAAAGCGCTGTTCTAGCCGCCATGTCCAAGATTTGCTTTCCCCTTGGGTCGGATTGTGGCATACCCCATTCAATGGCTCTAGCGTTGAAGTCCCCTCCGACCAGCATGTGGCCCTCTGTGTTCAAGACAGCGTCCTCCAGGGCATCGAGTTTGGTTTGAAAAGATCGCATTGCCTCGTTAGGCGTCAGATAAACACTGAAATATGTTATCCCTGAACACCGCACCCACACATTGATTGCTGACCTCACGTCTAAATTATGAACGGACGAAGTTTTGAACATTCCTCAGGTGTAGTTTCAATAAAGTCAATGAGGGACGGTTGTAGTCCAAAAATGCGTTGATGCGTGTGAAGAGAAGGCTTTTCAATCTTTTTAACCTTGCCATGGTTGGTGTTTCACATTCTTCCATATTATTTCGATGTTTAATCTTGGGAACTACTTTCTCAATCGTTTCAAACGTTAGCTTCTCTAAGTTCAACAAATAGAGATCTATTTCATCGTTAGTTAGATTCCTGTCATTAGGTACCGTTGAGCAAGTGTTGTCATCATCAGAAAGAGGACATTGCTTCTAGTAATCCGTTTTATTGAAATTCAACCAATGATTTCCATGTTGAACTGGAATGAGGAAGACATCATCCCTTTAATGATTGATTCCCATTACAATTAGGACTATTAAAGCTAAATTCTAGTTTTGCATCAGAAATGTAGCGATCCAAATATAAGTTTATCCTAGAGTATGTGGGGAACTCCGACTCATATAGATTGCACCTGTATTATATTTGGTTCTCTGTTATCTACGATTTTAAAGATACACTTGTTGGATTATTACTAGCGCTACCACATGATATATGGCGGACATTCAGGTTACCGACAAGGATATAATAATGATTCAGCCTACTTTATTCGAGTATTTCAAACAAGGAATTGAGCTCCTCTTTGAACCGACCAGTTTTATAGGTAGAGATAACGAAGAGGTTATCCTCACCTGGTAGTGACATTTTGATAACATACACTTCAAGAGATTCAAAGTTTTTGAAATCGACTTTTTCAATATTTTGGAAATAACAGAGTCTTTCAATCAATATCCCGGTGCCACCTCCCCCATCTTCCTTTACCTTATCGTTTCTTCCGAACTCAAAATCCTTGAATGTCATGGAGTGCCATAAATTGAGGTGGGTTTCAGTGAGAAGCATGATGTCAGGCTTTTGCCAGACGAGAATTCCGGAAGAAAATCAGTTCGATGTACGCTCATAGTGGAGTTAATGTTGATCGATATGAGACGAAGCCCATCCATGGGGATGTGACTGGATGACAAGTTATTTGGGGACATATTGGCCTAAACTTTGAAAAACTAAATTAATTTTTTCAGCTTGTTTGTCAATTGTGGCCGAAAGTGACTTACGTTTATGATAGATTTTGATAAGCAAGTCGTTATTGCCAGTCATATTATTTACATTGTTGTGTTTTGATCCTCTAGCAGCGTGTGCAGAGGATACTCCGGGCTTGACGAAGTTCGAAGGTATCACACTATGGTGTACTTGTGTTTGTTTTGGAATAAATTTTACTTTTATCAATATTGGCGGACAGACCAGCAGACAAATCTTTTGTTTTTCTCATAATAAATACAATATTTGATGAATGTATTATCAGATTGAGTATAGCGATTTTCTGAATTTAAAAGGGGTTCCACACGATCAGTTCAGTTTCAGTTTCAGTTGAACTGTCAGTTAAACTTACGTGTGGACTGCAAAAACTGAAGGGAAAACTGAACTAAAAACTGAACTGAGGCTCCATGGAAATCCCATCAAGCTCAGTTCAGTTGTTAGCTAAAATTAAACGAAACTGAAGTCTAGTAAGACTTCTCCGTTTACGTTTCAGTTTTTTTATTGTAATAAGTTTGTTTACACATCGTTAATTAAAAATGTCGCAAAAAGGTAACGAATTTATAACAGATTTCATTGAAATATATCAAAATTTTCCATGCTTATGGAAGAAATCTGATCCTCAATACCACAACACAATCAAGAAAGAATCTTGCTACCAAGTTTTGCTTGAAAAGTTCAAAGAGCACAATAAACAAGCAACAGTTTCAATGGTAAAAAAAAAATTAATAGTTTGCGCTCAGCTTACAATAAGAAATTGAAAAAAGTGAAGGATTCTGATAAAAGTGGAGCTGATGAAATCTACATACCAACATTGTGGTATTATGAGCTTTTCTCATTTCTTCGCGATCAAGGAACTAACCGAGGTAGTATGAACACCATTGACACTAACCATAGCAGTGATGCTGAAAATGAAGGAGATGAGAAAAGTAAACTATTATTTTACTTTTTTATTTCCTTTTATTTCTCATAAATTTTAACATCTAATAAAGTGAATATAACATAAATTACGGCATATACCTAATTCGAAATATTTCGTCCTGCCAATCAAGTTTACCATCGTTTGTAAAATAATTCACGTATTCATCTCTGGATGCCTTTGCCTCCACACTAACATTCATATTGATTCTGTTGCCCACTTGAAGTGGTTCAAGCCCATGCACCTCAATTATTGGATCTCTGATTGCTTCGTTCAATTGGGAAGGTGTATAAGAATGACTAGACTTTCTCCTCAAAAAATTGTGTAGATAGCAGCATGTCAAGACAATTACGTCCACGTTTTGGAACTTCTTTAAATTGATAGCAGACTGAAAAATTTGGAATCTACTTGATAATATTCCAAATGCATTTTCAACAATACGTCTAGCCCTTGACAACCTGTAGTTGAAAACCATGCGATCGTACGATAACTGTTTTTTATTAAACGGTTTTAAAAAGTTCCGCCTCAACATGAACGCTTCATCTCCCACAAATACATATGGCAGTTGCGCATTTTTGCAAGTTGTTATATCATCGGGTGGTAATTGTAAATTATTATTCAGTAACTTTTTATAAAATGTGGTGTTGTTAATAACTCCGCCATCTGATATGCCCCCATTGGGTCCGACATCACACATAATGAATTTGTAGTTGGAATTCACTATTGCCATGAGGACAATGCTGTTGAACTTTTTGTAGTTCCAAAATAAGCACCCACTTCCTTCTGAAGCTACTATGCGAATATGTTTTCCGTCAACAGCGACCAAGCAATTTGGAAATTGCCACCTGTCTTTGAAACCATCTGCAAGTAATCTTCATTCACTTTCGTTCCTGGGCATCTGAAAAAACATAAATAAATGGTTAGGGTACTATTCCGTCAATGAACTAATGCTGATGTATTTGTTATAGGATGAAGGAGAGTCAACCATTTTAGAAACTGAAGATATAGGCAAAGAAAACTCAAGTGACAATCAGTTCACATGTCCTGACACTTCAGCATTCTTTACTGGCAGAAGAAAGAGGTCACCCGAAAACACGATATGTGGTACCAACTACTCCTACATCATCAGAGCACCTAACACAATTTATTTCAACTACCGATTATTATAATGAAATTAATCATTTGGATTTATAACCTATCGAATAGGTATCAATGTTTTTGTCTATAAAACACCACATTACTATGTTGTATTACTATTTCATTCTAATTCATTCTATTATTTTCCTTTTTTCTAATGCATCAATTATTTTTCTTGTTGAGTTTTTTATTTTTATTTAATGAATAAAATATAAAAAGGAAATACTTGATTCTTGTTCACTTACCTATATGTAATCTCTCAGTACCATATTTATGGCTTTGCAAGCTTAAGGAATTATGACACTTAGACTTTGACTTGATATAACAGTACTAAATCGAAGACATTTGTACGAATTTCCAGTGGCCAAAAATCTTAATGTTGCACTGAGCCTTTCATAAGGTGATATGGCTTGTCTCATTACCGTATTCTGCTTTTGTATAAACGGTGTTACTAAATTCAATAGTTCTTTGTAAGCAGTTTCACTCATACGTAAATAGTTACACCAATCACATGGTTCAAATTGAAGTTCTTTCATTGATTTTACATGAGACCAGAAATTTCGATTAAGGTACCATTCTCTACTCCACTTAGCACTTTTTTTCTAGGCTTATCTAGTGATACACATAGCGCAACTGCAATAACACAATCTTCGTCCATGATAGCAATAAAACCGCGCGAAGTTCAAGATTGAGAAATGACAACTGAACTGATATGAAATTGATCGTCTGGAAGCAAAGCAAAAATTTAACGGAACTGACAGTTCAACTGAAACTGAAACTGAACGGATAACTGAACTGATCGTGTAAAACCCCTTTAATTTATACTGACGTTTGTTCCGCCTGCACTGAGGAAATCTTTTGATTAGGTTCCTGTTGTAATTTCTTTGGTTTTTCCTCATCGGTTGGTATTGATTTTATTTCTTTTTCTTTTTTGATCGTTTATTTATCTTTGTTAAAGGTCAATTTGCCAACTAGCTCCTCTAGCAAATGGATCCTTTGTCTGATTTCCTCATTTTCTCTCTCATACATCTCCACTTTGTGATTAGCTTTGACTAGTTTTTCGATTTTGTTGACTGATAAAATTTTCAAGTTGTCTTTTTCTTCATTATTATATCTTTTGAAACTTCGTTTTAACAGTTTCTCGCCCGTCATTGTTGGCGAAGGACATCATCATTCTATTTGATGGCTAAAGCCATCGGGTTCCTTCATCTCGTTGCTTTTGCAGCGAAATTCGAGGCAATATTCATCAAACGGGGGTGGGGCCTGAGTGTCGCCTTGCCGCTTCTCGAAGCTTCTTCAGAAGTAAAATTTCAGGTATGAATTTTGTAAAAAATTATTTAATTTTATTTTTCGTTGGAAGAAGGTATCTCTACATAGAAAAACAAAGCTTGAAAACTTACCAAAGGTAGTCATGTGCGGTATCAAATGAAAGGTCTTAAGGAGAGAAATGCAGAAATCGGGAAAACAGACAAAAAGGATATCAGTATGAACTGAAAAATCTTTAAAACTACGGAGAAAGTTCTTTATAGTGTGACATAATATTACAGTCGTGACAATGTTGCCTATCAGCAAAAGGTCTTGAGAAGATGGAAGCATTAAATTTAAATTTGAATTTAAAATCAACAACGAAAAAGTTTGCATTTGATTGTTTGTAATTATTAAGTCTAATTAAAAAAATTTTAATTCTTAACTTTTGCAGAGATTTTCTAGCAGCAGATTTCATTGAAGTATATGCTATGAAAAGCTATACAAGTAGAATGTTCACCACAAGAAATGATTCGCTTCCATTTTCTCAGTATATTATCAGTTCCCATAAAAACCATAATGTCTTTGTGCATTTTGACTCCAGCCACATAAGTACACCCCAGCACATACTTTTCCGGAGGAAAGTATCTCAGAGTAAATTTCTCATTTTATAAACGTGCGGTTTAGGGGGATTTATTTTTGCCTTCATATTACTCAAGCTAAATGGAAAAGCTCGTTAATACAAAATCAATTTATTGAACCGCAAAAGGGAACAAAAAAGTCATTGAAACTTTCTAGTACACTATTTCCAAGTACTGTAAGGATGCACTTATGCTTCGTAACGAAGTTGGACAAGAAATGTCTGCTGAGCGGTTATCACTCTGCCTCATCGTCAGAAACTGAGGGAGAAGTAAATCGACTCCAACGTCATTATCCTTGAGTCATTAATGGATGGGGACGTATTTTCCAGTAATGATATTTGATTTTGATTAGTTTATTGGTTTTTATGAAGGATTGCATGGAATGAAGATTGAAAGTTTTTAATGTTGAAAGTTTCTCTTTGTAATCATTTTATTATAACTCGTGGAAGAAGCGTATGAGTTAACTTTTTTGAAACATTTTCATATGAATTCTGAACGAAACTTTTAAAAGATTTAAAATTTAACGTCCTCCTATATGACTCCGTTAAGTATTATTAAATCAGTACACGGCGATTCTGCTAAGTATTTACTCAGCGAGAAATATTGCTGAGATTCTTGATACCCAGATGTTAAAAATTCTCCAGAGATTCTAAATGGTCTCGGGCAACCTTTTTAATACAGGGATCGTCAGTGAGTAAAAATGATTTCCAAATTTCCCGTGGGAAATCAGCAAATGGCACGACACACAAGTACCTATATGTTTACACACCGTTATACAGTGCAAACTGTACTTGGATTGAGTGTGGGTATTACCAGTTTGCATGGACAATAATATATCTTGGCTAAGTTCTGCTCAGTAATTGTACTAAATGTGCGAATATGTGGACAGCAATTTCATGTGAGATTTATTGTATAAGTTGAGTGGATTTTTCCGTTCCTATTTATTTTCGCCTATAACTGCCAAGTGTACTTTTGTCAATATGAGTGGAGGATGTACACTTGTATATAAATGTTTACTAAGTGATACAGCAATCATACAGTTCAGTGAAAAAAGGACGTGGGCATGAAATACTCATTATCGTTTGACCATTCGTTTTTTTGTTCAGATTTGATGGAGCTTTTTCGAGATGTTGTGTAAGGTGAGATTATTGAGCATATGTGAATGTATAACAGTTTCACATTATTTAGGGGGAAAGATAATCATTGATACCACTAACTAAAATTAGACTGAGGATGATGTTATTTATATCAAGTCTTATATTGTAGTACTTCTTCATATGATAATGTTAAATAGAATATTGTTACATGCACGAATAATTTTGCGAGCTACTGTCGCAATTGTTTTCACAACAATTAAGAACATAATGATCAACAAACGAATGTACTCAAAAACCCACCAAGCATGATCAACATCTAAAAGTGAGTTACTGCCCCATTCATTAAGCTGCTCGAATATTCCAGGTAATTCGCCAATGTACGAGAAATGAATAGAATGACTAGAGACCCTATATATAGCCGAGTTAAATGAACGGGGGATTTATGACAACCGCGATAGTAAAAACTGCGATAGAGTGGAGCGCAAAGTAAAGGCGATATTGATTGAGTAATTGTAAAGTGATTTAGTGGACAGTTGAAGTAAAAATTGATAGACGACTTGTAAAGTAGTGAAATTATAAATTGTGCATTTTTAGTAAATAAACTTATTTAACTTAATTTAAAAGACAGTGCGTTTTCTCTTTCTCGGAATATTAAAACTATTGGCCGCAAACCATAACACGCGACAGTGGTGTCAAGAAGTGAGAAAGAAAATTTTGGAAGTGAAAACGTTTAAACATTTTTAAAGTGTACAATAGTGAAAATTAACGCGGAAACTGGTGGCAAAATAACCGAAACAATAAAAATGCCAGGAAACTTTTATCTAAAAATTGATCAGTTGACCATATCGGAGCTCAAAAAGGAGTTGGAACAGCGAAATCTGGCCACACAAGGTAAAAAGGCAATACTAATTGCACGCTTGCGTGACGCGATCGAGTCGGAAGGCGTGAATCTGGATTCGGGTGAGCTCTCAGATGCGGAAAAAGGCACAGAAGGTGGAGAAGTAGAAAGACCAAAATCAAAGGAGCTAGAAAATGCGCTAATGCAAATGTTAATACTGATGCCATCCAGTCTAACTGTGAAGCTAGATGAACATTCAGCGAAGCTAACTGCGAAGCTAGATGAACAATCAGCGAAGCTAAATGACCAATCAGCGAAGCTGGACCAACAAGCGATTAAAATCAAGGCAGGCATCACACAGAAGCTGGAAAAACAGTCAATCGAAATAAAAGTGGAGCTCGGTAGTCTGAACAAACAAATTAAAGGTGTCGAGGAAAAGGTTTAACAGGTCGAGGAAAAGGTCAGCCAGGTCAAGGCGAGAATCGACCATGAGATGAAAAGCATGAAAAAGGAATTGGAAGAAGCAAAGGCAGTAGTAACCACCTCACCAGCTCCCGTTATAACCGCAGTGCAAAGCTCATCCAGAAATGTGAAGGCACCAATAATCAACGGGCAAATGGTCTAGAGCATTAACAAAACACAGTTTGAAGCCACCGCTAGGGCAAATCACTGAAATGAGTAGGAATGAGCAATTGCATTAACTCTTGCTCTAAGAAGACCAGCTGCCGAGCTTTTGCAGACTATTCCCGTCAAGTCGCACTCAAACCCGGCTGCTATAATGAATGCGCTCGACATGCGTTATGGAGACGATCATCTGAAGGAGATTTATCGGTCACAGCTACGGCACCGGATGCAGAGGTCTGGTGAAACTTTACAACAGCTAGCCCAAGACATTGAGCGACTGGCACTTTTGGCTTACCCAGCTTACGACCCAGAACATCGAGACGACGCAGCAACAGAAGCATTCATCAGTGCATTAAAGGACCAGGAACTACAACAAGCCGTGCATCTAGCTCAAAAGCAAACGGTTAAGGGTGCATTGGCTGATAGTCTGAACTTTGAGGCAGCAAAAAATGTGACTCGTACCACTGCCTGGGTTCGCAAGGTAATGGCAGGTGAGTGCAGATGTGAGCGCGTGGAAATTGATTGAGACCCGCTAGTAAATGGCGCGCCTAGATGCTGGAATTGTGGAGAGAAGGGGCGCCTGCAAAGAGACTGCAAGAAGCGAAGAAAACCGAGATATTGTCCAGGGTGTGCAGCTAGGAGAAGATCTAGACCGAGTCAGGAGCCCGGAATTGAAGCCCTTCAAACTGAAAGGTTATGGAAACATGTAAGAGGCAACTTCTTGGGGAAAGGTTGGCTAGAGGGATCGACGTCCCCAGCACCACCATCACCGTGTCAAGACTACATCGTGGAGAAGTGGACTTGTACCTTCCGGGTCGAGTTAACGGAGAGATTGCACCATAACAATCGACACTGGTGCAACCCGATCGATTATCTGACCAGACCTAGTGAGACAGCAACTACTTTACAAGGGCAGAATTTCTCACTACGGACAGCTACGGGAGAAACTGCACCTGTTCATGGAGGGGTCTGCCTCAAGATACAGCTGGGAGATCTTGCGTTTCGACATAACTTTCTGGTCGCGAACATTATGGATGACTGCATTGTCGGAATGGATTTTCTGCGACCACATGGAATCACGTTGGATTTGGGCAAACGGGTATTGAAATGGCAGAATGTCGAAGTATTAATGGAGGCTCCCAGCGGCCAAATTCTCAAGATGAATGTTAAAGTATGAACCGACACTGATGTACCAAATTCTGCCGAAAGTATTGTATGGCCCAAGCTTGATGGTGATTCTGGAGACTTCCGACCTTATCTGATAGAGGCAACGAAGATGTCCGCACTGCGCAGTTTTTTTGTAAGACGATGCCCAGTAAGATCTATAAGGAACGGATATGTGCCGGTTAGAGTCCTTAACACCGCAGACGCAATCATGAGCATCAAAGCGGGAGAAGTCATCGGCAGCTGCCAGCCTGTTTCCACCATCACCGCTTTGGAAGCCACTCACAACCATCATTGGAAAAGGAGGCAAGACGCAGACAAAGCCCGGGAATTCACGTCTGCAATATTGAAGCAGGTCAAATTGCCAGTGCAGCTATTCAAGCACGCCTCTGATCTGGTCACCAAGTACAGTGGCATCTTCTCAACAAGCCCGGATGACCAAGGCTGAACGAGTATGGTAACTCACATCATAGATACGCAGGAGCCAAGCCAATTTGACAAGCACCGAGACGTCTTCCTATAGTCAAAGAAGGAGAAGTGAGCGCGCTGATCTCGGACATAGAAAAACAAGGCGTTATCGAGCCTTCTGCCAGTAGTTCTAGTAAAGAAAAAGGATGGTAGCACTCGTTTCTGTATCGACTATAGGCAGCTCAACGACGTAACTAAGAAAATTAGTTACCCGCTCCCACGCATCGATAACATCATGGACACTTCAGCCGAAGCCAAATGTTTTTCTACACTCGGTCTCAAGAGTGGCTACTGGCAGGTAGAAATCGACAAGAAGGACCGAGAGAAGACCGCATTTCAGTTGGGACCGGATTGTGGCAGTTTGTGGTGATGCCATTTGGGCTTTGCAATGCTCCAGCCACTTTCGAACGCCTGATGGAATACGTGCTACGTGGCCTAACCTGGAAAACCTGCTTGGTGTACGTAGATGACATCATTGTTATCGAGAAAACATTCGAAGAGCATGTGCGAAACTTAGAAGAGGTTTTCTTCCGATTGCGACTGGCAAATTTGAAACTTAGTCCCGACAAGTGTACCCTTGTTGCAGCTGAAGTAAAATACCTGGGACACGTCGTATCAGCAAAAGGGGTCAAAACAGACCCTGAGAAAATTGAAGCCGTGAAAAGCTGGCCAACACCAAACAACAAGTGCCAACTACGATTTTTTTGGGTCTGGCAACCTACCATCGAAGATTTGTCAAAGATTTTACCAAAATAGCTAAGTGTCTCCATTAGCCAACCGAAAAAAATCGTCCGCATGTCTGGAATGAGCAATGCCAGGTAGCCTTTAAGACCTTGAAGGAGAAGCTGTGTGAATCACCTGTGCTGGCATATCCAAAACCAAGAAAAATGTTTGTAGTCGACACCGATGCGAGCAACGGCGGTATTGGAGCTGTACTCTCCCAGCAGATTGATGGCCAAGAAAGAATCCTCTCGTTTTACAGTCAAGTTTTCTCGAAAAGTGAGAGGAACTACTGCGTGACCAGGAAGAAGCTATTGGCTATAATCGAGGCCACCAAGCAGTTCCACAAGTACCTATATGGCCAGAAATTTGTTCTTCAAATGGGCCATGCCTCGCTGAGATGGCTACTTAACTTCAAATTCCCCGAGGGACAAGTTGCAAGATGGATCAAAAGATTGCAGTCATACGACTACGAAATTGTTCATCGGAAGGGTGGAGTTCATGGAATGCTGACGCCCTATGTCACCTTCCATGTCCAGCTAACAGCAAACATTACCAACGGATTGAGGAAAAAGAACCGCCCATTGATCTGCAATTGATAACGGCCGAATTCGATGAAGGTTGGTCATCGTAGGAAATTCAAAATGCGCAGTTAGCCGATGAAGGCATCGGACGATTGCTCGTATGGAAGGAGACAACTGGGTGACCTGAGTGGAAAGACGTTTCAATGCACGGCGCAACCCTGAAAAGCTATTGGGCACAATGGAACTCCCTTCAGCTGGAGGGTGGCGTACTCAACCGAAAACGGGGAACGGCGGATGGCAGCTCCTATAGGATGCAAACTATACTTCCCAAAAGCCGAATCCACGATGTCGTTAAGGAGATGCACGAAGGATCCTCGGGAGGCCACCTTAGTGTTAACGAGTCCTTAGCAAAATCGCGGGAATGTTGCCATAGATGAACCATTTGCGCTTCCGTAAAAGGTCCAAACCGACGACTGAGAGGACAAATGTAAACATATCCATGTTATACCATATGTTGGTCACCATTTGAAAGGATTGTTGTTGGCATCGCAGGACCCTTTCCTGAATCCGAATGGGGAAATCGATACACGCTGTTTGTGGCCGATTATTTCAGCAAGTGGCCCGAGGTCTACTCCATTCCCAACCAGGAACAAACTACTGGAGCCGAACAGCTGGTGTTAAATTGGGTCAGTAGGTATGACGTACCTTGTGAACTACATTCGGATCAAGGCTGAAACTTTGAGTCACTAGCTTTTGGCGTAATGTACGAGTTACTGGGAATACAGAAAACGAAGACAACGCCACTGCATCTACAATCCGATGGAATGGTCGAACGTTTCAACGGCACGCTCAATAAACACCTCGCCAAGATGGTTCCCGAGAACCAAAGGGACTAGGACCGACACATCCCACTATTTTTGATGGCGTACAGAGCTGCTGAACATGCATCGACGGGCGAAGGCTCAGCCAAAGTCATTTTTTGAAAGACTATTCGTCTGCCAGCTGATATAAAGTTCGGGACACCCCCTGAGGAACTCTAAACGATCTCGGAGTACGCAAGTGAGCTAAGACAATGGTTCAACCAGATACTTCGGACAGTGCGAAAACACCTCGAATCAGCTACTGACTGCATGAAGACCAGGTATAATCTGGAGGCAAATTCTACAAGCTTCCAGCAAGATGGCTTAGTCTGGCTATATAACCCACAACGACGGAAGCGTTGGTCTCCAAATTTGCAGCATAATTGGGAGGGACCATACTGAGTTACAAAGCGAATCAATGACGTCGTATATCGCATACAGGAACACCGTCAGCCGAGAGCCAAAATGAAAATCGTGCACATGGCCCGCCTTGCCCCATATTACATCCAGGGAGAATTGACTACAACTGGCGACACATCTTTTCGGGGCGAAAAGAACTGAGGTGGGAGTAGTGTTACATGCACGATTAATTCTGCGAGCTACTGTCGCAATCGTTTTTACAACTATTAAGAACATAATGATCAACAAGCGAATGTACTCAAAAACCCACAAAGCATGATCAACATCTGTAAGTGAGTCACTGTCCCATTCATTGAGCTGCTCGAATATTCCAGGCAATTCACCAATGTACGAGAAATGAATTGAATGACTAGAGACCCTATATAAAGCAAAGCTGAATGAATGGGGGATTCATTACAACCGCGATAGTAAAAGCTGCGACAGAGTGGATCGCGAGGTAAAGGCGATATTGATTGAGTAATTGTGAAATGATTTAGTGGACAGTTGAAGTAAAAATTGATAGAGGACTTGTAAAGAAGTGCAATTATAGATTGTGCATTTTGGTAAATAAACTTTTTTAACTTTATGTAAACTATGTAAGTGCGTTTTCTCTTTCCGGTACATTAAAATCATTGCCCGCGAACCATAACACGCGACAATATCTTGCATTTTGCTTTTTTTGAATGATACATTATAATCTTAGTGGATCTTTTATTTTATAATTTTTAACACTAAACATACCGCCCATTTGTTTGTACCTGTTGTTGACACGTGCAATTTTGCTTGCGTCGGAGTTGAAAAACGACGAATTTAAGGTTTTGTAAATCCGGGAGCTTCCTTCCTTGCATAAATTAATACACAAGGAAATAACTTGAAAACGAAAGATTTATGATCTGGTAGATGTAAACAGTTTATTTAGAGACTGTTACAGAGACAAGGTAGAATGTATGAACGCTCAATAGAACTGACTGCTAAAATTATTTTTACCGTTGCCAGGAAATTTCCTTTTAAAGCTCAAAACAATTAATATCCGTAAGGTAGTTTTGTTTTAGTTCATCTTAATTATCGAAAGTGCAACAATGTTACATTACTTTTACGCTAACTAATTATCAAGGCACAGTTGCCATAGCTTCTCCATCCTCAGAAGAGAGGTTTAAGACTAACAAGGAGATATCGGATGATTTTATATGGATGTGCTCAACGTGTAAGCTATTACATCAAAAATCCAAGGAGGAACAACCTTTCCTACTCATTAAAAATTTGGAAAGTAACATTGTGCTACGCACAAACCAACAGGTGATAAAAAACTATACGACGCCACAAACTGAGCTCCGCTCAGATGTCATGTCCCAGAAATGGATCAACATCAAGCCAAAAAACCATACATCATCAGTTAAAACGCTTGCCAATTTTAAGTCTAGGATAAGACCATCAAATTGCAAGATTCCTCTTCATCTGCTACGGCCTATTTGCAATGGTGGAGCGATAATTAAAACAACGACCAATGCCAACGTGTCTGAGCCATACCGATTAACAATGGATACCATACAGGATGAGTACAAAATTACCGAAACAAAAATGCGTCAAAACAGACTGGTTCTAAATGGGCTGGATAATCAGTTCACAAATGAGGAACAACGAAAGGTAATACAGGCGCTAGACCGTGATGTTGGAAATTGAGAAAAAATGGAGTTCATTCATGCCACATAGACAAAAAATGGAAAATGATTACAAATTATGCGGGTAAATGAAAGCATGTATAAAAGATTAGCTACAATAACAAATACGTCAACATTGATTATGGGTCATATTTTGTGAAGGAAGACTTTAACGTAACGAGACACTTTAAGTGCCAAGAATATAACCATAAGACGTAAAAAGGCGAAGGAGAACAAATCTGTGTAAAATGTGGAGGAAAGCATGAGCTCAAGGAATGCAAAAGCACACATGAGAACTGTTACAATTGTATGGGTAATGATAAGACTGCTGTTCGTTCACACAGAGGAGATTCGTGGGAGTGCCCAGAGTATCTAAGAATGATTTTAATTACTTACTCCTTGGAGGAGTACTGACTACAATTTTGATGATGCTTGTTAATCACAAAACTAAACCAAGCGACAAAAAAACTATCTTTTATGCAAATATAAGAAGCCTACGACACAAGTTGAGTGATATTCATATTTATCTGCAGCAAAACGCTGAAATGGATCTGATTATACTAAACAAAACATGGATCCATCCTGAAGTAGCAACGTATTACAATATTCCGGGATATAGCTCCGTTTTCTCCTGCAGGCCTGGAAGATGAGGAGGTGCAGCAATTTATATAAAAAATACAATTAATTTTGTGGCAGATAGAGTAACGTCTGACATATATAATATAATAATAATTGAAATAACCTGCGCAGGTAACAAACTAAAAATCGGTACCTACTATAATCCCAATCGTCTCAATGGGCATGACTTCTGCACAGTAATAGGTGTAATATTTTCTACTGAAATAATCTGATCACAGTTGCTAACACAAACATAGAAGTGATTGCAGAACCTCCAGAATCGAGGATGTACAAGGGTACCCTGGACATAAATGGAGTGGTCATTGTCAATAATGACTAAATTACTTGCCCGACTTCAAGTACCTACCTAGATCCCATAACAACAAATGAGAAAAAAATTGCTGATCATCGTGTTCTAAAACTTGTCATCCATGGTCAAAGTCTCAGTAGGCAAAAACCTACCCAAAAAATTTACAGATATTTAGACAAGGATCTATTCAAATCGAAATTTCAACAGTTGCTAACAAGCCAAAACCTGAAAACCTTATGGAGCTCAAAAATATGATTACAGAGTCCAAGCATGATTCTACCATTGAGAAAAAGATCAGATATTGACAACATACATGGATAACAAAGAAAGTTATTGAGGGTAGTTTAAACGAAAGGAAGGCTTATAAAAAATACAAAAAGAACGTTGAAGATCAAGCACTTAAATATCTGTACAACCAAGCCCTAAAAGAATCAAAAATAAAAGAAGCTAAATTTGCATATTACTCCAGAAGATTGGAAACAGTGGCGGACAACTCACACGAAATATGGAAAATAAATGAAGTAAAAGATAATTCATCACCCAGGAGCATGTCATCAAATGCTGAATTTTTTGGCATGGACTCTAACAATGCAGCACGTCCACGTGAAACTGCAAACTCGCCAAACCACTTTTTTCAACAATTGGGGAAAAAATTACCAGGGAGCTTGGTTAAAATCAACTAGCTATTGCAATATCATAAATAGCCCACCAACGAGTAACGCCATCTTTCACATTCATCAAACGACTAAAAGAGAAGTATTAAATACAATCGAAAATTTGGGAAAAAATGCAGCACCAGGTACTGACAACATCACCACACATGAAATTATTCTAGTCAAAGAGAAGTTAGCTGAACCACTGGGAAATTTTATAAACGAGCATATTAGAAATGGAGCATTTCCAGACGAAGAGAAACTGACAAAAATAATTAAAATATTAAAAGGAGGAGACCATTTGGACCCAAATAATTACTGCAATGTTGCACTTTTAACAGCCCGTAGTAAAATATTCGAAAAACTAATCGTTTAAAATGTTTCATAATGGACAATTTCATCATAAATCTGAAGCAGTTTTTGCTTTCAAGCGAACAAGAGTACTTATGATGCGTTGCTATCTGTCTCATGTTACATCAGTGAAAGTCTTGATAAAGGTGATTATCTTATTGCAATTTTCATGGACCTGAAGAAAGCTTTTGATACAGTTGATCATGACTTGTTACTTCAAAAACTTGAATCATATGGTATACAAGGCAAACCGAAACAACTTTTTAAAAGTTATTTGGAAGGAAGATTCCACAAAATATCAATTAATAACCTCTTGAACAATCTAGCACCAATGAAATTAGGGATTCCTCAAGGATCCATACTTGGACCAACCTTGTTTTTGCTATACACTAATAATTGGAGTATATGTAAACTGAAAGCTCATCACATATTATATGCTAATGATACTGTACTTCTTTATTCAGGACATAATCAAGTTGCCATGGAGAATATAGTCAACGAGGATGTAGATAAATATTGTTCATGGCTTATCAAAAACAAGCTAGCATTGAATACTGCAAAGACAAAATAAATTATTTTTAAACACAAGAATAAGGAAGACAAAGAAGTTGACCTGAAAATTAACGATGAAAACTTTCAAATTGTGTTTGAAATAAAATACCTCGATCTTACCATATATCATCGTTCGACATGGTTGCCATACATAGATAATTTGAGGAGACAACTAGCACCAATGATAGGAATTTTTAAAAGAAATGGAGGTTTTCCAATGGATCTTAAGAAACTTGTATTAGATGCATTTGTACTGACAAAGCTACATTATGCGGTGGTCATTTGGAGTCAATCGTCAAAACAAAACCTTAATATTACATCCAGGATGCTAACTAATGCCTGTAAAAATATTCTGAACCTTCTCACTCCAACAAGACAAGTGTATCAACGGACCAATGCACTCACCTTCAGTCAAATCATTACTCTGGAAAAAGCTTAGTTTATCTTCAAATATCGATATTCTAGTGAATTGGAACAAAACCCCTTTATAAAAGTATCATCAATAAATCCATATAATTTGAGAAATGCCAACAATTTTGTAATGCGTTATGCTAGAACTGATCGACTAGAGAACGTTGCAACAAATGATGCTCTGCGTATATACAATAATCTTCCAGTAACCATGAAAAACGGAAACTCATTATTGGTTTTAAGGAAAAGACTTAAGGAACATCTAATAAATTCAAATTAATGATAAGTCCGGAGGATTGAAAATACAGTATCCTACGGCATTTAAGACTCTAAAGACTCTAACGTCGAGATACTTAAAAACAGCTAGTTTTTATAAACTCAGAGTTTTTTTACTGCGTCGTATTATAATTTTTTTTTTTTATCTCTGAGAACTGTTCACGAATCGGACTAGACTAGCAAGAAAGGAGTACTTCACAGCATTTGGTGTGCCCCTTATACCGATGTTTTAGCATTGCCTGGAGGCACACGTAGGAATCGACGACGTGTGAAGTGCAGATCGCTCGAGCGTTGTGCGTCGATGAAAGAGTGATTGAGAAAGTGGTAGGCAATGGTGGTACTAAAAAAAAAGTTTATATGAGTTTCGTTTATAATAATATTATATTGGATATTCTAAAAAGTATTAAGCCTTTTTTGACACTAGAAGGTGCACGCTGTCCTATATCGGGCAACACTAATCAGATTGAGTCAAATTAACATGCGTTTGAAAGGTGACATTCCAGTCGGTAATTTTTTTATAGGCGGTTTTGTATTTCGTCATTCGTGTCAAAAGTTGTATTCATTTAAAAATGCGTGAAATTTCTGACAAAATTCGTTATATTCTACAATATCACTACGATCAAGGTGAGAATGCATCGCAGGCTCGTGAAAAAATTTGTGGTGCCTACGGTCAAGATACTTTGTCGAAAGCCATACTCAAGAGATGGTTCGCTTGCTTTCGATCTGGAAATTTTGAAGCCAAAGATGCACCTCGCCCAGGTCGACCAATCACTGAAAAATTCGATGAAATTTTACAAAAAATTGAAGAAGACTGACACATAAGCAGCTATGACATTGCTAAAGAACTAATATCCATCACCAAACAGTTTTGAACCATTTGCAAAAGGCTGGATACACAAGAAGCATGAATTAACACAAAAAAATTTGATCGTTCGAATTTGCATTTGCGAAATGCTAATAAAACGCAACGAAATCGAGCCATTTTCAAAGCAAATCATTTCGAGCGATGAAAAATGGGTAAGATACGAGAATGTCGTTCGAAAAAGATCCTGGTCAAAAAAAGGTGAATCATCACAAGCCAGCATTGACACCAAATAAGGTTATGCTGTGTATGGTGGGATTGGAAGGGAATCGTTTATCATGAGGTGCTAGAATCTAGCCAAACACTCAATTTGACTCTGTACTATCAGCAATCAACCAGATTCCAACAAGCAGTTGAAAAAACTGCCAGAATTAGAATAAAAAGGCTTTGTCTTCCATCATGACAATGTCAGACCAGACACATCCTCGATGACCCGGTAAAAAATTGACAGAGCTTGGCTGGGAAGTTTGGATGCATCCACCGTATAGTCCAGACCTTGCACCATCAGTCGACTATTTGTTTTGGTATCTGCAAAACTTCCTTAATGAAAAGAAATTCACTTGAAAAAGGGACAGTGCAAATCACTTGGCCAAGTCTTTCGCCGATAAATCACAGAAGTTCTACACCAATGGAATAATGGCTGTATCCAGAAAAATGGCAAAAGGTCATATAATAATAATAGACAATATGTACTTAAATAAAATCCATTGTAAATAAAAGAAATAGTCAATCGAAAAATGACAAAAAAGGCTGAATACTTTTTACATTTATCAATATATATATATATATATATATATATATATATATATATATATATATATTCTCGAGAAATTTACCTAATATAATGCGACTTTTGCCATACTCGAATAATATTCAGTAATACATCAAATTACATGACTTATATTGAAAGCTATTCTTTGCAAATAAAATCTTCTCATATTTGGGAAAGTGGGAAGGCTTTATCATCTAAATCTAAAGCTGGGCAAACATAATCACTTAAGCTCATTTTCTACCTAAAATACATCCTAAATTGCTTTTCATATCAATATAATTTAGATTTTTTCTCTTGGCTTCTCAGTGAAAGCGAAGCAACGCGACGGGCGAGTCTCGTTGAAAATTCTTTGCTTTGGTCCCTTTTGCAAATTGAACTTCGATTCACAGCTTAAGATAAGAAACACAAAGTAATTCAAACCAAAACCCTTATTTTCCTTATTCCGTTTGCTAGACAGGCAAAATCCAGTCACTTGTTTCAAAGAAATGTTCTTATTTAAGTTTGTATCTTGTTGTATCTGTACTGGTATCTATAGTGCGCTGCGCAAAGATAAGATAGAAATTTGCATAGATACATACATTTCCGCCAAACATACTGTTTTTGGTTGAAGAGTATCCTCCTATTTAGCCCTCCCCCATTTGCCAAAGTTGATTTCCAAAATGAAATTGGTACCGACACAAGCACGAGTACGGTCTCTGAAAACAACAAAGCTCACAACCAACGCGACGCAACGTGCAGAAGATAGAAGTGGATAGGAGGATGTCATTAGGGATTTCAAATCGAACGCGTCATCATTATTCCACTTGGTAGATGTGCCTTGTCCTTTGAATTGAAACGATTTATTATACGTCAAAATAATATGACACATGATCTCAATATATTAGTTATCAGGAAGTGTGTCTATGTTTGGCCAGTTGAGGATTGCCATAAATTTGATTATGAATGTTGGAGATTTTATATGGAGATTTATGTATGTGAGGTCATATTGAATTTATTCTGCTCAATTGAACATTGCCGTTTCAGTGGTGACATGTGGTGAAACGTGTTGGGAGGTTTTGATAGAGTTATGATGTTGCAATTTCAACATAATATGTTTTGTGAAAAAAATTCAAAATCTAATTGACAAAGTATTTGGAAAATTCGTTCATCGAAACGTCTGATGACGATTATACGAGTAATATAGGCTTAACAATTACAAAACGAATAAAGAGGCGAAATAACACATATTCATCAAGGATCTATTGATTTTTTAATAGATTTCTGGAGTTGAATGGATAAATAAGAAATTTAACCCTTGGGAAAAAACACATGCAGAGTTAAGCTTCTCAGAATATTTGACATTACTATGAAATTTTAAGTTGAATTGAGCTGCACTTGGGAGTTGGTTGTTTCGAGATGAGTTCATATTCTCATTAGATATCAACTCATAGGTAGATTGATTGATGCTCCCACTGGGGAGGTGGAAGAATGTTCTCGAATTATTTCATTTATTCAAGGTTCAATTCGTTTCTGATTATATATTCATGGCGAAATCTTTGTAATCTCTGAAATAAACGGCATTTTCTAATGATCTTATCCTATTAGTATGTATATGCATGCTGTATGTGGATCTAATACTGAAATTTAGCGTACATATATTCGATATGGACGGTTTAGTTACTTATTAACCGACTTCCAAAGGAAAGTAGGCTGTCATTTTGTCTCGCAAATTTATTTTTGTTGTTGATTTTTTTATGTTTGTTCACGCATAGCTTTTGAACGAGATAGATGGAAGAGTCCTGCTTTCGGCAAATGATACGTTTTATTTTCTATTAGGTCCCATTTGGAGGACAACAATATCAAATAACAATACAGGACTTTTACGGTTAAAACTAAACATTTTCCGACTTTCACCCAAATTTTCCAGCATAAGTAATCGACACATATAAGAATTTTGATTGTTTAAATTAAGGACAACATATTTGACTAAAATGGAAACAGAATTGCAATCCTTTCAAGGACTCTGTAAATATTAGCAATTCAAAACGGTGCCTTGATGTCGAGAAATTGAATTTAAAATATCTTTCGTATCATCATCACTTTCTTTGGCGCGACAGCCCATACCGGACCTTGGCCTCCAGAATTAATCTCCTCCAAACTTTACGGTTGCGTGACCTTGTCCATCGGTTATTTACTCCCGACAAGGATCAGTCTGTTAGTTTTTATCGTGTCTTTCCATAGAGTCCTCAGTCTTTCCGTTGGATGTCGCTCTAGCCGCTAATGTTCTTTTGGATAGCCGGTTTTCTTCCATTCTTTCTACATGGCCCGCCCATTGCAATTTACGTAGCTTTACGCAAGAGGAAACAGGTGGATCATCAAAAAGTTTATACAATTCATCGTAGTAAAGAAGTCTCCACTCTGTCCCTTATTTCACTGGGCCGTCGATTTTCCGGAGTACTTTGTGTTGTGAAGCAGCAATAAAGTTTCTACAAAGAGATAAGAAGGTGTTTGTTAGGCAACGAACGAAGAAATTGTTAAAGAAGAACTCAAAGATCACGAGAAAAGGCAACAAGCAAGAAATGCAGACACTCAAACAGCTAAAGAAAAAACCAGTCTTTTATTTACAAGCCGACAAAGGAAACAAAGTAGCTATAATGGAAAAAGAAAAGTATGACAACCTCGTGTTAGAAAAACTAAATAATGGCGAATATTTTGAATTAAGGAAGGATCCACTTCCTGAAAGTATCAAACGGGTGGAAAGAGCCATAGAGGAGTGCAAGGACATATTGGGTGAAAAGACGAACTTGAGAGTGAGCAACTCCATACTTCCAAGAATTAAATGCCAACCAAAGATCCACAAGAAGGAAATGGAGATGAGAGAAATCATAACATCAACAAATCAACTTATTTCAAAAGACTCAACAGTGGAAGAAAAAGAAAAGCAAAAAAACCATAAAGCTGACAACACTGTGCATGACGGAAAATTATTTCATCTTCAGAGGAAAGTACTACAAGCAGAAGTCTGGAGCACCTATGGGTAATCCTCTGTCACCGTTTTTAAGCGAGATTTTTATGTCCTTTGGGTTCGATATGTAAACGATATTTTCGCCACAGTAAATGAAAAAGACCTAAATGAATTGCTGCCGAAATTAAATAACATCCACAAAAACATCAATTTTACAATTGAAGAAGAAACGAACAACGAACTACCTTCCCTCGATTTGAAAATTATGAGGAATAGCGAAAAATTAGAATTGGACATATACCAAAAAAATACAAGCACTCGAAGGATCGTACCAAGAATATCAAATCATGCATACTCACAAAAAATAGCATCTTTCCGAGCATGGATACATAGGATGATGTCAGTGCCACTGGCTATGGAAAACTGGATGAAGGAAATAAGTAGAAAGATGAGAAGTGCGGTGTATACAAAATTAAATGCAAACACTGTGATAAAGCATACATTGGACAAACAAAACGAACGGTTAAAATAAGATTCGAGGAGCACACTATGGAGGCACAACCGGCGATAAAGTGAAGAACCACGAGCAACGTTAAATCTGCAAAAACTGGACGTGTACGAATCATTATGGATCGTGAGGCAGCCAACCGAAACGAGACTCAACGATAACCTAGGAAATGGATACTCTAGGCTCCTGGATATGGTGAAATAGTGTCAGATTGTTTTCTATTGTACTAATAATAATTAAAATTGCTTATGCAATAAATAATAATAATTAGACTTTGAGCAGTAATAAAATAATAAAAAAATACTAAATAATTAAGCTAAGAATAATATTAAGATATGAAGGTAGTAAAACCCAATAGCAATTAGACATTAAGCAATTAGACCTTAGGTAATTAGAATTTGGTTAGTGTCAATATCTTCGGAAAGGCCTTGTTATCTCAGAAAACAATTGGCCCTGAAGAAGGAAGCAACTTACTACCAATATATTTATATATATATATATATATATATATATATATATATATATATATATGTGTGTAGGAAAAAAAACAAAACAATAGCGTTTAAATGGAAAAAGATGAAAACACAGGATGGATTGAATTTTAATGATCTTTCGTATCATCATTATCTTCTATGGTGCGACAGCCGAAACTGGATCTTGGCCTCCAGAATTAATCTCTTCCAATCTTCTCGGTTCCGGGACCTTATTCGCTAGTTGTTTACTCCCAACAAGGATCTGCTGTCAGCTTTTATCGTGTCTTCCCATCGAGTTCATGGTCTTCTCGCTGGACGTCTAACTTATGCTCTACCCACTTATGTTCTTTTGGTTAGCCGGTTTTCTTACATTCTTTCTACATGGCACGTCCATTACAGTTTGCGTAACTTTACACAAGGGGAATTAGGTAGATCATCAAAAAGTTCATACAGCTCATCGTTGCAACGTAGTCTCTACTCTGTTCCTTGTTTCACTGGGCCGTCGATTTTTCGGAGTACTTTACGTTGAAATACGTTCATCCGGAGGTCAATCACGTCCTTTTCGGTGCCTCTTTTATTCAGGTTGGCTCCAAGGTAGATAAAATTATCCACACTTTCAAGTCTGTGGTCGCCTACGGTCAGGTTTTGTCGAACTAGAGTTTTTTTCCTCTTTTGGGTCATGAGTTTAGTTTTTGTTGTATTTGCTCGTAGGCCAAAATGATTCGCTTCAGATTCTGGGCTCAAAAATGCTCCGTTGGCATTTAAGATTGAACGTAGGATAATGTTGACATCACCAGCATATGTTACCAATTGTGTGGGCTTGAACATTTGTGTATCCGAGCTTTCAGCTGATGTCTTCGTGATGACGTGTTCCAGTGTTCCAATATTAAAGAGCATTGGGGGTAAGTTCATTCCCTTATTTTAAGTTTGATTCCATTCCAAAACTATTCGTTAGTTGACCGTTTACTTAAACCTGAGACTCTGCGTTTAGCATCGTGACTTTGACCATGCGGACTAGTTTTGTTGAGGCGCTAAGTTCAATCATTTTGTACAGCGCATTTATGTGGACACTGCCGTATACTTGCTAGAAGTTTACAAAAAATTGGTGCATGTTGATGTTCTATTCTCAGCACTTTTCTAGCACCTGCTTTACAGAGAGTATTTGGTCTATTGTAGATCATCCACTTCAAAAGCCTCCCTAATACTCTCCTATAAAACTTTCATAGTATGGTTTTAAATTTCTTTCTATGATTTCGGAGAGCACTTTATAAGATGTGCACAGCAGAGCAATGCCTCTATAATTTTTACACTTTGATTTGTCCACCTTTTTGTGTACAGGATATATTAGACTTTTTCACCACTCCTCTGGCAACTACTTCTCTGACCATCCTCTGCATATCACTCGATGCAGAAGGTTATTTAGATGAAACCCCCGCTCTGGAGCAGTTCTGCTGGTATTCCATCTATTCCAGGAGCCTCATTTTTCCTGAGTTCCCGTACTGCTGTCCGTGTTTTGCCTCTGGATGGTAGTGAAACTAGGGCCTCTCGTTTCGTTTCTAGAATGTTGACAGCTTCAGTAGTTACAGGGAATGCAGCAAATAGCATCTGGAAATATTACAGCTGTCCGTTTTAATTTTGACTGGGTTGCTTACAATTATTCATTGTTCATTTTAGCAAAAACTTTTTTCTGGATTGAAGCCGTTTCTTAGCTGTTGAATACGCCTATATGACCCCATATAGGGTCATATTTTGTTTTTGTTGGATCTTGGTGTTAATGGTCAGTCGTTTCTTTCCTCGGCACATTTTTTAAGCGTCGGAGGCTTTTATATCTTTGACCCGAGTTGGTCGCTGGATGTATTCTTCGTCACGTGGTTCCTTTTTTTCGAGCACTTCCTTGCATTTTTCGTTGTACCAGTCGCTCCTTTTTTTCTTTGGCTGGTGCCCCAAGACCTTCCTTCCACATAATTTTGATGTCATCATTACTTTCTCCCGCCTGCAGGGACATGTATGTGGACGTTACTGAGCTATTATTTATCTTACGTATCTGGTACCTCGGAGTAACTGAAGCTCCTTGTTTATACGAGTAGCTTTTGGAGATGCAACAACGGAATTCGACCCTTTTAAGGTAGTAGTCTGAGTTACAAACAGCGCTGCGGAAGGAGCGCGTATCGAGAATGCTGGTGGTGGCTCGTTTTTGTATGAGAACATGGTCGGTCTGGTTGAACGTGTGACCGTCTGGGGATGCCCACGTTCGCTTGTGGATGTCTCGATGTGGAAAACGTGGCGAGCTTACTATAAAGCCTCTACTAATCATGAAGTCTATCAGCTGCTGTCCGTTGTCACTGGTCTCTGCATGGAGACTGTATTCTCCAGTTGTTCTTCTATGTGCCGTTTCTCGGCCCATTTTTGCATTGAAGTTATCCAGAATAATTTTAATGTCATTTGACGGCAATGTATTGACAGTGCATTCCAGGTTGCTGTGAAATTTGTCTTTTATAACCTCTTCCTTGTCTTCTGTGGGCGCGTGACAGTTGACAAGTCAGACACTAAAGGGTTTGGTCTTGGAATCACACAGAGCCTTTTGTTAACGGGCTTGAAGTTGGTAATAATTTGTTAAAATGCGCCATCAATAATGAGAGCTAATCCAAACTCGTGGCTTCCTTGCAGTTTTTTGCTTTTAATCACTTTGTGCGTTCACATGCTTAAAATGTCTTCACCATGTCATTTATTTTCTCGCACTGCGAGGATGTTGATTTTTTACTTCTTTATTTCATCCAGAAGTTGTAGCAGTGCACTTGGTCTCTTCAACGATCTAACATTCCAAGTTCCACTAGACTAGTCCTATATATGTTGCGATATTCGTTGGTATTCCATGACAAGTGATCACTGATTGGGGCATTATCAGCACTTCAACTTAGTCGGTTTTGGTCCACGAGTGGTATTTTATTTCCCACATACCCGCTGACTACTCGGTTAGGGCACACTCTATCCGATACCTGAGGATGCGTCCGATGGGATCTTTCGTATGGAATGTGCCAATTATTTTGCGATTCTTCATGGATTTGATGGAGATATCGAATTTTTCAATTAATGACGATAAAAGTTGCCAGTATCCTTAATTGTCTCCATAAACGGTAGATTTCAGCCAATCATTTCTACCGGAAATGACAATTCAATAAGATTTAGAGCCATTTTATTGGGAGAAATCGCATGGTTGCTTTTCTCTACCACATTCATTATTCAGCTGCTGATAAACTTATTAAAAGATACTTCTTACATCATTAAACGTAGACGTTATACACAGGACTAGCAAAATTTCTGTAGAAATATAAAGAATTGAGTGATTGCAAATTTAGAGGTTATCGACGTTTGAAAATCGATTCGTTACTTTCGAGATAATATTATATATTCTATGCCCAGAAATCTAAAACTAGTGATTTCCATGCTAAAGACTGACAGGAACCACGACCTTAAATGACGATAACTGATCATAAATTTAACTATGAACATGTAAATGCGTAGTTAAGATTCCATTTAACTAAAGGAAATAATTTCCATGAAGCCTGCATGAAAATTGTGTGCAATAGTTTACTGAAAATGAAGGTGATGGGTATCGAATGATATGGTTAAGAAGAATTTTTTTAAGGTATATTTCTAGAGAGAAGTTTACCTGTTGCGAAGTTGATTTTGTGTTTAGATTGTATATATGTATATTTATATATATATATATATATATATATATATATATATATATATATATATATATATATATATATATATAAATACATATGTATTTATATATGTCAATATATTTATATATAACACATATATAAAAAAATGAATCTATTGATTGACCAGCAAAGGTCAAGCAAGAAAGTAACCAACAACTTGTTTTCGATGAACAATTTCAGATTCAAGTCTGAATTTGCGAGCCAGGTTATTACCTACATCGTTGGGTTTATTGTGTTTAAATCGTACGAAGCATTAAATTGTCAAAAATGCTTGTCAGTCAGCCATCTTCTTCTTCTTCTTAGCACTGCAGCCCCTCTCGGCCCTTCGTTTCCTGCAAACAGCGACTCCAACTGTCTCGGCCCGTTGACCACGTCTTCCAATTCCGAAATTCGAGCAGCGATGAACTGTCTTCGTCGACCGAGTCAGACCAGCGTTTCCTCGGTTTCCCCACTGGCTTCCGGCCTTCAGTTCTCCCAACGAATACCTTCTTGGGTATCCGTTGTTCATTCATACGATTCATGTGTCCAGTCCATTGCGGCTTCCGCAGTCTTACAATCGTTGAAACCTCCGATTCGTCATAAATTTCACACAGCTCATGATTGTATCGAATTCGCCATTGGACCTCGTCTAGCTTCGCTCCGATTATTCACCTCAGGACCTGTAGCTCAAAGGCGTTCAATATATTTGCGGATACTTGGGTTAGGGTTCATGTTTCACACACATAGCATAACACAGGTCTTATCATAGATTTGCATACTTGGAGCTTTGTTATCCTGTGTATGCAGCTGGTTTTCAAGATCATCAAAACTGAATAAATTATTTTATTTGCGTCAGTCAACCATACTCAAAATTTCTGATATCATATAAAACAAAATGATTTTTAAAAATACATACCAAAAGTGTAGCTTTCATATGCAAAACTGTTGAAAAAGATATGAGATGATTCCATAATTATACCGACGGGAAAAAACCCTAAATAATATACTTAACAATGTTCAAGTGGCATACATGGAAAGCAACTCTTTGTTGAATATGGTGAGCACATGAGCAACACACAACACTTCAGCTTGTTGATAAAGCTTAAAGCAATAAAATATAATAACACAAGGTGCTTTTTCCTTGCGAAAAATTAAGAAATCAGAAAAAATTGCTGCAAGGCAATATTTCAACAAATTAGTCTATTTTAAAGGCATGTATTTCTTTCACACATAGCGAAAATCAAGCTCAACGCTTATACATTTTGATCAAGAATGGCAATGTAAATATCGTAGTACCAAAAATTACGGTTTGATTCCGCCGAAGACGATCCCAAGCCCGCTTATGAAAGGAAGAGGGACGTGAAAAAGTATGAAAAATTAACGGTTATAATTGTTGTAGTAGTTGGATTTATAATTACCTAGGAAACAGATCATTTTTTAGGGTTTTGTAAAATAATTTTACAAAACCCTTCTAAAATTGCGTCCTGTCTGTCCGTTTGTCCGTCTGTCTGTCCGTCCGTCCGTCCGTCTGTCCGTCCGTCCGTCCGTCCGTGTGTCACAGCAGTTTTTCTCGGAAACTACTTAAGTTAGAAGCATCAAATTTTGTATGCAAGTGTAAAGTGGTGCTTTCTTTAAAGTTCAACTGCAAAAAAATTTTATAAAGTATTTAAGGGGGGTCTCCCAATATAGGATACTGAACCCCCGAAAAAAAAATTTCATTGAAGGTAGCCGATATGGATATCAAATGTAAGGTCTTGATGAGAACTTTTCAAAACAGGTCTTAGTTTGGCAAAGTTTGCTTCGAGGGGCGCACAGGGAGGGGAAATACATGAAAAATTTGTGTCCCCCCTCGCGATTGGACACCTTCCATCCGAAAAATCTGAAAAAATCACGAATGTAGGCCTTGATGAGTACAACAACAACAAATACGTGAGAAGTCGCAATTCACTCAACTTTGTTAGTAATAGTATGATTTACGGGTTTTATGTTTTCTTGATTAAAATCTTAACGGTACCCTTAAATTCAATGAAAGTATACAGATGACTATTTATAAGGCTGGTCAATACTGCAAGTTTCATAAAGATTGAATCATATTTAGCGAAGTTACAGCGGTTTGAATTTTCCTGTATTACTATGGAACAATATGCGCTGCATGTATTACTATGGCAACATATGGCTATGGAACAACATGCGCATTTTACCGACTCAGACACTACAGTTTTGCTAGGATTTGCATGAGAATTTCAGGAATGATAGGTGTCATGAATACCTTTGAGAATCAGTTCAGCTAGTGGTATCAGTAATCGTAAAACAAAATAGTGGCTGCTTTAAATGCGAAATTTGAATAATTTTGAGTTATTTTTTCCCAACTTCAACGTTTAAGGTGCATGCTTTGAACACTTGATTCAATTTAATGAATGACTGTAGATGAGTTTCTACAATTAATACTCATAAGCGAAACAAGTCAAGGAGGCGGGAGCGAGCTTTTAGCAAAAGGGCTTTGTAACAACTCTAGGATTCGAAAAAATTGGCTATTAATCGATGATAACAGTACAGGAGAGTGGCCCCTGAAAAAAATTCATCAAACCTAGCCGATATGAGTATGAAATGAAAATTTTCATGGGAGCTTTTCAAAACAGTTCTTAAACTGTCAGTCTTAGCGTCAGTGAGGCACAGGGGGGAAATACATGAAAAATGTGTTTCTTTCCTCGCGAATGGACATCTGAAATAATTATCAAGGGAGATATTTATGAGTACAACAATAACAAAAACCTCAGAAGTCGAAATTCGTTCAACTTTGTTAATAATAGTATGATCTTCAAATTTCATAGTTTCTCCAATAAAATCGTCATTGACATGCTTCTTGGCTTTATTCAATCTGGTGACTGCATTTTGAAAATTGAATACAAAACCCTTCTGACATGAACGTAGGTCTGTTTACCCAACTTGTTGTTTATTAAATCTGGCTGTAAGGTTTCTGTTTATCTAATTAAAGTTGTGTAAACCAGTCAAGTCTGAAATAGGAACATTATCAACCAATTAAACAATGGTGGTTAACTTCTACATGTTCACAATTTCTAAATTCTAGCTCCCTTTTTAAACTACAAGCTTCGAAAATTGAATCAAAAGAGCAACGTTCGTCGCGCATCTAAAAACGATGACAGAATTTGAGTTGATGTTCCACTCCAATGTTCCATTCTCTCTACTTTAGACGAGTGTCCAGAAGGAGAAAAAGTAAGTCGTGAACCAAGGTGTGCTTGATGGGCTGCTACTATTGATACCCTGTATTTTCTGCCAAAGCACTCTCGTTCCTCTTGCAAGATAAGGTTCACTTATGGTCTCTAATTGCTCCTTTTAATCATTTTCAGTTCGACTGATTAAATGGCTTTCATTAAATTGCTGTCAAAAATCGAATTTATTCGCCATGCAGCTACGACATAAATGATTTGCCGAAATGAAATGATCATTCAACAACAGCTTCAGAATGATAGTCTTACACCTTATACCTTCCTTAACCCACAAGTAGTCGTCGAGACAGGTAATGGTATATTGATTGCAGTTTTGCTTCCTCTTCAAGATTTCATATCGAGACTAGCCTATAGGCCTTTGAACGAGGAAATGACCTACAACGTTATTTCGAAGCTTGGCTATGTACCCAAATTATTTAAGTGCGTCAAGTTAACCGACGACAAGCTTCCAGATCAACTAATAAGCTCCTTTAAACTAACGGTTCCTAAACTTTTTCAATTATGCTGCAACCTGAATTCAGAGTCAATTTCGGACCAAAACGGAACTTCAATGAACCTTCTGAAATCTTCAATCAACAATGGACCTCATGTTACTATCAAAATATTCGTGGTTTGAGTAGCAGCTTGTTCTATTTATAGTAATTATATGCTTAGCAGAAACTTGGCTGACATGATATTTCTGACAATGAACTTCTACCTAACTTTTTTATTTCCAAAGTGACCGTGACCGGTTAGTCAGCGGGTATCTTGTTGGTGGTAGCAGCATTCTTGTAGGTGTTCATGAATCCGTCAGCTGTGCACTGTTAGTGGACTTCTATTCTTCACCTCTAGTGGAATGTGTAGCTGTGCGTGTCTCTTTTCTTGCAGTAAAATTTTAGTTTGCTCTGTCTACATCCCTTGTAACAATCAAATTTCAATTTATGAGCGATTCTTCTCTGAACTTTCTTCCTATATCAGCATCAACTATTCTTCATTCTATATTCTTGTTTGTTGCATCTTTAATATTGTTTCTGTTATACGGGATAAGACTTTCGGAAAAAATTATTTCAACTGGTGGGTTATCTTTAGCTCTTTCTTCCTTTCTTTCACTTTGTGCCCTTTCTTAGTTCACTATTGTTTCCAATGTGGTGGTTATATTATATATTATTCAAAATAACTCAAAAATATTCATTCCATACATAAAATATACTTTACATAAAAATACTTTACTTTTGACATATTAAACATATAATGTAAATCTAGATACCTATATTATTTTTGGAATTGTATATATATAGATTGTAAATTAATGAATTTGATTTAGTTCGTTCAGTTCCGTTCAGATTTGATATTCATGCTGTAATGTTGTTTAAATAAAATAAATATTTACAAAACAGATTTAAGTACATTTCTTGCTTCGTGTGCTACACAAATAAATCGATCCGCGTTCGACAGTGAAAGTGTTCGGCTGCTGCATTTCAAAGCAGTAATTGGGAAGAAAAAGTTTATCCTTATAAACAATTACTAACAATTACGAACAGTAACTAGCAATAACGAACAATTGGTGACCCCGATAAGGCACAAGCACCTTCAAAAATTCAAGACCTCCAGGCTAGAATTTTTTAAAAATTGTGAGATTCCCTCGCAAAAGCTGCGACTCGCGTGTCGCGGAAAATCGAATTGCGAAGAAAGTGACGGAACCTGATTTTTCGTGGTGATTGAGTTGGTTTGTGCAATTGACTCACACCTTGATAGATGAAAATTCTTGTGTCAATTGCTTCGGTGACGGTAGAAATATTATTTCGTTAGAGCAGAAAAACAAGCGAAAAGGTCAAATCACGATTTTATTTGCAATTTTCGCCAATCGGTGGTAAATTTACGGTTGTGTGTCCACCCGCCCGCCAGCGAAACGCAAATTAGAATTGTGAGCAATTTTGAATTTAGTTATAGCATCCGGACAGAGCCTTAAGAGCAAAGCAAAACAATCATCAAATCAGCAGGCAGCCATTGATTTAGTACCGCAATAAATCGAGAACAGGCGGAAAACGGCGAAAAAATCCAGCAGAAAATTCCAATCAGCGAACTCGTTAGACATCAAAAGTGGAAAACGACGAGCGAGGAGCGAATATCCAAGTGCAAAAGCAAGAAAAATTTAGTCATGTTCAGCAGAGAGTCGAGATCGATATTAGGACCAGATTGTGGATATTTCTGACATAATATTGTGTGGCAAAGATCAATTGGCAGTTTTATTTAAGTAAGTAAGTAAGGAAATTTATATACAACATTACATTCTACAATTACACACATTTTAAAATCATACATATATACCAGAGTTTTTAAATATTTTTCAAAATTTCAAAATATTTTTAAACTTTAAATAAAATTTTAACGATTAGATCGCTGATTAAGGGTAGGAAATATCCTGCGACAGGGGGGATATATCCAGCGTAGCGCAGCCAGAACCCCCAGGGATTTATTTTTGCAGGAATACTATTATAAATTAAATTAAACCCAAAGATAATTTCCATGATTCGAGTCCTTCAGGGGATTCTACAGTAAATGCTGTAGCAGCGAAACTAACTTCATTTTGGAAGCAGTTTCCTGAAACATGGTTTAAGCATTCGGAGGCTCAATTCGCTCTGGCTGGGATTACGACGGAGTTAACTAAATTCAATTATGTTCTGGTAGCTCTTGATCCTAAAGCCATTAGGACAGTTACTGATCTAGTGAATAATCCTTCATCCACTACTCCCTACACAACTTTAAAAGAAGCTTTAAGGTTTCTGTTTATCTAATTAAAGTTGTGTAAACTAGTCAAGTCTGAAAAAGGAACATTATCAACCAATTAAACAATGGTGGTTAACTTCTACATGTTCACAATTTCTAAATTCTAGCTCCCTTTTTAAACTACAAGCTTCGAAAATTGAATCAAAACAGCAACGTTAATTGCCGACATTATACGTCCTATTATAGGAGCAGATTTCCTTGGTCATTTCGGTCTTTTAGTAGATGTAGCTAATAAACCTTTAATTGACCCAGTTACCAATCTTAAATCAATAGCTTCTATTTCCAAGGAAGATTATTCAAATTTATCAATTCACGTTCAATCGGATGTTGATCCTAATGTTAAAGAATTATTAATTAAATTCAAGTCGATAACCTTAGAATTTGATTTCACTAAAGTTCCAGTTCATAATATAAACCCGCCAGTGGTGACGTGAAATTATCTTACATAATTGGTGACGCCGGTTCTGTACACCGGGATTTTCGGCCGAATAGTTATACAGAAGCTTTTGTTCATTTTCGGATTATTTATAAGTATAAATATACTTTGAATATAATGCAAACGTATTTTTTTAACTTTTGTCCATTTATTTAATGATTCATAGTTATTCAAGCATTTCAACTGAGAATACTAGAAACTTACATATTTTACATAATATTTTTTTTTAAGCTTAAAAAAAAGAAGAATACCAGTACATAATTCTAACAAAATCAGTCTTCGCTTGTCATTGGTAAAAGGAACTAAATAAAACCTATATCCATGTAGCAAAAAAACAAAATAAAATAGCTTTCAAAATCACTGCTTTTCAGTTGAACAATTTTGACAAAAAGGCACTACGTGCTCAAGGCATAAAATTTTTTTGCATTTGTGGCACGGGTATTTTGTTTTCCTATTTTTCTTCCATCCGCAATCATGGCAGCGTCCATTTCTTGAAGGACCTGCCGTCGCAGCCATATCCTCAATCTTCAAAATTTCTGACAGTCTTTGTCTTATTGATCCTGGCAAGTTTAATTCCATTTGGCGTTCTCTTATACGAGGCTCTATAAGTTTCATGGCCAAATGTTCGATGAAATTACGGCGTTGGAGCTTTGAATTCTGATTGTTAGCTGTGTGTACCACCTGACAGTTTATTGTACTTACATTGAGCATGGCATAGAAGACTACCATAGGCCAGCGTCTTGTTGCTCGGGCGCAGTTGCAATTTGCACATAAGCGGTCTACGACGTCAACACCACCCTTAGTATCATTGTAACTCAAAATTATCTCAGGTTTCTGAGTTTCAGCATCGACTTTCGCATCGTTGTGCATTGTACTTATTAGCAAAACATTTTTTTTTTCAACTTTGGAACGTGGGAAACCAAAACTATGTTATCGCGGAAAGCAAACATGTTTGACTTGACATTTCGACCGCGCAAAACATTGAAATCAGTAGGAATTTCCTTTTTATTCTTTTTAACTGTTCCTACAGTGGTTATACCTTTCTGGAGCAGTGCTTCAGCTAATGGTACGCTAGTGTACCAATTATCCGTTGTCACATTCCGCCCAGTATTGAAAATTGGTTCACATAATCTTTGTACAATAGCCAAGCCGGAATTGTCGAGATTGTATGGGCCCTCTTTTGACTGTTTTCCGGGATAAATCTCCATGTTAAATGTATAAAACATTTTTGCGTCACAAAGGGCTTGAATCTTGATGCCGTGAGGATTGGGCTTACTTGGGATATATTGCCTGAATGAACACTTCCCTCGAAAAGCTTCCAACTTTTCATCGACAGTCACAAAAGCTGATAACGTATAATTAGCTTGGCAATTTTTCACAAATTTTTCAAATAGTTGTCTTATATGGCAAATCTTATCAAGCGCCTGTCTTTGCTGCCTCGTAGTTCCATCATCGAATCTCAGAGCCCGCAACAGAAACTGAAATCGTTGGGAAGACATAGAAAGCCGAAATATTTCCACCGAGCTACCGTCTGTTCAAAACAGCTCTTCCACATTCAGATGATTCGATTTTTGAACTCCTGCCAAAAACAGCAAGCCAATCAAGAAAAGTAGTTCATTATAATCTGTATGTCTGGCGTACGTTTCCCGGGTGTAATTATTTTTGATTTTGTCAATGTATTGGTTGGTATATAGGACAACTATCTCCAGCATAGAGTCGTCAAAGAAGTGCTTCCAAATTCTAAGAATATCAGTTTCACCTGATACAACTCGCTTTGGTCCTGGTAACTGCCTTATAATATTAAATGATCTTGCCCGAGTTGATTGGCGATGAGGTTGTTTGCTCCATTTCGTGCAATTATCTTTTCCTGTATAAAAAGACGAATTGTTGCTTTCACAGGACTCTCGATCACTCAAGTCTTCTTCGCTATCCGAATTTGGAGTTTTTTGCGGTGCAGAGTTGGCAGATTCGTTTTCGCTTCCTGCTTCACTCTCTGATGACGATAGTGATCTGTTCTCATCAGATTCGAAAAATTCGTGCAGAAGCACTTCAAGATGGCGCTGCTGACTTTCGTAAGACATGCTGAAATACGACATTTCTTAGAAAATTCATTAAAACTATGCAAAATGCTGACCTTCACTCGAAATCACAAGAAATCGTTTAAATATTAGTGAAAGCAAGATGCAAATTAATCTTAAGTTTTAAAATCGACTGTCAAATGAACCGCACTATTAACTCACGTAATCGGTGTCCCCGGTCCTCTGCACCGGGTTAGCACATAAACTCTAAAGTGTGCGATCGTGTGGCTACTAGAAGTTTGAATTATGATGAAATACATAAAATGCGGCAGGTAACAGAGATCCCAGTTCAAATCGATGACGACTAACAAAATCATTTGATTTTTTCGCCGAACCCGGTCTCTCAGACATATGCGTCACCGGTGGCGGGTTAAACATAAAATTGTTACTTCTGGATCTCCAATCATGTCCAAACAAGACGTTTAGCTCCGGACACATTAGAGTCAGCTAAAAAAGAATTTAATTTTCTTCTGGAACAAGGCATCTGCCGTCCTTCAGACAGAAAATGGTCCTCACCATTACACATTGTAAAAAAAAGTAATAGTGAATGGCGTCCTTGTGGAGACTACAGACGTTTAAATGCCATAACCGTTCCAGATCGTTATCCGATTCATAATATTCAGGATATAACTCATTTTCTGACTGATTGCAAAACATTTTCAACTTTAGATCTTACCAAGGCACACCATCAAATTCCAGTCGAACCCGAAGATATCCAAAAACAGCTATATGCACACCGTTTCGACTCTTTGAGTTTACCCGAATGACCTTTGGACTATGCAATTCTGTGCAAACTTTTCAGCGATTTATTAATTCTGTATTGAAAGATCTTAATTTTTGTTTTGTATATCTTGACGACTCCTGATTGCATCTAAATCAGTTTCTGAGCATTTAACTCATTTGGAAATTATTTTTGAAAGATTACAAGAACATGGTCTTATAATTAACATAAACAAGTGTAAATTTTTAAAGACTGATATCAAATTTCTTGGTTATTTCATGTCGTCTGAAGGCATTTGTCGAGTTCCAGACAAGTGTCAAGATATTCTTCAATTCAAATTACGTGAGACTATTTTAGAACTTAGACGATTTTTAGGCATGATAAATTTGTATCGTCGTTTCTTGCCCAATGCAGCTCAACATCATGCATTACTTAACAGTTATCTAATAGGAGCTAAAAAGTCAGATAAAAGATAAATTAACTGGACTACAGAAGCTATTGAATCTTTTAATTTTTCAAAACAACAATTGTTCGAAGCAGCAGTATTAGCTTTTCCTAACATGGATGCTCCTTTAGCAATTTTTGTCGATGCTTCAGATATTGCCATTGGTGCAGCACTCCAACCACGCATAAATGATGGCTGGCAACCCTTAGGTTTCTTCTCTAAGAAACTCAATCAAGCTCAAAAAAATTATAGTACTTATGACCGTGAATTGTTGGCAGCTTATCAAGCAGTAAAATATTTTAGATTTTACATTGAAGGTCGTTCTTTCACGCTGTTCACAGATCACAAGCCATTAATATATTCATTTTGGCAAAACCCAGCTAAAGCTTCTCCAGGGCAACTCCGTCAACTAACATTTATTAGTGAGTTTACTACAGACTTTCGACATATTTCTGGCAAAGGGAATGTAGTTGCTGATTCTCTTTCTAGGATTCCTCAAATAGAAATTCCTAGTACAATAGATTTCAAAGCTATTTCAGAAGCACAAATTGTAGATGAATGTTTGACAAACTTGAGAACAAATTCGTAATTTAAGTTTAGTCAAATTAATTTGCCAAATTCAGATATTGAAGTTTTTTTGTGAAATTTCTGATAAAACTATCAGGCCTTACATTCCAGAAAAATTTCATGAACAAGTGTTCAAAACTGTTCACAATTTAGCACATCCTGGAATACGAACTACTCGTCGCATTATTGCAAGCAAATATTTTTGGCCTTCATTAAATAGGATGTTGCAAACTGGACTCGAAGTTGTTTAGATTGTCAACGTTGCAAAATTTCAAGGCATAATGAAAGTGAAATTAAGACTTTTCCATTGGTATCTAAACGCTTCCAAGCAATTCATATGAATATTATCGGACCACTTCCTTATTCACAAGGTTTCACGTATTGCTTGACAATTATTGACCGATTTTCAAGATGGCCAGAACTTATTCCCATGACAAAAACAACAGCTCAATCTTGTGCGGAAGCTTTATGCAGTGTTTGGATTGCCCGTTTTGGAGTTCCTGAAACCATAGTTACTGATCGAGCTAAACAATTTGAATCACAACTATTTGGCGAACTAGCAAGGACTCTAGGTTTTAAGCGCAACCGTACTACAGCTTATCATCCTCAAGCCAACGGTATGATCGAAAGATGGCATCGTACGCTTGAAGCGGCCATTATCACACATAATAATCCTTCATGGACCAAGAGCTTACCTTTTGTGATGTTAGGTTTGAGAACAACAATCAAAGAAGATATTAATACTTCTCCAGCAGAGCTACTTTATGGAGAAAATATCAAAATTCTGGGTGATTTTTCAATTCCATCATTTGATAACCAAATACAAAACGATTTTGTTAAAGATCTGGAAGTTGCTATGTCGGTTCTCAAACCTATTCCGGCTGCAAATCATGGTAATAATAACTTAAAAATTATTAAAAGTTTAGATACATGCACCGAAGTTCTAGTCAGGGTATATTCGGTTCGTCCATCGCTTAAACCGCCATACCAAGGTCCCTTTAAGATATTGCGAAGAAAAGAAAAATATTTCACTAATGATACTAATAATAAAGCGCGTAATATTTCGGTAGATCGATTAAAACCTTGTCTTCCGCAATTAAGAAAAAAGTAATAAAATCTAATGGAAATATAGAGACCAAAAAAGGATCGTTTAACATCAGTTAAAAATAAAACAAGATTTATAACATGATATTTATGAATTGCAAACGTTCTAATCAGTCTCAAAGAATAATTTTACATTAAAATTAAAAAAATTAACCAATAACAGTTAACTAACCCCACATAAGCAGTTTTCCTTTTATCGCGAAATATAAATATTTCACTAGGGGGGAAGTTCTGTGGCGGTTATATTATATATAATTCAGAATAACTCAAAGATATTCATTCCATACATAAAATACGAGTATACTTTACATAAAAATACTTTACTTTTGACATATTAAACATATAATGTAAATCTAGATACCTATATTATTTTTGGAATTGTATATATATAGATTGTAAATTAATGAATTTGATTCAGTTCGTTCAGTTCAGTTCTGATTTGATATTCATACTGTAATGTTATTTAAATCAAATAAATATTTACAAAACAGATTTAAGTACATTTCTCGCCTAGTGTGCTACACAAATAAATCGAACTGCGTTCGGCAGTGAAAGTGTTCGGCTGCTGCATTTCGAAGTAGTAATTGGGAAGAAAAAGTTTATCTTTATATACAATTACTAACAATTACGAACAATAATTAGCAATAACGAACACCAGCATCAATAAGGAAATTTTTGACCTTATACTATCTAATCTACCTAAATTTTCACTTAATTTCCTTCCCTCGCCCACACCATATGGGAGTCCTGATCTGCACCATCCCCCACTGTCTTTTCTCATTAAAACACGCCAAGCTTCTCATCCTAAAAAGGTATCACCTACTCGCTAAAACTTCTTTAAAGCTAACTATTCCGAAATTGAACAGGAAATCAATTCTTGAAAGTGGTTCTCTCGCCTCAAGAATCTAGGAGTCAATGAGGCACTCAGTAACTTCTATACCATAATATCTGAAATCATCCAGGCAAATACTCCTATGTGTCGCCCGAGAATGTAAGCGATGTCCCATGGCTCGACTTTAACTTAGTTGCGGCTATGAAAACTAAGGATTCTGCACGTTTAAAGGAGCTTCGCAAAGAGGCCTGAGCCGCAGCTATCTTTGCTCAAAAGAAATATATAAAGCACATTGATATCTCCTTAAATGTCAATCATACGATACCGTTTTGGTCCTATATCCGTTCTCTTAAGAGCTCTCGTAAATTTCCTTAAATTGTTCGCTACAAAAACATTACCTCTACATAATTACAAGATTCTTGTAGTCTGTTCGCACGGTATTTCTCATCCTTCTTCTCTTGCTAAGGAGTACTCTACACCTTCATCCTTATTGGGTGCTTCTGGGTTCGTTACAAATCTATTAGAGATCGAGCTTATAATGCAATACTTAGATCGAAGCATCGGTTGTGGTCCAGATGGAGTCCCAACTTTTTTAGTAAATCTTTGTCATCTTCCTTGTGTCTTCCTTTATCTATAACTTTTAATATTAGTCTTGCCAATGCCACTTTTCCTTCGTACTGGAAATATGCATATGTATTTTCTTTTTTAAAGGCAGGTGATATTAATTGTGTTACTAACTTCCGACCTATTTCTATTTTCTTCTGTTTCAGCAAGATTTTTGAACGTAGTATTAGGCGTTTAAATTAAAAACGGCTAGTGTTTTGATTAAGACGCACTACAAATACAAACGTTTTAAATTAAAACGTTTATGGTGTTTTAATTCTCGTCCGAATTTTTAAACACTTAATAAGCGTTTTAATTATTAAAATATCCAAAACGTTTCAATTAAAGTGTCTAGTGTCTTAACTAAAACACTAAGTGCTTAAATTAAAAGCCTAGTGTTTTAATTAAAACGTCTAGGCATTTTGATTAAAATCTTTTAGGTGTGTTAGTTATTAAAACGTTTAATAGTGTTCTAAAATTAATTTAAAACTGTAATTTAAACCAACAGAGCCATGTTAAATACAATTGGATCTTTTTGAAATTTTTAAGTGATGATTAAATTTGTAAATTGAGATTTGCACATTAAATTTCATTGAATTTAAAGGTACCTTTCCGATTTCATACAAGAAGGTTAAAATTAATAAATCATGCTATTAATAACAAAATTGAGTGAATTTCGACTTTTGACGTATTCGCTGTTTTTGTGCTCATAAAGGCCTACCTTTATGATTTTTCTGATGAAAGGGAAATTTCGTGTATTTCGCCCGTCTCGACACTAGTAAAGTAATTTTAAGACTCGTTTTGAGAAGATCTCATTAAAATCTTTCATATGACACCCAACTTGACGAATTTTGGTGAAAAAATTGTTTAAGGGCCTCTATTTTATATGGGGGGCCCTTATTAGGGTTTTGTAAAATAATTTTACAAAACCCTTCTAGTTTCGCGACCAGTCTGTCCGTCTGTCCGTCTGTCCGTCCGTCCGTCCGTCCGTCCGTCCGTCCGTCCGTGTGTCACAGCAGTTTTTCTCGGAAACTACTTAAGCTAGAAACATCAAATTTTGTGTATAGGTGTAAAGTGGTGATCTCTTCAAAGTTCAACTCCAAAAAAAATTTATAAGGTATTTAAGGGGGGTCTCCCCATATAGGAGAGTGTCCCCCCCAAAAAAAATTCGTTGAAGGTAGCCGATATGGGTATCAAATGAAAGGTCTTGATGAGAACTTTTCAAAACAGGTCTTAGTTTGGCAAAATTTGCTTCGAGGGATGCACAGGGAGGGGAAATACATGAAAAATTTGTGTCCCCCCCCCTCGCGATTGGACACCTGTGATCCGAAAAATCTGAAAAAACTCAGGAATGTAGGCCTTGGTGAGTACAACAACAACAAATACGTGAGAAGTCGCAATTCACACAACTTTGTTAGTAATAGTATGATTTATCGATTTTATGTTTTCTTGAATAAAATCTTAACGGTACCCTTAAATTCAATGAAATTCAACACCTAGATGCCTTTTTATAAGATTAATATATCCTGAAAATTTCATAAAGATTGAATCCTACTTAGCGAAGTTATAGCGGTTTGAATTTTCCTGTATTACTGTGGAACAATATGCGCTGCATATATTACTATGGCTATATATGGCTATGGAACAACATGCGCTTTTTACCGACTCAGACACTACAGTTTTGCTAGGATTTGCATGAAAATTTCAGGAATGATAGGTGTCATGTATATCTTTGAGAATCGGTTCACCTAGTGGTATCAATAATCGTAAAACAAAATGGTGGCTGTTTTAAATGCGAAGATTGAATAATTATGCGTTATTTTTCCCAACTTCAACGTTTAAGATGCATGCTTTGAACACTTGATTCAATTTAATGAATGACTGAAGATGAGTACCTACAATTAATGCTCATAAGTGATACAAGTCAAGGAGGTGGGAGAGAGCTCCTAGCAAAAGGGTTTCGTAACCATTCTAGGATTCGAAAAAATTGGCCATTAATCGATGATAACAGTACAGGAGAGTGGCCCCTGAAAAAAAAAATTCATCAAACGTAGCCGATATGAGTATGAAATGAAAGTTTTCATGGGAGATTTTCAAAACAGTTGTTAAAATGTCAGTTTTTGCTTCAGTGGGGGCACAGGAGGAAATACATGAAAAATGTGTTTCCTCCGTCGCGGATGGACATCTGAAATAATTATCAAGGGAGATATTTATGAGTACAACAATACCAAAAACCTCAGAAGTCTAAATTCGTTCAACTTTGTTAATAATAGTATGATCTTCGTATTTCATATTTTCTCCAATAAAGTCGTCTTTGACATGTTTCTTGATTTGATTCAATCTGGTGACTGCATTTGGTAAATTGAATACAAAACCCTTCTGACATGAGCGTAGGTCTGTTTACCCAACTTGTTTAAACTCTCTTTTTTTCATCCCAAAACTTTCAAGAAATCATAACTTTCGACTTTACCACAGACTTTCATTGCTGAAGCTTCAATAGTCTCGGAGAAAAATTGCTGTGACATACAGACGGGCACACGGACACAGATCGCGTTTGCAATAGGATTTTGTATTTTATTACAAAACCCTAAAAAGCCATGATAAACTGTTTTGCAGTTACCGAGTGTTTTATCTTTATATAAAAAGTATCCGATCAGCAAAACACTCAAAATGAATTCAAACTTTCAATTGTTTAATTTTATGTACCTACTTTATTCGTAAAATAATCCAAACTCACCGATTTAATGTCCTGGGCAAACATACCAGTCTGTATGTGTATGAATACACACGTTAATCGTATCACTAGAAGGATGTTCGCCAACTTACCCTGAGTGCATTGTTCGTAAGATGATACGAACATGAGGTAAAGAACGTGAACTGCTCTTTTATGAGTATCGTCTACTAGAGCTTATAGGCGCTCCTTTAGTAGTCTCGTATATCTACCAGCCAATGCTTTTTCAGTAAATCATGAAGAATTTTAAAGCAACCGAATAAAGGAAGACGGCAACTATAAATTGATTTATGGCAAAGTTGATTCTTACCGGATCCTCGTCTTCGTATTGGGATTGAGTTTAATGGAGATATATCCACTTTTTCATGATAACCTTTGAAAGCAAAATGATGCATCTTTCTACTCGTAGATCTGCTATTAAGCTGGCAAATGGACCATTAAGCACGATTTTAATAAGCTTTTGTTAAAACAGCAGCTAAGATGCCCTCGTACGTGCTTATGTTTGGAAGTTAATGAAAGAGGATTTGCCATTATTGAAGACGCAGAGGAATAGTGAAATTCAGGTGCTTACGAATATTTTAGCTAAATAAGCTCATAAACAGGGCTGTGAATAAGAGTCCAATGGTTTGCATTTTCAAATTTGAGTCTTAAAGGACATTCATAAAATTGGTCCATAATATTTTCGACGTGTACTCTAGCAATTAAAAAAAATCTTCGCTGCGAAGAAACTAAATTCAACAAGCAAATTAAAACAGTATTTTCCGATAAGTCCTAATGTCACCATGTACTAAAGCCCACGGGCAAACATACTGAATGTACAATATTGTAACATTAACCACACTATGGAATTTTTTAATCAGCTCTACCATTCAACCCAAAATAAAAAACCCCAAGTGGAAAAGCCTTCATCAAACGATTCGCCACCCTCATCCAACTTGTGTTGCTTTGGCACAATAAGGACGAAATGGTTTGGATAGCGCACAAACTTTGCAACATTCGATTCGAATGGCTTCACATGCACTATAAAGGGCAACAACAATCTTTGTGTTTAACGATTCAAGTGTTAGAAAACCACAAATAGGATATGGATACCATTGACCACTAGAGGCGTTCACAAAGTGCATAATCCCTAGTATGTTAATGGGTACTTCCAACGCTATTAAAATTTGAGAAATATTGCAAATTCAACACAACGCTGCAAAGCCCTATATCAGATTATGGCGGATTTTCTACATACGAGTATTTGTGTTAATGCTGAACAGATATGCTTTGCCCGGAAAATTTAATGTTTGTGTCAGGAAAATCATTCATTGCGAAGCGTATTAATAATTTTGGTTTTTATAAATTATGTAAACCATGAGGGTTTAATATTATGAATGATATTCAAGCACCCCACAACACATAAATACCTTTTTCTGGGAATAAAGCAGGTACTCATCGTATTTTCCTCAATGTAGAATTATAAGTACCTGAATTATTTTTTTTTGTACCGTATTCAAACTTTAATACAGTTTTAATCGACAGGATTACAAAGTATTAGGGATGAAATTACTCGTACATACCTAGTTGGTATGTTTTCAATTGAATTTTACCTTTATTGCGGTGAAATAAATGCTGGAAGGATTTTACAGACAATTAATTGTCGTGGTTCAGAGAATGGTTTATTTCCCAGAAACGCTCAAAACAACTTAGCTTTGAGGGTGGATCTGATGATTATCAAGGAAACTGTCAGAACAGGGTAGGAATTGAACTTTAGGGTAGCAGATCAAAGTTCGTCCTTGGAAGTTTCTTTGAATTTCAATATCACCGTAAACTTATTCAAGAAAAGGATAGCTATCCATCTTAGATACAAGAATAATTTTATCTGATTTAGTAGTAAATTGAATATTTCAATTTAAACTGCGATGTTCATAGATAGTTACACTGTAAATATTAAAGACAAGTTAACGGAATTTTTTGGATTTTCTTTGTATTTATTTCTTGGTATAAGCATTGTTTGGTATCATGTTGGGTAATAGAGCTCGAAAAAATAACATGTGGTTATCATGTATTTTATTTTGCTACCATCTTGTTTTCAGTCTGTTGACCTCAATGTTTGAGTAGTCATGACGACAAATCCATGTTTTAAAATATTTCTAAAATTTACATCAAAACCCATACATATCTGCAATTTTTTGATCCTTTGCGAACGTGTATTTTACACAATATCACGTGCAATTGTTGTTGTAATTGATAAATTTCGACCGTCTATAATTTAGCTGTTTACAGTTCGATTTTTATGAGACTTTCAGTGAAGATACGTTTTACGTTAGGAAATTTAGGTAAACATTTTTGGAAAATTCAAAGATTTAGATTTTATAGATGAAAACGTAAAATTCATAAAATGTACTAATATTGACAAAGTTAGTCGCATTTCAACTTCTGAAACATTTTTTGTACTTGTACTCATAAAGACCTATTTTCGTGATTTTTTTCAGACTTTTCTGTCCAAAGATGTCCAGTGCGAGGAGTGGGAGGGTAACACAATATTTTCATACATTTTCCCTCACCCTGCATCCCTCTTTGCAAATGGCTCTTGTTTATTATCTTTTTGGGAAACTTCTCACCAAAACCTTTCGGTTGAAAGTTTTTGTAAAAAAATTTTTTTTACGAGTCACCACCTGTACTGGGAGAGCTCTCCTTAAACACCTTAATATATTTGAGAGGCTACCATTTTTGACCTGCGTAGAAAATTTCATCACTCTAGCTCATGTATTTACAAGAAAACTCGCTGCCCACAGACGGATATCGATTCATGTGCCCATTGCAGCTTCCGAAGTCTTACAATCGTTGAAATCTCCAGCTTGTCAAAAATTTCATAAAGTGAAATACACCATTAGTCTCCATTTATCCGCCTTAGGACCTATCTTTCGAAGGCGTTCAATATGTTTGCGGATGCTTGGGTTAGGGGCCATGTTTCACACCCTAGCATAGCACAGGTCTTATCAAAGATTTGTATACTTAGATCTTTGTTTTCAGGTGTCTTCAATATCGTCAAAACTGAATAAAATATTTTATTTGGGAGCTGTATTCTTCGGCGTATTTCAACTCTTTCACTATCGGTTCTCGTTATTTTGGTGCCTAAATAAACAAATTTCCCTACGTTTTTGATATTGTATTCGCCAAGTGTGAAATTTTAAGCATTTGAGATATTTTACTTCGATCACTTCATGAGTTTTGTTTCATGCTCAGTGATTTTTCCTTCGCTGTTGAGTTTCAGGAATAGTTCTTTGGCGATTATTGATGACCATGGTAAAATATTGATGTTGTACACTACTATTTGGCATGGATTGTATAATAACGCACGTCTTGTGTCGACAGGTTGCTTTCTGATGACACTTTCTGGAACCAAATTGAATAGCATTGGGGCCAGCCCATCTCCCTGCTTTAGTCCGATATTTATGTCAAAGGCGTCGGTGAGTTGGTTATTGATGCGAACTTGGGAGGATGTTGACGTTATTGTCATTTTAGTAAGATGGACTAATTTGACTGGGATACCAAAGCAATGCATTATTTCGTACAGTGTGTTCCGATCAGTATTGTTGTATCCTTGCTTAGAGTCACCGAAAATCTAGCGTACGTCTATGTTGACCTCCTAGCATTTTTCAAGTACCTGCTGGATTGTAAACAATTGATCTCTCGTTGATCTGGCTACTCAAAACTCCTCAATAATACTGTTGGCGTATGATTTATTTTCTAAGATCTTTGAAAATATTTTGCACGCCGTACGAAGTAGTGATATACTTCTATAGTTTTTGCACTATAGCTTGTCACCTTTTTTGTCGCTTCTACCATATTTAATGAGCTCTACTGGATTTTCATCGATGCCTGGCGCTATATAACGCTTTTAGGCTTTGTTGATGGAGCAAACTTCATCCAGAGCTAGTGGGGCAAATCGAAGCTCCCCAGAAATAGCTATAAGCTACAATGTTCTGGAGCTATGCCGAGGGCTAAGAAGGCTCTTGAAATATGATGCTCATCTTTCTTTGTTCCTATTTTCACTAGCGATGATGTTGCCAATGTCATCACGGTAGAGCATAGTTTTGGGCTGATAACCGCGTTTCAGGTTTTTTACTACTTTGTATGCTTTTCTTCTGTTATTGTTTGCTAAACTTATATCGATACTTCTCAATTGGTCTTAATTTTTTTTCTTAATTCTAATGATCTTATTTATTACTCTTCTGAGATTTTTATAGTGTTTTCCCTTTGTCCTGGCTATCCTGCTAAGTTTTTGCATATAAGCCAGATTCTTTTTGTCTAATACATTGTGGTACTCATCATCGAACCAATCATTTTTTTGCGGCGGGCGTTATATCCGACCGTCTGTTTTGTTTTTGCCGAATACGCCTTTGACATATGACATTCAAAGGTTGATTTGATCAACTAATAATTTGAATAAGAATTGACTTCTCGCTATGTATGGATGTCAATTATGCTCGAGGTCCAACGTTGCTGGATCAGAACATGGTCGATCTGTTTTGGTGTATTGCTATTCAGTGTTACCTAGGTCATGTTACGTATGTGTCGATGTGGGAAGCAAGCTGAACGTATGAATAAATTTCTGCTGCATGCAAAGTCAATCAGGCGCTGGCCGTTTCCATTTGTTTTATCGTGGAGGCTATATCCTCCATTCGTTCCCTGATGAGATAGCTCATTAGCAAACTTAGCGTTGAAATCATCCAGAACTATTTTTGTGAAATATCTCTAGGATCCGTAATATCCTTTGCATGGCCAAATCGCAGCAATATATTTGTCTGGATTTCTTTTGGATATGATTATATAAAAACCCTCTTTATTCCTTTCAATATGTAGATAAAACTATTCCCTATGGATTGTTTTACGTTTAGTGCACTTCACTGCCTAAAGGACAACTGTACATTATCTTCTAATAATCATATTAGTTTCTACACTGGAAAGCTCGACATGATGCCATAAATATGTCCAAATCATGCACGACGTCAAACAATTTCTGTCTACGCTTCTCACCTGCGTCTTGCTCATCAGACAATTAAGACAATTAAAGTACTCTCGGAGGAACTGAGCTGCTTGCAAACGAAGGGTTCAAGCGCGTTTTCATATATTGATTCTTTGTTATGGTCTACTGAAGCATTCTCTCCCGAAAAATCTAAGCTTCATCTCTCTTGCGATCAGCCTCCATCGGTGGTTGGATCTGAGACTTCAGCCTTTACAACAGGGAGCCTGAGTAAGCAATTATCATTATTAACATCGTCATCAAACAACGAAAATATTTCGTCAAGAGATGCGAATCTGCCCATCACGTCAGAATATCTACCGTAGAGTATGCCCTCATCATCATCAAGTAACGCAATGCTAATAGTTAGCGGTATTGCAGATGCTTAACCAACTTCTCAACCTTCTTCGTCGATCACTACAGGAAGTATAGCGCAGAGATCTTCATCTCATCGGGGAGCAATTTCAAAAAATTTCGAAATACGGCATGTTCCTGAGGATTTGCCGTCCCTCCAAGTTGTAGTGCCACCGAAACAAATCCTCATATCAAGGCTTGCGTATAGCACATCCACGTAAGACATTTTAGATTATGAAAGTAAGAAATTTGGCTCATCTCTGAAAATAATTAGCTGCCAGAAGCTGACGAAGGACAACTTGATCAACAGAGTTATAGCCCTTTTCAAACTGACTGTTCCAGCATCGTGTGACTACATCTTGAACCCTGATTCTGGCTGCCTAGAGTGCTTGTTAAATCTTTCATAACATCAAGGAAAAAAAATTGTCGTTCTCCACCGAGCTCTCTACCAAAGCTGTAACATCCGTTCTTCCAAATAACTTTCAGAATAGTACTCTTAATAGTCAATTTTCTAACAGTGAATTTTCTATTTGTTATCAAAATGTTCGGAGCTTAAGATTCAAGCTGAAGGATCTAGCTTTAACCTTTTCTCTCTTTAACGATGATATAATCTGTACTTCTGAATCCTGATTGACTGATAATATATTTTACTCTGAAATTTTTCTAATCACGTAATTGTTAAGCGTGATCGTGAAAGGTCTATCTTCTGAAAGTTAGACAGAAGAGGTATCCTAGTCGCCTACAAGAATACCTTTACTGGCTTCCCTCTAACGAATTTACTTTTCACTGCTCCTGTAGAATGTGTGGGGGCAAAAATAGCCATTTCGTCTTCCCTTTCTCTTCTTGTCTTTTGCACTTATATACCTTGTAAGTCTTCTTTGTGGTCTACAATACTTTCTTCACCGAAATATCTAGTATTTTCTTATCACGCTTATTTTAAGTGGAGATTTTAACCTTCCTAAACTCTCATGGAATGACAATCAGGTTGATTCGGACTCATCTCAAATTTGGTCTTTAATTTGTTATTTTATGTCCATGTGTTCCCTCCTTTAATAATTTTCTTAACGTTAATAATCATCTTCTTGACTTATTCTTTTGTAGTATGGAGCAATTGTTGTTATGCTCACCTCCAGTTCTTTTTCCTTATCTCTCTCCTGATCCCCATCATCCCCCCTAACGCTTTGAAATTTCCTATACTGCTTCTGTTCGTTATCGTCGGAAAGAGCGTCAGCGCTATAACTTTTATAAAACTAATTATGAGCAACTTTCAGGAACAATGCGCTCTGTTGATTAGTCCTTCTTCTTTGGCGGTCTTGACTCGGATACTTGCTGTAACAATTTCTATGATTTTTAAACGCTGCTTTTTCTAACATGACTCCACTTGTCAGTATAAGAAACTCTTCTGACTGTCCCTGGTTAACTCTTGATGTGAGATGAGCCTTGCAAGCTAAAGATCGAGCTCGTCAACGTTTTTCACGTGACAGATCTCCTGAGTCATGTAATGCTTTTTAGGGTTTTGTACTAAAATACAAAACCCTATTGCAATCACGACCTGTGTCCGTCTGTCCGTCCGTCCGTCCGTCCGTCTGTATGTCACAGCACTTTTTCTCCGAAACTATAAGGGCTACGGCCATGAAACTTTGTAGAAAGGTCAGAAGTGATGACCTCTTGAAAGTTCAAGGGTGGAAAATTTTTTCAAAGGTGTTTAAGAGGGGTCTACCCATATAAGGGGGTGACCCCTCAAAAAAAAATTTTCACCATTGGTAGTCGAGTAGGGTGTCATTGGAAAGGTCTCAATGAGATCTTTTCAAAACAAGTCTTAAAATTGTCTTATAAGTACCGAGGGGGGCAGGAGAAGGGGAAATGTACGAACTTTTCGCGTACCCCCACCCCCTCGCGATTGGACACCTTCCATCCGAAAAATCTGAAAAAAATCATGAATGTAGGCCTTAATGAGTACAACAACAACAAATACATGAGAAGTCGAAATTCACTCAACTTTGTTAGTAATAGTATGATTTATCGATTTTGTGTTTTCTCGAATGAAATCTAAACGGTACCCTTAAACTCAATAAAATTTAGCAAAGAGATGACTATTTATAAGATTAATCTTTTCGAAAAGTTTCATAAAGATCGAATAGTATTTACCGAAGTTATAGCGATTTGAATTTTCGTGAATTACTATGGAGCAATATGCCCTGTATTACTATGGAAACATATTGCTATGGAGCCATATGCTCTTTTTACCGACTTAGACACTACAGCTTTGCTAGAATTTGCATGAAAATTTCAGGAGTGATAGGTATCATGAAGATGAGTCCATACAATTGAAACAAGTCGAAGAGGCAGGAGAGAGCTCCTAGCAAAAGGGCTTTGTAACCATTCTAGGATTCGAAAAAATAGGCCATGAATCGGTGATTACGGTACAGAGGAGTGGCCCCTGAAAGAAAATGTCATGAAAGGTAGCCGGTATGGGTATCAACCGGAAGTTCTCTATGAGAGCTTTACAAAACAGTTCTTAAACTGACAGTTTTTGCTTCAGTGGGGGCACAGGGGGGAAAATACATGAAAAATGTGTTTTCTTCCTCGCGAATGGACACCAGTGATCTAAAAAATCTGAAAAAAATATCAAAGGAGATATTTATGGGTATAACTATGACAAATACCTCAGAAGTCAAAATTCGTTCAACTTTGTTAATAATAGTATGATCCTTGAATTTCACATTTTCTCCAATTAAATCGTCTTTGACATGTTTCTTGATTTTATTCGTTGCTGGTTACTGCATTTTGTAAGTTGAGTACAAAACCCTTCTGACATGAGCATAGGTCTGTCTACCCAACTTGTTTTCATCTGAGGTTGATAGCTTAGAAAAAGATGCAGATCGTTAAAACTTCTTATTTTTATAGTATTGAAAGCCCTTTAAACTCAAGTCATTCGAAACCTTTTTTGGAAATATATACGCTCTCTTAAATCGTCGTCCAGTTTCCAGTCCTCGCTTTATTTGAACGGCTGCTTAGAAACTTCACCTCTCGAGATTTGTGAGCTTTTTAGAACTCAGTTTTCTTCTACTTTAAATGCTACTCCCAGCAATAGCCCTTCGTTCCCAATCGTATACACACCACTCCCTTTTACTTGCCATCCAGAAGATGTTATGAAGCTTATTTTAGAACTTGATGACTCTGCTAGTTCAGGTCCCGATGGTATTCCTAATCATGTTGTAAAATCATTAGCTACTTCTATTTGTATCCCCCTTACCTTGCTCTTAAATTCTAGCTTATCTTCAGGCTCTTTTTCTTCATGTTAGAAAAAATCCTATGTTACTCCTATTTTTAAAAAAGGTAGTACCCCAGACGTTGCCAATTATCGGTCTACCTCCTTATTACCCTGTTTCACCAAACTACTGGAGGAAATCGTGTACTTGCACCTTTCTTCAGTTACTCATGAGTTGCTCGTTCCTGAACAACATGGTTTTATCAAAAGGCGATCGACCTTAACGAATTTGTTAGAGTTCATGACCGTTATTTCAAAAGCCATGGAGGGCCGCTTACAAAACAAAACCTTGTATTTGGATTTCTCTAAAGCTTCTCAGTAAATCACAATATTTTGTTTAGCAAACTTGAATTTCTTAACGTTCTTGCTTATTTGCTCTTCTGGTTATCCTCTTACTTATCCAATCGTGTCAGTCAGGTATCTTTTCAAGGCTGTCTTTCTGCTCCCTTCCATTCATTATCTGGTGTTCCTCAAGGATCCATTCTGGGCCCACTATTATTCACTCTGTTTATAAATGACTTAATATTCGTTGTCATCAGCTCCTCCTGCCTTCTTTATGCAGATAACGTCAAAGTTTTCAAAGTAGTGTCGTCAATCGATGACTGTGCTTTGCTTCAAGATGATTTGAATGCCATTTTATCTTGGAGTTCTTAGAACCAACTTACAGTATATGTTTCTTAGTGCATCCATCTTTCATTTTCTAATAATACTCGCCCTATTAGCTTTCAATTTACGCTAAATAATTCGTACCTATGTACAGTGACACACTTCAGGGACTTGGGTGTCACTTTCGACTCTAAATTAAAGTTTGATGTTCATATTTCTGAAATTACTTCTAAGGCCTCTCGCATTTTTGGGTAAATCTTAAGAAATTCCTATATTTTTTCCAATCCTTTATCGTGTGTTGAATTATATTCTAGTTTGGTTCGTCCCATCCTTGAGTACTGTTCGCCAGTTTGGTAGCCTCATTTGAAGTGTTTGAAGTTCACGCTAGAAGCTGTACAAAAAAGATTTAACCAGGATCGTCTTCTTGAAATTCTAGATTCCCTACATTTGTTATGAATCACGGTTAGCTATCCTCAATATTCCTTCGCTGGAAATGCGTCGACTCTACCTTGATGAATGTTTCCTTTACAGGCTTTGCCGTGGTTTGCTCGATACTTGCCTTGTCAACCATGTTCCTATGAGGTGCGTGATGTATTCTACAAGATCGCCGAATATCTTTGATGTTCCATTTGCACGTAGTTTGGTGTATTTTCACTCACCCATGCTCAGATTACCTCGTAACCATGATGATCTTCAGCTTAGGCCCTTCCCTCTTTCGTATTTAGTTTATAAAAGATTTGCTAACTGTCTTCTTCTCAGCCCTCAGTAATTTTTCTTATTTATTTTCTCCAAATTTTTGCATTTTTTATTACTTTTATCTGTGCTGTGCTATTATTTAATTCATTTTGCTGTACTTTTATTTTATCTATTTTGTTATTGGTATTTTTTTCGGTTAAATAGAAATCAATAAATAAGTAAACTTTATTTCAAACTAAATATTCACGACAAACAGCTTTTAAGCTACTAAAATCTCACCTCCTCCTGGAGCCCCTAATGCATAAAATGAATATTTTAATTCAGGTTCTAAAAGTTGTAATCAAGGCCTTTCATTTGATACCCCACTCGATTACCTTTGATTAAAGAAATTTTTTAAGGGGCTGCTTCTTTATTAGGGGGGACTCCCTTTAAAAAAAATGATATGTTTCGTAAGGTCTGAACTATTTAGAGACCACCACTTCTGACCTTTTCACTTTTTTCTATAGTTTCTGAGGAAACTTGCAGTGACGCATGAACAGATGGACAGAGAGGTCATGAGACTAGTGGATCTTTGTAAAAAAAAATTTTACCAAGAGAAAATAATCGAAGTATCCGTAGCCAAGTCGACAAGAGATACAGTTGAACAGCTGGTTAGAATTGATGTAGCGTTTGAATTAAATGTTGCAGCTCTTGAATTTTCTTTATTTAATGGTGTATGCTATGATGTTTGTAATAGTGACTCTGATGATTATCATGACTATCTCGAAAATTACTTGGCACAATTGGTGGTGCGAAACCAGCTAAATATGGTTTTGATGTGGGCGGCTCAGATATTAATTCAATAAAATCACGTTCAATATTACATAGAGTTGTTGGTGTTAGGGTTGATCTTGTTAGAGTTGGAACACCACTATTTATGCAATTCATTGAGATGAGATTTTCAATGAAATTTAAAATATAAATTTTTATGAAATATATGAGATAATTCTGCTTTATGACAAAATTTTCAGTTATCACGAAGATGACTTATACCAGCTTTTGCCAATGGCTTAGGAGGACACGTACATTGGTTTGATGATAAACCAAATTGGGTTTTATGGCTGGCTGCATGGTTCTATTATTCTTTTCAAACTCAAATAATTTCGAATGAAAGTCAATCGATTTAAGAATAAACGTCAATACGACAATATTGTAATCGGGAGGAAGATTCATGTCGCTTACTTTTTCGTTGTCATTAAAAAATAAACTATCAATAACAATAATTCTAGGTTGCTCAGAAAATATAGCAAAACTCCTACATAACTTCTTTGTTACAAGATTCCCATAATTTCCCCTCTACTTTTGTTGTCCTTTCCGTGAAGGTCCCTGTCACAGTTTGCCTATGCGGACAGCTCAATTACTACAGTATTCGTTCTAGTCTAGTAACTTATTGCCTAATAAAGCCTCTCTGGCTTTCCTCTTTGAATGAGGCTTTCAGTTTAATTTATTCATTCTTCTTCAAAAAAGCTTCCGAATAAAATTAAATTCAATCAAAGCTATAATGCAATTGCCAATTTTAAATTAGTTATCACTACAAACAATATCTTTGTCATCAACCGAAATAATGATAATAATCTTGTGCGATAGTATTTGATATATTGTTCAGCAGCATCAAACATTAAGTATACAAATCAAAAGCCATAACTCACTTCAATTAACAATTCTTGGTCACAGCAGTTGGTTGCCATACTTACACGATTCTAATTGAATGTTAACAATTTAGTGGTTCTCGCTTAGCAATTGCTAAATGTGTTTACTGTACGCTCGTACATGCTTTCCATAGAGCCTATTGAATTCGTTGAGTAGAAGCGGTTGCACGCTCTCATAGATTGATGAAGCAGAAATTGTATTTATTGCAGGATATGTTCATTCTATATTAGAGGGAACGTGAGCCAACCAATGGAAATATTTATTTTCACTAGTAAATAATTTTACTTCGCTGGAACACGAGCGGTTCAACTCATAAAGGATTTCCATTATAAGCCTACAATTATTGCGGGATTTATTATAAATTAAACCTTTCAATATTATATTTCCTATTACGAGGTCTTGATTGGCTGTGCATCCTGACATTCGGCTATGAATCCTAGCTTAATTATTCATCAAGTGTATTTCAATTTTTAGCCGCCATAGTCACGGGTGCTTATATGATTCATAACTACAATGTGGGCACACCATAAATCCTGTTAGATTCCCCGCAATATGCGGGTGTGGGTGCAATAAGTTTTAAGTTATTGAATGTGATGATATCCTCGCCACGGCAAGGACACTATTCAAATAAGTACGAATCCGGACATCCGGTGTTCAGGCATGAAACTTCATCAAGGACTCTCTTCGTTGTTATTAATTATGGACCAATGCCTACATGATTCAATTTTTTTATGGACCGCAGAGCATATTGAGCTAATTGCAGGGTAGAATCCTTGAACTATATATGGAACGTATTATAGATTGAGATTCTGAATATGATTGAAATCTCAACCCACGCACCCGTTTTACTGGCAATTTCATCTCATGGTGATTTTATGCATTAGATTTAATATGGCACCTGATTCCTATATTGAATCCTAGTTTAAGAAGGTTACTAAGTTAAAACTTGTGCGTTTGGAGGGATTTTGGTATGAATTTTTGAGATGACGAGGCCATGATTTGAATGGATGCACATTTGCACAATGAGCATCCAGTTTTTGAGGGAATTAAACGGGACTTAGCGTAAAAATGGCAGGAGATTCAACAAACAATTTTCCAGGAACTTGCAGTTGTTTGCCATAGAGCAGCTCCACAGGAGCTGCTTTGGAGTCAGCTTTGTAAAGAGTACGAAATCTTAGGATTACTAACGGAAGCGCTCTGGAGCTGTAAGTTGAATTACCAGTGGTACAGATGGCAGCTTTCAATGCTCGATGGAGTCTTTCCACCATCTCATTGGCCTGAACTTACTGCTTCCTAAAGTTTCATGGTGTCATTCATCAATTTGGATTCGAACGAGCCTCTATCCATGGTGACTAGATCAGGGACTCTAAAATACAAGATATATTTCTAATAAAGATAGATACAACGAGTTTGGTCATCACATCTTCCATCGGATAAGCTTCCAACTAGCCAGAAAATCTATCCAAGATTTTCAAAACGTAATAAAATAATTAAAGTAACTATATCCATATGGATGTGTCAAAAATAGCTTGAGGGCATCATCGTCTTTTCAATGTGTGATTTTTTGTGCCTCGTTACCTCTTGTTTTTGGCATTGATTGCATACTTATGGTATGGTAAGCCATTTTGCCCATTTAGATGTCAGCGATCATGGAATGCACTGAAGATTTCCTTACGTATAGCTCAGGTATGAAAGGACAATTTCATCTCGTTGACGTTTTATACCCAATGGTCCTGGTAGATTTATATTTTTGAGTTTTATTTCAACGCTAAGAGTGGCAATGAGCTATCTCATTCGGGAATAACTGGAAGTTATAGCCTCCACAGCAAAACGAATGACAGCAACCAGTGCCTGGTTGACTTTACATATACCGAAAATCTAGTCATACGTTTCACTTACTTCCTACATCGACGCATACATATTGGGTGTACAACTTAATAACCGGAATTTGACGCTAGATGTCCGTACTAACAAATATCGTGAAAGCTCGAACTTTATATGTATGTCATTTTGAAGGTACATTTGACAGCTATCAAAATCAGTCAACAAAACAATTTTGTCTTGTGTGCATCATTATTATTTTTCACGATGAATAACTCCGAAAATTGGAAAAAAAGACAACATTTGCGGAAGGTTCTGTTGGGTTTTTTTGCAAAGAAAACTGCTGCGGAAAGTCATCGTTTGCTTGTAGAAGCTTGTGGCAACGATTATTAAGCAAAAACATAGTGTTTTGAATGGTTTCAACGCTTCAAAAGTGGCAATTTTGACGTCAAAGACAAAGAACGCCAAGAACAGCCAAAAAAATTTTGGAGCCGAAGAATTGGAGACGCTACTCGATGAGGATTCATGTCAAACGTAAGGCGAACTTGCCAAATCGTTGGAAGTGACCCAGCAAGCCATTTTAAAACATTTGGAAGCCACCCAATACATTCAGAAGCAAGGTAATTGGGTCCCCTATAAGTTGAAACCGAGAGACGTTGAAGCGCGACGTATGTCTGAAATGCTGCTTGAGCGCCATAAATAGAAATCATTTTTACATCAGATCGTGACTGAAGATGAAAAATGGATCCATTATGACAATCCCAAGTGCAAAAAGTCATATGTGAAGCCCGGCCAACCAGTCAAATCAACGGTGAAGCCAAATATTCATGGCGCCAAGATTATGCTGTGTATTTGGTGGGATCAGAAGGGGCCCTTATATTATGAGTTGTTGAAATCGAGCAAAGCAATCACAAATGACATGTATCAAATACGTTTGGAGGGTGCTATCATCGAAAAACGCCCGGAATATGCGACTGGACACGAAGCTATAATTTTTCATCATGACAACGCTCGGCCGCATGTTGCAAGACCCGTGAAAAACTATTTCAAAAAAAGTGGATGGGAAGTTTTGGCCCGCCTGCCTTATAGTCCAGACTTTGTTTCGTCTGACTTTGATTTATTTTGCTCGATGCAAGACGCACTCACCGGATTACGCTTCACTTCAGAGCAAGGCGTCCGAAATTGGATAAATTCGTTTTTGGCCGCCAAGCCGGCGCAATTGTTTTGGGATGGAATTCATAAATTGCCTGAAATATGGGAAAATGGTGTAGCTTCTGATAAACAATACCTCGGGTAAAATATATTGTAAGATTTTTCCGCAATAAAGCATCAAATTTTGCTAAAAAATTCCGGTAATTAAGTTGTACACCCAATATGTATGACCTAGGTATGGCCGGATGGCAACACACAAAATCAGATTCATCATATTCTGATCCAACAACGTTAGACTTCAAGCATACTAAATATATGTCCAAGCGTACCGAGGAGCCAATTGTAGCTCGGATCATTACTTGATCAAATTGACTTATCGATGTCGTACGTCAAAGGCATATTTAGGGAAGAACGGCTCTCTACAAAAATTCGACATCAAAAGGCTCCAAACGGCATCTCAGCAATCAACTAGCTCACATCTTATCAGATAAATCTCTGAAAATAAGCATAGAGCTATCAATGACAGTGAAAGCGGCAATTAAGACAATAACAGGACAGATCATCCGACATCTAGACCGGCGCAACATAAGTGATTGGTTCGAAGGTGAGTGCCAGGATGCGTTGGACGAAAAGAATCAGGCGTACAAACAATACGTTGGTAGGGAAACCAGGACAAAGAGAGAAAATTATGAAAATCTCCGAAGAGTGGCGAATAATATAATTAGAATTTATAAAATAAAATACTATGGTGGCCGATTGAGAGGCAACGATGTAAGTCTAGTCAGCAATAACAAAAGACAAGCATACAAAGTAGTGAAAAGCATGATGTTATTAGCACAAAATCACGCTCTGCCGTTATAACATCCTTAATCCCCACTACAGCTCCAGAACACTGGAGCTTACAGACATTTCTGGAGAGTTTCTATTGGTGCCACCAACTCTGGATGAAGTTTGACCCATGATCAAAGCTGTAGAGCTGATTGAATATGGTGGCAGCGGTGTTCAGAAAGTCATCATCCAATGCATTTGGCAATACGAATATTTGTCAAACGCTGTCACTCCTAACTACTAGGGTGTTTCAGCAACGGGGGCCCTGCGGTCACAATTTTGCTTGCCGCAGATGGGCGTGGGCGCCAACTCACTACTTTGGCCTAGGTCCCACACTTGACTACCCAGTGAGTAAGGTGGTTTGCCGAAGCTTGTTAAACGAACACACCTTGCACAAAAATATTCCTACTCGGGGGACCCATTTCTCCTACAACCAACGTGATGCCACTCAAACACCACCGAAAAAAAATCAACCACACTGACGAGCACCCCTGCGCGATATTTCCTGGAACCAACCCGTTACATTTCCTGAAAAGAACAATTTCTAAAATTTTCCAAGTGAATCTAGTAGAAAAGAAAAAAAACAAGTTGGGTAAACAGACCTACGCTCAGTCGGAAGGGTTTTGCATTCAATTTACAAAATACAGTCACCAGATCGAATAAAATCAAGAAACATGTCAAAGACAATTTTATTGGAGAAAATATGAAATTCGAAGATCATACTATTATTAACAAAGTTGAACGAATTTCGACTTCTGAGGTTTTTGTTATTGTTATACTCATAGATATCTCCCTTGATAATTATTTCAGATGTCCATTCGCGAGGGAGGAAACACATTTTTCATGTATTTCCCCCTTGTGCCCCCACTGAAGCAAAAATTGACAGTTTAAGAACTGTTTTGAAAAGCTCCCACGAAAAATTTCATTTCATACTCATATTGGCTGCCTTTGATGAATTTTTTTTTTTTCAGGAGCTACTCTCCTGCACTGTTATCATCGACTAATGGCCAATTTTTTCGAATCCTAGAATTGTAGCAAAGCCCTTTTACTAGGAGCTCTCTCCCGCCTCTTTGACTTGTTTCACTTATGGTTATTAATTGTGGGTACTCATCTTCAGTCATTCATTAAATTGAATCAAGTATTCAAAGCATGCACCTTAAACGTTGAAGTTGGGAAAAACTAACTCAAAATTATTCAACCTTCGCATTTAAAACAGCCACCATTTTGTTTTACGATTACTGATACCACTAGCTGAACCGATTCTCAAAGATATTCATGATACCTATCATTCCTGAAATTCTCATGCAAATCCAAAACTGTAGTGTCTGAGTCGGTAAAAAGCGCATGTTGTTCCATAGCCATATGTTGCCATAGTAATAAATGCAGCGCATACTGTTCCATAGTAATACAGGAAAATTCAAACCGCTATAACTTCGCTGAATATGATTAAATCTTTATGAAACTTTTAGGATGGACCCATCTTATAAATTGTCATCTGTTGACTGCATTTTATTGAATTTAAGGGTACCGTTAAGATTTTATTCAAGAAAACATAAAATCGATAAATCATACTATAACTAACAAAGTTGAGTGAATTGCGACTTCTCACGTATTTGTTGTTGTTGTACTCACCAAGGCCTACAATCCTGATTTTTTTCAGATTTTTCGGATCACAGGTGTCCAACCGCGAGGAGGGGGACACAAATTTTTCGTGTATTTCCCCTCCCTGTGCGCCTCTCGAAGCAAACTTTGCCAAACTAAGACCTGTTTTGAAAAGTTCTCATCAAGACCTCTCATTTGATACCCATATCGGCTACCTTCAATGAAATTTTTTTTCGGGTGGTCACTCCCCTCTATGGGGAGACCCCCCTTAAATACCTTATAAAATTTTTTTTAGTGAAACTTTGAAGAGTACACTACTTTACACCTACATACGAAATTTGATGTTTCTAGCTCAAGTAGTTTCCGAGAAAAGCTGCTGTGACACACGGACGGACGGACGGACGGACAGACAGACGGACAGACAAGACGCCATTTTGGAAGCGTTTTGTAAAATTATTTTACGAAACCCTAAAAAACCACTTTCTTTGATATTCAATAAAGTTTATCAACACAATAATCAATGAAATGAGATTTCATCAACAAAAACAATACATAACAATTTTTTTTTTGACTAACCTCGTCACTTAACTTAGCTACTAAGGAGGCCTCCTGGTAGAATTCCCGTCGTCGACTGCATGACGAAGAAGATCTTGCGCTGACTCGAGCAATGGCCAATTGATGGGAGATATCCTTCTCCTGGTCGTGATTGATGCCGACAACGATTTCACTAAGTAGTATTTCCATTATACTTCAACTGGTGTTTCCGAAATTCGGAGTCGTAGATATTTTTTTCGGAATTGTCACTTTGACGGGCACTTGACGTTTTCCAAGTATAACGTAAAGTTTATATTTGGTGCGATGTGAGTGCTGGTGGTTACCAGGATTTCGCGTGGATCACTGAGGATTATTAGATAAGTAGTAATTTTATATTTTATCCCTTGGACAAGCCACTTTGTGTGCCTTTTTTTTCTTTTCTAGGTATCCAGATTTTCTGGTGAATAAAAGCTTTGACATTCAGTGGCGTTGTTTGATCCATTGTAGTCCTGCGAGTGCTGTGTTTTTTGGGGTGAATATCATAGGCATTGTAACAGTCGCCGAAAAATGATTGCTCCAAGTAGCTATCGGAATCATCACGTTCACATAGCGCTTCTGACAATCTGAGCAACGACAATTATCACAAAGTGTACATGTAGGTCCTAACAGTTCAGCAGCCTCTTTATACAATTCCGTACTTGACTTTGATTGCTAGTATCACCTGCGCTTTTGTTACGTCCTCCATTATTGCTATTGATATTACTATCGTTGTTGTTGTTATTATTACTCTGGCTCATGGTGTTCTTAGCGTTGCTGATCATCACGCCTTATTCCTCATCCGGCTGTTCCTTTTGCAGTTCGTCATAGTCAGATTTCCTACACTTGTCGACTTTTTCCGTTTTTTTCCTCAAGATACTTCCAGAACATTGTCTTCGTAGCAATTATCGCCGACTTTAATTTGAACGCTTTCTTTGATGATGACAATATAGTCGTGATCGTTCCTGTCGGCACCGCAGCAGGTGATGTCACATTTGAAGATTTTGCGGATGGAATTTGATTTGCTGCGTTTCGTAGGATGAGAGGTGATGAGGATGTTGGTGATGGGGATTGCAGATATGATTTTGAAATGAATGGTCGCTTTGTTCGTTGGGATTATAGCGAAATCATCTGGGAATAGTTCGAGTGTCTACTGACGCCATCGTTGTCGTCGAGGATTACCTTTCTGTAACGGATATGTGAGGCGCTTCCGTAATGTGGTTACTATTCACTAGAGTAGCAGAGGAGCTTCTGCAAAGGTTATTTCTGTAGTTATTGTTCGTGTAGTTTATCGGTGCGTTTTGTAGTGATGGAGGTGGCCCGGGGGCTTCGTTTCCGTGGATGCTCAGAAGAAGTTAAGGCGACCGCGTTCCCCATAAGCGTAATTCGTATTTAACCCGTAAATAGCTTTATTTTGAATTCAAACAGCATTTGGTTTATGTCACTGGCATTCATAAATGTTGGCTCACTAAATTTTTGTACTCCAAACGATTTTTGTTGTAGTTGCTGCGATGACTTTCCTCATCTTGTCGGTTCCTACGATGATTGCTTCTCACGCAGCCTTTTGACTCGTTCTTCTCGTGGTTGTTGATCACAGATGATGTCATTGTGGAGCAAACGTGCACACACGGGAGTGGTATTGTTAACTTCGTCGAGCCTAACTAATTTAAGTTGAGCTGCATTAATCTAACTTGAGGAAATTAAAATCTATCCTACTGTTACCTTTAACATTATGATTTATTCTTTTTCTAACTTTACTAGAACTATGTACAATACATGGTAAAGTTCCTTATTCCAGTTTGGCTCGAGGATGCATCCTTCGTACCACGTTTCCCGGTGGTGTTTAAGTAGTGGTTACGTTAGCTATCTTCTCAAATTCTCCATAGCAATGAATGGAGCCAATCAATTATATTCCCTATCCACAAAAAGGGGACAAGCTACAGTGCGAAAACTAGAGAGGCATATCACTATTCTGCAGATCGTACAAAATATTTTGAAACATCTTACAAAAAAAAAATGTCTGCGCATATTGAAATCCCCGACGGGAAGGATTCTTAGGTACTCTAGGCCAAATCTACACTTTTTGTCAGCACTGTGCACTCCACGCGCAAAAACACTGGCTGAAACATTTTACAGTATACGAAATTTTGTATAAGAAAATAAGACGATAAATCAATATTATTTCGGTTTGATGCGAAGTTTTTATTTATAAAATTCCGTTCTTCCTTCTGATATTTTTCACCTGTTGGCTCGCAAGATGTTCCGTTCTTCCTTCTTCGCTGGCCAAGTATCCATAAAGGGACCGCTTCCATCGCCGCTGGCTCTTTTAACAACTTGTCGCAACGGCTCTTTGACTTGAGTTGAAGAACCCAAGTTCAAAGCGACAACATTCACCACGGCTGCTTAATCTTGCAGCGTTTACTATGAACGCAAACCCCGTTTTTCTTGGTGGCCATCTTTCTTTTGCGCACAGTCCTTCATTATCGATAACAACCTTACGGATTTGTTTTGGTTGAGGTGTTTATTATTGTGTTGATGCTTGTGACCACGTGTGCATTTATTTACGTTTGTCGCAAGATGCTTTAAAATAATAGTGTCCACCGGAATGGTGTCGGCAAAGGGATATTACGTTGTGGGGGGCGATCAGCCCGATGATTTTGTAAGTACATCTTGATTCGCCAAATATTCCTGTTTTCAGCAATCCTTCCATTTGTCTTCATACCACCGTCAGTCTCAACCAGCGCGGTACTAAGAAGTTGGGTACCCGCAAGATTCTTTACTTTTAGAATAATGTCCTATATACGATACGCAAGACACATTACTTTTAGAATATATATCCAGTATACGATACGCAAGACTCTTTACTTTTAGAATAAAGTCTTGTATACGACATCTGATCATTGCTAGTGTATTCCTAGTGTCGCAAGCTTTTAGTAATAAGAATGTTTGTCGTGAAGATGAATTTCGATGTAAAAATGGAAACTTCATTGATGCCAGATATAAATGCAATGGCCACAAAGGTTGCTTCGATTATCCGCATGAAGAAAATTGCAAGGAACGAACATGTCTAATGCCAGAATGGTTTCTTTGTGCCGACAATATAACCTGTTTATCGCACAAGTTCGTCTGCGAGCAAAATGAAAATTGTCCAATTGGCGACGATGGAAAAGGATGCGAAACAATTTCAGTTTTAATAAAGTATACAAATGAGAATGTACTTGACTGGCTAACAACCCTAGCCGATAGTTTTCGCGTGAGTGATTATATGGGAAAACTGCCACTACAGTTCAAACTATTTTATAAGCCATTTTCCAGTTGGAAAGACAGTTATGTCGTGACGCAGTGCGGCGCTGCGAAGGAAGTCTCATTCGATAATGGATGGCTCAGTAGCCTAAGATTGTTTCTTTCTAATGCGGGCATTCAGCCAAGGATATACTTTTGATTTCATCGAAGGTGAAATCTATAAAAAGTCACCATTCACTTTGCTTGACTTCTTGCAACAATGCAAACGCTGGCTTCAAGGCATCCTGCTTGTGGTGTTGTTGAAACTGATCATTTTGGGGATGGTGTTTGTCCTATTTGAAGCATACGCAACTCACACGATCGATTAAAGACAATTAATGTTGCGTTGACCCGAAGCTTCATTGAAAGTCTACACTCACAATTTTTTGAACCAACTTTTGTACTCTCTACTGAATATTTTGCAACAAATATACACGTTTGCCACAATACAAACAAGCTACCACAGCAAGTACAAATAGCAATACACGCTGAACTTATTTCGCTTAAAGCAACCACCAGTCGTATGCTCCAAATGAAAAAGACTGTCCTGACAATTCAGATGAAACGGAAGGATGTGAACTTTTGGAGAAAGAAAATGTCTCCTGTTTTATATCGCCAACAACTGGTGTACATCCAGTCAATAATACACAGGCCAATACACCCACCAAATCAACCTTACTTAACGCTAATTATTTACATTGCTTATCCTAACATTACCTTAGTCTTTCCTACCAGTACTTCAGTGCGTGGAGTGATTCGTTGGAAATATTCCGACTAAAATGTTGGAATGCAAGGAATTCTTTCCTTCCAGGAGTGGCTCGGGGGCTTGATTTTATATCTAATATCAAGTGTTATTGGAGAATATTAAAATGGCTTTAGGGCAGGTAGATTGACGATAGACCAATAGTTCACAGACAAGCAAGTATTTGAACAATGCAGGGAGTTCAACATAGATGTATGCCAGATTTTTGTTGACTTCAAGCAAGCATACGACAAGATTGATCGTAACGTAGTGTACCAATAATTTGCTTTGGTATCCCAGTCAAATTCGTCCGTCTTACCAAAATGACAATGACGTGAACAACCTCCGAAGCTCATATTAATAACCAACTTACCGGCGCCTTTGACACAAATATCAGACTAAAGCAGGGAGATGGGCTGGTCCCAATGCTATTCAATTTGGCTCTAGTAAGTGTCATCAGAAAGCTACAAGTCGATACAAGGGTAGCCTATGCGGATGACATAAATATTTTGTCACGGGCTTTGCCAACCGCCAAAGAACTTTACCTGAAATTTGACATCGAAGCAAAACTAGCAGGGCTACAAACCAATGAGAATAAAACAAAGCTGATGACGGTATCGAGGAAAATTATCTCAAATGCCCAAAATATCACACTTGGTGAATACAATATCGAAACTGTGAGCAAATTTGTGTATTTAGGCGCCAAAATAATGAGAACCGCTAATGAAAAAGATGCTCGCAAATAAAACGTTTTATTCAGTTTTGATGATCTTGTAGAGCAGCTGCATAAAATGGAAAAAAAGCTCAAACAAACAAAAAGAAACATAAATTCCATGATTTGTCTGGAAAGCTAGTATATATTTTATGCTGACCTTAATGTTTCAATAGGCATGATAACATATCAATGCTAAAAAACATTTCTAAAATTTTCATCAAAATCCTTACACATCTGTAGTATTTGGGTTCTTTCCGAACGTGTATTTACACAGTATTACGTGCAATTTTTGATGTTATTGCTGAATTTTCAATCGTCTATAACTAAGTTGCTTGTTGCTAGATTTTTATGAAACTTTCTGAAAGTATGCACTTTATATCAAGAAATATACCTAGTATATATTGGTAAAGTTAAGGATCAGCTTTCGATTTCATATATGAAAACGCGAAATTCGTAAAATGTGCTGTTATTCCTTTTATTAACAAATTTGATGGAGTTCGTACTTCTGAGATATTTGATGCCCTTGTGCTCATAAAGATCTACTTCCTGAATTTTTTTTCAAATTTTTCTGTCCAAAGCTGGTCAATCGCAGGGGGTTGGCACCAATTTTTCATACATTTCCTTTCCCCCTGCATGCTAATATTTCTAGTTTAAGACCTGTTATGAAAAGCTCTTATCAAGACCATTCATTTGATACCCATATTGGCTACCTTTGGTAAAAAAATTTTCTTTGGAGGGTCACCCCCCTATGTGAGGAGGCCCCCCTTAAATACTTCAAAATGATTTTTTTGTACCGTTACTTTTGAGGAAGCACCACGTTTGACCTATGTACAAAATTTCATTACTCTAGTTTACGTGGTTTGCGAGGAAACTTGTTGTGACGAATTCACTCAGTCATACATTCGTTATTTACGCTCAGGAAGTCTGATCATTTTATTAGCTTTCTCTATGTTTCTGCTTTTGTTTTAGAATTCTGACACTTGATTCGTGAATATTTTGTCCTTGCACCAAACACGCGATTAAATCTTCTTTTGCTGACAAGGCCCACTTTGAATTCATTTTGGACAAGATGAATTGTAGGAGGGTGGTTCAAATATGACGGAGACAAACGCTGTAGATGGTGCGCATGTAAGTTTTGAAGGTTGCGGCTTGAGCATGTGATAGCTGGGTCCCTTATAAATAGTGTGGCATAGTTTTTGTCGGGAGTGAACGCGAGCGCATGCGCGTGGTACGACGTCAAGTGCCAACCGCTGCTGCACAACGTATTGTCATTCGTTTTTTAGTGTGGGGAGGAGTTAAAAACACGGAAAATTTTCTGCGTTTGTGAAATCAGTTTGGTAGTATCTACTTGCGCAAAACTGCTGTGTTCAAATGAGCCAAAGCATTCAAGGATGCGTCGAGAATATGCCGCATGAACGTCCATGGCGAACCAGCATTACATCAGACAACATTTGCCCCGTAGAATAACTCATTTTGGAGGACCGTAGGATGAATGTTTGAGACATTTCGGCTAAACTCGGCATCATCATTAGTAGTACAGAGTCTATCATCCATGAACACATTCAATATTGCAAAATAAACCTCGAAACGGAGGAGCATTCCAGCACGAAGTGCGATTCTTCTCCAGGATAATGCGCGCCCTCATACCGGACGTCTCAAGCTCGATACTATATCGGAATTGGGGTGGGAGGTGCTGGAACACTTCGATCCAGTTTTTCACACTTCTTTTCCATTTTGACAAATGCAGCAATTTCCATTTACATTTATGGCGATTTGCATAACCATGATAGCGTTTACTTACTCGTATATGCAAATCGTCATCCACACGGAAACGATTGCTTTTACCGAAATTAAAAAGAGTGTTCTTATACCCCGGGAACTTGAACCCAAGGTCCCAGCGGACCACTAATTTTGAGTCAACGGCACGAGTACACATAAGCAACTTCAAATGTGCAAAGTTTTTTAATGGGAAGTGATATGCAATTTGTTAGTAGGGAGGCGAGAATGGATTTTTGTTAGTGTTGTACTAATAATAAATAAAAATTTGTCAGTGGGAAATAATGAATGTCAGCTTATTATTAGGAAGAAAGGAATTGGATTCTGTTAGTAAAAGCTAGTAAAAGGTATAAAATGAAGTTTTGTTCCGGGGAATTAATGAATGAAACTTTATTAGTGGGAAGGATGGATCATTTTTTCTTAATAAAAAAAATAGCTTTAAGAAAAGGGTAGGTCGAGATGTTAATTAAGCAGTTTAACAAAGTTCATTAGAACGAATTGTTTCCTACCGTAACATAAAGTTTCATGTAAATCAATTCAAAATTTTAAGTTTAGATGCCTTAGAAATTTTCAATTTAAACTAGCTTTTTTTACCTTTGACGGCTGCCATTTTGTTTCAGATTGTGTGGCTTTGAGTTTTTTATTGTGAGCTACTTCACACAGCTCAATGAGTTCCTATGCCAATTTTTGTCCAAATCAGAGCTACACTTTGGTCAGAACAGAAATCATGACTTTTCGTCTAAAATGGCCACCATTTTATTTTCGCTTGGTTGATTTATCTGGTTAACAAACTTAGCAGAGACATTGACCCCATACACCGTTTTCGGAAATTTGGTTGGCTGTGACCTCTAGCGTGATCACAAATTTTGTTCAATCCTATGTATATATATATATATATATATATATATATATATATATATATATATATATATATATATATATATATATATATATATATATATATATATGTGTGTGTGTTCATATTTATACAAACATATATATATATATATACATATACCGTTTTCGGACCCCATACACCGTTTTCGGAAATTTGGTTGGCTGTGACCTCTAGCGTGATCACAAATTTTGTTCAATCCTATGTATATATATATATATATATATATATATATATATATATATATATATATATATATATATATATATATATATATATATATGTGTGTGTGTTCATATTTATACAAACATATATATATATATATATACATATATATATATATATATATATATATATATATATATATATATATATATATATATATATATATACTATATATATATATATATACTATATATATATATATATTTATATTTATATATATATATATATATATATATATATATATATATATACTATATATATATATATATTTATATTTATATATATATATATATATATATATATATATATATATATATATATATATATACATATATACTATATATATATATATATTTATATATATATATATATATATATATATATATATATATATATATATATATATATATATATATATATATATATATATATATATATATATATATATATATATATATATATAAAGGTCATATACTATATATATAAAGGTCAAGGCTTATTTTATCGTTCTTCTTATAAAGTAGAGTCCAGTGAGACTGGTTTTCACTGGCACATTCTAACATTGCATCGAATGATCGGTCTGAAATAATTGAATAAAATAGAATAGATAGTTGAATACAATACGTTCTTCAAGAAGTCGGAGATTGGTTGAAGAATGAAATGAATACATCTCCAAATGTCAATTCTAACGCCTCACAACCACCCAACGACGTTCGAAGTCATAGATATACGGAAAGATTCTTAAAGGAACTTAGGTGAAAATGGATTTGATAGTACTTATTTGAATTTCTCTACATATTAGTGTTCACAGTCTTGTGGAAGCCATGCATCGTTGCGGACATTGAAAGTCGAAGTGGTCAATTAGTGAGTGAATATAGTCAGTGAATATAGAAGAAGAACCTTAGTGAGAAGAGGAAAGAACAAGCTGGCAAAAAGGCGCCCAGTCTTCTGGGTGAGTGATTTTTGCTCTCCTTGATTCGTGTACCAATTTTGTAAATAGTTGGATAAATTTCAAAGTTTTGAGTTTGGTTTGGTTGGGCTGTAGATATGACAGATATATCCACAATGGACAAAGATCAGCAGATCGCTCTGCTGATTGGCCAATTGCAAGCTTCACAATCTGTGCAGGCACAGCCTACCGAAGTTATAGAGCAGTTGAGGCAGGCTCAACAGCAACTGATTGAGTTAAATTCGGAGTTTGCAGAACAACACCGAGCCAACAAAGAGCTCAAAGAGCAATTGGGGGAGAAAAACAAAAACAAAAAAAGAGAGTGGAGTCTTCATCTTTCTCATTAGAGAGCTCTCCGTCCTCTCCTCCTTTTTCAGAAGAAGAAGCTACGGAAGAGGAAGCACTACAAGAAGAGGATGAAAATGAGTCCATGCAGGAAGACTCTGCTGAGGAGGATGAAGAATTTCCTGCTCTGCCACCGCCAGGTCCCTCAATGGCTCTACCAGAGCTGGCCATCCCACCAGAAAAGAAAACCACTCCCACAGCGCCCACAACATCCAAATCCCCAGCCGACAACAAGAAACGGACAACAGTACCCGTCATCCTTCAGGAGCCTGAAAAGTGGACCCAAGTCCTAAAGGACAGGAAAGACATTGAAATTAAACACAAATCCGCTAAAAGGGTCTACTTGGGGATCCAGATAATTCCAGAGACACCACAAGACCACAGAAAACTGACAAGATATACTTGACAGAAATGCCTATAAAATACCACACGTATATCCTTCCTGAAGAAAGGAATCTGAATGTGGTCATCAGAGATCTGTATGGACTGTCAATTGACGACATTAAGGAAGATCTGGAGAGCCAAGGATTTCAGCCAATCGAAATCCACTGTATCAAGTTAAGACATAGGCCATCCAGATTGGTGAAGGTCCTCCTTCCCAAAACTGAGACTGACATATGCAATGTAAGGGCAATATGTCACCTCATACGCACGGTTGAAGCGGAACGCCTCCGTACAGGACAAAATATGTGCCACAACAATCAGCAGTTTGGACACTCCTCCAGAAACTGCCTCGCACAGGGCACTTGTATTAAATGCGATGGGCTCCACCATTTTTCCAAATGTGTCAAAAAAGCAGAGGAAAAGCCAAAATGTGTGGACTGTGGTGGAGAACATCCAGCCAACTATGGTGGATGTCCTTGAAACCCAGTGAATGTCAGGAATGTCAGGAAAAACCACCACAGCATCTACACAACAACAAAATAAAAACACACAAAAACAAAAACAAGCAAACACTCCACTAAACTCAAAAAACAACATGGACACGCTCTTTGCCACCATGCAAACACAATTCCAAACTATGATGTAAGACATGATGGCGAAAATGATTCCGGGAATGTCTGCATCACAAAACAGTATCAACAGCACACTGAAAAAGAAACAATAATGAGGAAACCTTTCTGAAGCCTGAAAATCGCCTACGCTCCCCTAACTATTTTCTGTACAGGAATGACAGAACATCAGGCAGAGGAGAAGGAATGTGAGAAGGAATGTGAACCATGATCTCGTATTGACACCTACCTTGCAAACGCTAGAAGCTACTGCAATTCAAGTGCAGATGGACTCTTTTGAATTCATGCTAGTCTCGGTATACAGCCGCCCTCAGGCAGCTACGCTCATTGAAGATATTAAAAAACTTCTGGACTTTCAGGGTCCCATACTTCTTGCCGAAGACTTCAATGCCTATCACCAAAGCTGGGGAGCTGTGAGAAGCAATCGTGCTGGGACTGAGCTAAATCGATTCATCACAGATAATCCAATAAGCCTGCATATCCCCAACAAACCAACACATTACGGCTACCGAAATAGTTATCCTCTCGATATTGGTATATCACGTACCTTTGAACACGATGTACGCATCGAAGTCCTCGACGAACTTTCATCCGATCACAAACCGTTGCTCTTCCTAATAGGAGAAATGTACAAAGACGAACCCCTACAAGTAAAGAAGAAAACTGATTCACAAGCTTTCCAAGACGCACTGGCTAAAAAAACCATTATTCAAACACCTGAAACAGCCAGCGACACCGAGAAAATGATAGAAGAAATCACAGACAAAATAGTACGACAAAAGAGGACAACACAATCACAACTCTGACAAGGGTGACAAACCCCTATGAACTCCCTAACGACATCAAAAACTTAATAAGGAGGAGGAATCGATTTCAGAGAAGGGCTGGGAACACAGGTGATCCTAGATTACGCCAAGAAGCAAATCAAATGACGAACAAAATTCGTAATCAGATATCGAAATTCTGCAATGAGCAATGGGAGAGCTTCTTGTAAAGTCTGGAGCTTGGGAGCGACACTTTCTCGAGCGTTTCCATATACTTTTGTATTAAAAACAAGCTTGTGATACCACCAATTCACGGCCCTTACGGTATCAAATTCGACAGTTTTGGTAAAGCAGAGGCCATCGCAGATACTCTAGAACAACAGTTCTGTGAAAATTCATCTGATGAGGAGGACCTTGACGAACATGAAGATCACGTCAATCGGTTGACCAGCCTGTTGGTTAGACATTACAGACTCCGATCTAATACAAAGCACCTGTCTTCAAGAGGTTAAAGACATCATACAAGTACTGAACAGACGAAAAGCACTGGGATTTGATTAAATATGAAACACCATGGTTAAATCGCTCCCAGGTAACATTCTCGATGCAATAGCAGCGATTAGAAACGCAATTTTCCGCTTGCGAAAAAAACCCCAAAATATGGAAATCGGCAATAGTTATTGTTCTTCCAAAACCTGGTAAAAACCTCATGTTTCCACAAAACTAGCGACCTATTAGCCTATTATCCTCTCTATTGAAAATAGTAGAGCGGGTTCTACTAAATCGACTAACTGAGGTTGTTACCAAAAAAGAAATGGTTCCAGAAGAACAACTTGGCTTCTAGCCATTACACTCCACAGAACTCCAGCTTACTAGGGTGGTCCAACACATTAGAAAAGGGCTAAACCGCAGAACATCAACGGGTTTGGTTATGTTCAACATGGCTAAAGCCTTCGATAAATCTGGCGTGCAGGACTTATTTACAAAATGCATGAATACCAAATGCCACTGCAGTTAGTACTGACATTCGACAACAAACTCTCTTGGACTGACCACATACGCAACAAACGAGGACATTGCTACAATGTGCTATCCCAACTCTTTCCACTCCTTAAGGCCAAGAAATTCAGTATCAAGAACCGTCTGCTGATCTACCAACAAAAAATACGACCGACGCTACTATATGGTAGTACAGCCTTCTACCGGATGGCAAAGACCAACAAAAAGGCAATACAACCCATCCAAAACAAAAGCATTAGACAAATCTTCGGAATCTCGTGATATGTTAGAAATACGGATACATACAAGGACCTTAGAATCGAACCGGTCGACATATTTGGTCGTGACAAGGCACTTAAACTGCTCGACAAAGAAGACAATCATCCGAATACTACCCTGGGAGTCCTTAGACGCAAAACACTCCCAAAAGAAATTTATCCAACTATCCGCGCTAGCTTTAACAAAATAAAATTGACCATAATCAAAATAATACAATCTCATTAATCATGGTGAGCAAATAATTGCTAACAGATAGAAGGGAGCTAGGGTGCTGAATTACACCAGCTCCAAGGAAAACGAATCCAAGCTATGAGTGTTCTTATACGGACTAAAGGATACGATTTCCAATTGATAGCTCGTCAATACAGCATTGTAAATTGAAATTCATTGTGAACACATTTCCTAGTCTTTTGTCGCAGACAAAGTTTCAAATCGTAAAATCTCAATTCGAGTTTCACTCAGCCGGAAGAAATAATAGTGAAACTGTGAATATACAGTTTCACCAGCCGTTGCGGTACCACCACTGGTTTCATGGGCCCAGAAATCCGATCCACTGTATGTGTAGATAAATGCTGAATGCAAGACGTCGTTTGTAAATCCACAGAAAATAGCATACAGTTCAAGGGGACATTTGTAGTTGATAATAAACCTTATGAAGTCACCTTAAACTTCCTTTGCAAAACAATCCATATAAAGTGCAAATTTTAAATAATAAGCGATCACTGGAATTCACGGTTTACCAAGCTAAATCAGGACCTTTTTTGCCAACGTTGACAAAGGACAAAAAGAAGCCACACTTCCTAAAAGTAGACTTTAATAAATGGAAGGATGGTGCCTCGGACATGGAGCAGGAAGGCGATAATCTGGATTTATTAAATAAGCTAGTAGATATGGAACTTGATAAGAATGATGAACCGTTGTTTGATAATTTCGATGATGAAGGGGAAGATTCCGACGATGAGAATATACCAAACTTAGCAGATGATAGTAATAAGGATAATCCAATTAAACAAATCATTCAATCCAAAGCATTCATTCTTCATATACTTGATTATATCTTACCGGAATTCAATCAATTGCTTATCGAGACGACAACGCATACCATGGCGCCGGATCACTTGTTATGTGCAGACTTGATTATATCGATGCTAGAATCGCAGCTTGACCACTCCCCACAAGACTTGGAAACAACACATGAACTTTATCACTCCAAATGATACAGTCAACTCGTTTGAAAGCGAAGACACCGACGATGACGAAAAAATGAATACAAAAATCAAAACAACACACAATACTGACAGAGTATCAGTCACTTTGGCATTTAAACCTGATGGGCAAATGTACTAGATGAAGGAAAATTTTGATTTCAATTGCCTGATGAATACCAGTTGGGGGATTGCTAGTGCAAGCCGCACCGCAATTGAACGTTAAATCGCCCAGAAGTAAAATTAACTGCTCGCCGGTTGAAACCGAGCCGATGAAAAACCTGATAATAAAGAACGAGTCTCTTTTTTTGGTGGACAAGGATTGACAACGAAGGAGCAAGTGCAACGAGCAACAAGAAATTGTTCCTCGAATCCATCAAAGGAAGGAATTACAACAGCGACAGATGGGCGTACTTTACCACAGTGACAGTGAGATAATTAACGACAGAGACAGGGAAGACTGGCAGTAGAAGTTTAACAAGAAGTGCGCTATAAGGAGAATTTTGCGACGCAAGTAACTTTGGGGACCCCCAAAAAAGAACTATAAACGTAAGTTTAAGACTTGTATTTAAATCGAGCTATGATTAACTAAAATTTATTTTTAGGATTTTTTAAAATAGTTTTACAAAACTCTACTAAAATTGTGTCCTGTCTGTACGTGTGTTCGTCCGTCCGCCCGTGTGTCACAGCACTTTTTTTCGCAAACTACTTAAGCTAGAAACATCAAATTTTGCATGCAGGTGTAAAAAGGTGCTCTTTTTAAAGTTCAACTATAAAAAAAATTTATAAGGTATTTAAGGGGGGTCTCCCCATACAGGGGAGTTGCCCCTGAAAAAAAAAATTCTTCAAAAGGAAATGAAAGGTCTTGATGTGATGAGTTAAGTCACATAATCTGATACCGGCCAAATAGTGCAAAGTGGTCGTCCCAGCTTAGACTAATCCCCCCTGTTAGAGGAAAATAGTGGGTTTTATTTCAAGCTGTTGGAGGGGTGTTCGGCGGCCGCGTTTCTCGCTTGGCGACTATTTGGGACCAGGGGATAAGCAAATGGTGCCTGCTAAGACCGAAGTCCCTAGCCGAAGGAACTCTTACGCTGAGGGTAACAGTTCCAAGAAGTTTTACTTTGGTCTATAAACTCGACGGGCCTGTGTCGACCCCCTAAGAAATTAAGGAACTCTAGACCTAAAAATTATTTTTGGTACGAATATGGCATAACGAGCTTGCATGGTATTTATAAAAATTTAAAGGTATTGGTATTATATTTTGTAAATTTTATAAAAATTTAGAAAGTTACAATATACTCCAAATCACTAATTATATTCATATTTAAGTGCGGAATAGCTTCACTAATGAGTTGTCTTTGAAGCAGAGATTTGAGTACCAGGTATGTAAGTGTATTAACTGAATAGAGTTCTTGACGTTCTAGATATCTCTGAGTGCCATAGTGGAGACAATTTTGATTAAATTCCAAAGATGTCTTACGTTCAGTATGTGATATCTAATTTGCTGATTGAGTGACTGTACATAACAAGGGAATGCAACAATTACTAATTATGGTCAATTGAATAAGCTAAAGGGAATCAGAATAGCTGATTATGTATTTGCAAATAACTCTTTTCCAAATAAAGGTGGAAATTCCTGTCATATGGAGGCTTAACCGTCTTTGGTCTTCTACTTCTAGCTCGAAAAAATCAGTATTGGACTCTTCAAAATTAATTCAATATCAATAAGTACTCTCACACCACTAAAGCTCCAGTAAACTCACTGTTACTGAACATCGATTCAAATTCAACCGATTATGTAATGCATTCCAACTAATAATATCAGTGAAATTCATATTCTACAAATGCATTGAACTGAACATGAATTAGCTTTTCATGTGCCCTGCCATCCGTTCGATTAGTTCAAGTGTGAAGGACACTATCCTGAATAGAAATTGTTCACTGTTCAATTATTCTGACACCATTCCCACAGTGCATTGTGCATCATGATTCCTTTTATATTTGCTCATTTCCTTGCAAATGCATTCAAGATATGCATGGAAGAATGCAAACTGCTCTCAAATTCTCTACTCTAAGATGGTCGTCCTTTATGCCTGATTCTATACTTTTGGGTCAATGATAAAATTTTAAAGAACAAGGATGATCAATTTATCATTCCGTTGTAGCTGTATTTTCATGATATTAGATGATTGAATTTGAATACTTCAATTCATAATTGTCGGTGTTTTAAGAGAATGAGTTCATTTCATGTTTAGGTAATTTGTTGGAAAATGGTACATTATACCAAAACAGATGAAATTCTGGTACTCATAATAATATGCATAGTTTTAAGTAATGTTCAAACGATGGTGAGATGACTTTGTCAGAACACCTACTATATTATAAGGCTTCTGTACCGCATACATTCCAATAAAGAAAAATTATATATATATATATATATATAATTAGTTGTTTTAGTAGTCTTTATTTGTTCAATTCTAATTTAAATGAAACAAGTTTACACAGGGGTGTTTGTTTTTAATATTTTTATTTCATTTCCAAACAGTCTCGCAAAGTCAATGCTAACATTAATTACATTATCTAAAATAATGCAAATAAACACTTTGCAATAGATGATAAAGTTAAGTGGTTCAAAACAATTATTAGCAATCATTTTGATCCACAATCATTAAATCTGTGAAAATGATCAGCGCAATCATAAAAACCATAAACAATAAACAAAATGAAGCACTAAGTGAGCCATCTTCGATCAACACGATACCAAAAAGGGGGTTGTAAATCCTTAATATAGTGAATGATGTGGACATGGATTCCTATTTAGTGATGACATGAAAGAAGTTGCTATTCGAGTTTGAGTGAGAGTGATTTAATAAAGAATAAAGTATTGAATTTATTGATTAACATTTTTCGTATGTAGCTACTTAATTGTTGATGTGATCCGATGATCATTGCAAATAAAACAGCTACAAAGAGTCTTAGTTACATTGGATATGTATTGTTCAACAGTTAGAGGACAAAAGAGAGAGATTAATGTGAGCACTGATCTTATATACGATATCCAGCCAACTTTTTTTGTATGTAAATTCTGTCATAAAACTGTGATGCGCTAAACGAATGCATGGGGCAAGCGCAAAGAGTCAATAGATGACATTCAAATTCTTTCTCATTCACGTTACGTTATGATTTCATTTCTTCAAATAATTTTATTCTTTTTCCAACACCTATACCGAATAAATAAATTTTTCATATTCTTATTCAATAAGTCATGAAATAAATTACACTAAATTTGATCCCTTGCATTCTGCTCCTTTTATTGATGTTTTGACAGGTTTTGTGAGAAATTTGGCCAACATTGATGAAGTCGGAACATACAGGTATTCAAAGCTAATTATTCCAGTTGCCGTATGATCATGCAGAAAATGATGAGGAATGCTGATGTGTTTGGTTCTGGTATGGTGGGCAGTGGTATTGGAAAGATGAATAGCATCCTCGTTGTCATAGTAGATTGGGCACATATATTTCTCGTCGAATAGCTTGCCGTACAGACTTCGCAGCCATAACGCTTCTTGCGTCGAAGCGGACGTGGCCATTTATTAAGCCTCGATTGTGGGCAATGCCCCCATTTGTTGTTTCTTCAAATTTCACTAAACGGCGCCATTTTGCATGGTGAATAGGTAGCAAATTACTGAACGCCAGTCGAATTGTGGCCAAAGTCAGCGTTATAGTAGCCAAGCAAAAACGGTTTGTTTCCATACACCGATCAATTATGTGGGAGTTTGAGATTGATGGTTCCCTTGAGATAGAGGAAAATGTTTTTCACCGCCATCCAGTGGACCTTCTATAAGTCATTGTTGAAACGGCTTATGCTGCTCACGGCATATTAAATGCCCGGCCTGGACACTTAAGCGAGGAGAAGCAATGACCCAACTGCTTGCTGGGTTGGTCACATATTGTTGGTCAGCCGCTGGTTGACATCGGCTGGCATCGACGTTGGGTTGCATTCACCCATGCAATAACTTTCTAGAATGTCCTTGATATATCGGCTTTGTTCAATCGATATAGATTTGTCGTTCGACGTAATCTGCATGCCAAGGATGAATTTTGCTGGACCGATGTCTTTCATTTTAAAGCATTTGATCAGATACTTCTTCAGTTGCGTTTGGCAGATGGAATCTTTGGACACAAGGACAAGATCATCGACATAAATTGCCACGATGAGAATTCATCCATTTTTGATGAGGTAATAAATTCAGGCTCTGATCTGGCACGTTTTAAGTCAAAACTCTTTAGCGCCTTGTTCAGTTTCTCATTCCACACACAACCGTTTGCTTCAGGCTATCCAGAGACTTTCACAAATGGCAAACCTGTTTGGTCCCATTGTCGTACATGTCTGGTTGGCATATTTAAATTTCGTCCTTCAAATCACCATACAAAAAATATGTGACGACGTCTATTTGAAGGATGGATAAATTTAGCTTCACCGCCAGTGCAATAAAGTCATGAACTGTGCTGTATCAAAACAAGTTTAAACACGTTTCTTCATAGTCAATGCACTTGCGTTGATTGCAACCTCAGAAAACCAGCCTGGCTTTGTAGCAATCTACTTTACCATTTCTTTTGAATTTAGTTTTGTAAACCCAACGGCTGTTAATCGCCTTTCTGCTCAGTGGCAGATCCATTAAAGTCCGCGTTTCGTTTTCTAGCAATGATTGGTACTCCTCTTCCATGGATAATTTTTGGTGGTCATCATACAGCTAGAAAAGCATTTTGTCCTGGCCAAAACATTTCATTGTTCACATCATCGATGATGGTATCTTCGTTGCAATCGGTGAATGGATCGCCATCAAACCCCAAAGTGCTGTCGTCGATCGTTATGTCTTCAGCAGCTTCCTTAATTGTTGGCACAACATCAGCATCCATTCTTGTGTTCACTGGTAATGATTTGTTGAGCACTTGCCCACCATCGCAATTGCTATTCGCATCAGCATCTCCCTCCAAATCCTCCACTTGATTGTTTCTTCGAATAGATAAATTTGACAATTATTGATGGACGACAACATTGCGGCAGATGATGACGCTGTATTTCTCCAGTTTGAATAATCAATACGCCTTTCAACCCATCTCATAGTCAACAAAAATGCATTTGGTTGACTTTGCATCGAACTTGCGCCACTTCTTCTTGGGTACATGAGCCAGTGCCATCCATCCAAACTCTCGTAGATGTGACACGTTCAGTATTTTGCCCATCCAGATTTCTTCGGGCGTTTAATTTTAATGACCACTGGAAATACGATTGATCATATACGTAGTGGTGTTTACCACTTCGGCCTGAAATTTCACTGGCAGCTGCGCGTCGAAAGGAGTACATGTGCTTTGTTCGATTTTTGCGCTTCGACTTGCTATTCCACTGCGGTAAGCATGGAGCAGGGATTTGATGAGAAATACCTGACTTATCCAGCAACTTTTGACATGCCTTATTAACGTATTCGTCACCGTCGTTGCTGCGCAATTTCTTCAATTTTTGTCCAGTCATGTTCTGAGCAATTGCCTTAAATATAATAAATTTTTCGATAACTTCAGCTTTGCATTTCATCATGTACGTGAATATTTTGTTGCCATAATCGTCTGTGAATGTGAAAAAATATAACAAGCCACTGAACGACGTCTCCTGCATTGGTCCACTTACATCAGAATGAATGATATCAAGAAGCTGATTCGTTTTGCTGTCACTGCTGTCAAACGGCCGTCGTGCGTGCTTGCCTTTCACACACATTACAATGCAGTATTCTGATGCTGTTGACGGTCAATCTGCCAATGGGAGCTCGCATTTTCTCGTGCCTTGCATACCCGAATCTTGTGATTGTGTTTTGCTGCACGATGCAAAAAAAACCATCTTCATTTTCTGTTTGCACCAATTTATATATATTGTCCATGAGCATACTACGCCCAACGATCTCGTCTGCATGGTGAATCATGCACCCTTTCTTATCGAAAAACAACGACAAGCCCTTTGTTACGAGCTATGAAACCGATAATAAATTCGTACTAAATCCTGGAACATACAACTTGTCTCGAACAGTCACTGGATTCATCGATAGTTTCTTGCCTTTGCACTCGGCACTATTGATACGCGATTGTTCATGGGGTATTCGTTTGTGTTCATCATGTGACGACTCTTACCGCAATTGATGAACCAATCTCGGTTGTTCTTGTTTGTAACAAGTCCGGCAAAACAGATCTGTGATGTATCTGCATTTTTCTGCTTATCAGTGCATTTTCGTGACAGATGCCCCATTTTTCCCCGGCAAAGTCATTTCGCCTTTTAAATCCACTTGGCCTTTTGTTCTTTGTTACGATTGTTGTTTGCGCCACTGTTCCGCTCGCCTCTACTAGAACCAAACTGTCACCACTTATTTGTGAACAACGCATTTGAATGATTCGTTGCGGCTTTGGCGGATACATGCTGTAGCAGTTTCGGTTTCACAAAGTCCGAACTAATTGTCTTACCACTCGATTCCATCACCATAATCATGTGTTTCGTCAATCAAACTGGCTAGCAGAATTGTCCCAATCCATTCATCGTCAATTTTCAGATCTGCTACGGACAGCTGATGCGCTGTTAAAATTATTGTATTCACATAAACTTCCATCGACAAAGAATTGTCGAGTTTCGTATTTATGATTTTTCATAGCAGACCTACATGCCGCATCAATCCGCCATCGTCGAACACCTTGGATAATTTCTCCCACATTTATTTTGCTGTTTTAGCACCCTGAACGTAGCGATTATTCGATTCATCAATCATCAGGGTCAGTTTGGCCTTCTGTAATGAAAAGTAAGGTATATTAATGTCCGTATAGGACTGCAGCGATGGTCTGCTGCCTCGGCGAAAGAGGATGGTAAGATCCGCCAAAATTGACCTTGTCTGGGGTCGCGTAAATCCGCTGGCAAGCTAGCGTTGCAGCATTGTGGGGCACGTTCATTCCCCCAGCACAAGGATCCACTACAAAAGAATTTCGCATTCATGAATTCTCGGGTCACAGAAACAGTTGACCGAAGTCGAAAAATGGAGGTAACTAGCTAAGGGTTGCTAAGATCTTTGAAAAACAAATTGTGCCCCGCTAAAAACGGACGGACTTGCGAAGACTTCGTCGCTACCCGACGATTCTTATGGCTCATAAATAAGAGTGGGGATCAAGATCCAAACGTAGGCGTGGCCATATATTTCACTTTTGAATGGAAAACTCATACAAACATAGTTGATATGAACTTTCCCATCAAAAGGGAAATATAGACGTGACCAATTTATGTTATAGAATTATATGATCGAATCACATAGCCCTATACAACAAAAGGGCACACGAGCGGAAGGCCACTCTACCCGGCAAGAGCCCCTGAAAACAACCAAACGGTGGAGCGCACCCGATGGCTAGCCCATATTGTGTGAAAAGCATGCCATCGTTGCGGGTCCTATACCCGGTCCGGTAAAAACGAAATAGAAAGACCGAAGTTTAGAATGTCTAACAATTCATTTTTAATCTTTCCGAACTGGGTGGCTCAAATTGGTGTGCTAAATCGAATTTTAAGGGAGGTGAATATCAATGAATGTATAAAATGTTTTAATAGCTATCAATCTTTTATGCAAACGTGATCCATATATCTTAATAACTTTAAAAGTTCTCATTACATTTTTCGATATATGTTGTAAATTAAAGGGCAAATTTGCTCATTGTCAGTCGAAGATCTTTACCAATACAAAACATACACAACGGGCTTCCCATATTTACATTTTATTACGCTTTACTTGTGCACATGTGAATCTTAGTCATGCATTAAGACCCAAGACATATTTATAATACAGATCGCGAAAGACAAGTGTCTTAAACCGAATCTAAATAAAATTACCGCCAGATTAATGCAATTCAAATCAAACCTTATGAATCATCATGATTTGATGGTAAATAGTTACCCATGTACCCACATATCAAAAATGAAATATCTGCTACTAGTAAACGTATTCTATATAAACTATATCATACATTCTGTTTCTTTTGCATAAAATATTCTTTATGTCTTACCACATATAGGTGAGGAGGAATAATGTTGTATCGATGTTCATTATTAATTGTCCTTTTTGATATCGATTTGATGACATTAAAGATGATATCGTTATCATACCGTTTGATGCGGCGAATGATTCGCGAATGATAATTATCCAAAAAAGACTTTCAAATTTGATGATGATGACTTCAATGAATAGTACACTGCGAAGTTTGGGATTTTCCTTTTCTTTTGATTGAAGGTATCTTTAGTTTATTAGGAATTATCGATCCATTCGATGGAAACACTAATTATTTATAAAGCATTGACATTATAGAATGGTGCAATGCATCACGTCGGGAAATTCACAAGTTTTTATTAAGAAAAATGTTTATTTAAATTATTCATGAATCCAGGGAGGAGCACAAATGAATTACTGAAAAAATTTAATAATATGAAGTTCAATTGATGTAATTTCAATTCTGCGATCCTCATTGAAAAAAAATACACTAATGCCAATTTTCTCACAATAAATTGGTGAAATGCGGTTTAACACCACTAAATCACTTCATCAACGAGGTAAACTTTTCTTGACAGCAAAGTTTTTAATAAACCCAAACATTACACCAAAAGGTTTTCGATTCGTAACTACACCAACATAATAAAATTAAACAGGTTTCTGAGAAAATTATTTCACTACTTGCTTAATCTAAATATTACTATTTTCAATCATCAATTGCTCAATTATCATTATTTCACTCTTCATTACGTATTGTATATTGATGTATCTGTCGTGGTCATTGTCACTCGTTAGCAAACCCATACTGTACACATTTTTTCCATGTCGAGCGCACATTCACTAAAAACTGTTATCCTTGCAATTACAAATGTATTTTTTCGAGCGTTTCATAACGCTTTCCACATGGAAAACATAATTAATTTCACATTCTATTCTTTCACTATTAGCACTTTCAAGCGAATTGCGGTCATTTTACTCCACACACGCGGCTCGTTGGAGGAAATTCGCTATTTTGAGATGGGAAACGAGGCAAGATCAAAATTGACGTATCCAACAATAATTACTGCGACACCCAATTCCAATTTTCATATTCTGCGTTTTATTTTTATTGGCGAATTAATTGAAAAATTTGAAATAATTAAACGGTCCACTTCACTCTCGTCGTCGTCCACGCGGTCTCACGACCTCAACCAGACTCCTCTCATTTGGAACAGGTCACTCCTATTGCATTTGTTATTGCTGCTGCATTTGATATTGCTGCTGCAATTGATGTCGCTGCAACTGTTGGACATTCGTTTGAAGTGTTATCTTTCATGGCGAAAATTCTTGTGGTGCCATCATAGAGTAAGAGCCCAGGGCCGCCAGACGTTACTTATTTTCTGAGTAACAAAATGTATCGTACAGAATAGTGTTAGTATATACTCTGAAGGTATCCATACCTGCTAGCTTGGGCCGGTCGCCAATTTACCTGTACCAGGTACTAAAGGTAAATAAAAAAAATCTCTCACTTTTTTTAAAGTCTGAGTGATAATTTTTGTATATATTTTACACAATTTCATTAAAAATTTCAAATCAATATCGCCAGACAGTTTTCGTCGGCGGTAATTTCCGCCAGACACTTTAAAGTTTGCGAAAAAATAACGTAAGATTACTTAGAGTCTGAGTCTTAATTTTTATACATGATATTTTGGAAACTATTACAACACAATTTGCAAACAGCCAGACAAATTATAGGAGCCAAATATCCTCCAGACATTTTTAAAATATCGCCTTGAGTATGAGTGTAAGATCATTATTCGTACGCTCAGGCGTGAGAGAAATATATACGTGCGTCTATTGGAAGTTTTACATTTCAAATAATTTTTAAGTGTAAATAATGTCGTGATTACAAATCAAGTGACCGAAGAAATTGAGAGGCTGAAAACTTCTTCAGTATCTTCATTTATTACAGAGAACGAAGACCTTAATGACAAATTAAATAATTACAATATTTACAAGCAACAAACTCTCGACGGTCAGTTTGGAAAAACACCACAATTTTATTTCGTTTATACTAATCTAGTTCACTATTATTTAAATCTATCAAGAAGCATCCGCACAGGAGATTTTGAATTATTCAAATTTGTACTATGTAAAATCACCAACTTATTTTCCATATGTAATCAACTAAATTATGCTCGCTGGACAGTTAAACACGAATACAGCGACAATTTGCAAAAAGTTAACGAAACTCACCCTGATCTGTTTCACCAATTTCAACAAGGCTTTTTTGGCATTCAAAGAACCAATAAGGCTTTTTCAAAACAGCCAATCGATTTAGTTTTAGAACAAACAATCAACGCAGATGCAGCGAGGTGACTCACAGGTATTATACAATTCACTAACTCAATCTCAGCACGTCAACGATGGGCTCTCAGCCATGATATAAGGTCAACTATAATCAGTTATGTTTATAAGGATTTGGGTTTGCATACGGAACAAGATGTCACAGCAGAGCTAGCAAATCATAATATGAAAAATAATACCAAGCAATTACAAAACTTCATTGATACCTTTGATCAGTTTATCAATCCATTTGGCGCTGAAGTACCTAAAGCTCCTTTAATAAATATTTCGTCTGGTAAAGCAGCCTCAGAGCCAGTTGAAAAATTCCTTCTCAATATTGAACAAAATGGTGAGATTGAACGTCAAACTTTCATTGCCGAATGTGCCAATGATGTAGATAGGTGTGAAAAGAGCATAAAAAAAACCCTATAGAAAATTTTTCTGTTGATTATTCTAAAAAAATAAAAACAAAGATTGGTGGTAAAGTGTAAGAAGTACGTATTCAAAGAGATTTATTTGGACGCATGCTTGGTTTATCGATCGATCATAAAATTGATACGGCCAAAACTTTTGTCATATCCGATTGCTCAAGTGCCATTATCTATGTGTCATTTCGATGGTGGTATCTGCAAAACCCAAAAGTCTATTTTAATGAAAGCACTGGAAAAAAAAACTTAGAACACGATCCACCTCGTCAGATTGATATCGTAATAATTGATGGATTTTTCTTACTTCATACTATGACTAATGATCCCAAAACCTTTGGAAGTATGTCTAAGAAAATGTTGCAAATGGTAACACAACTAAAAGCGGTAAGATTAGATGTCATTTTAAGGGTTTTGTAAAATAATTTTACAAAACCCTACTAGTTTCGCGACCAGTCTGTCCGTCCGTCCGTGTGTCACAGCAGTTTTTCTCGGAAACTATTTAAGCTAGAAACATCAAATTTCGTGTGTAGGTGTAAAGTGGTGATCACTTCAAAGTTCAACTGCAAAAAAAATTTTATAAGGTATTTAAGGGAGGTCTCCCCATGTAGGAAAGTGACCTCCCGAAAAAAAAAAATTTCATTGAAGGTAGCCGATATGGGTATCAAATGAAAGGTCTTGATGAGAAATTTTCAAAACAGGTCTTAGTTTGGCAAAATTTGCTTCGAGGGGCGCACAGGGAGGGGAAATACACGAAAAATGTGTGTCCCCCCTCGCGCTTGGACACCTGTGATCCGAAAAATCTGAAAAAAATCAGGAATGTAGGCCCTGGTGAGTACAACAACAACAAATACGTGAGAAGTCGCAATTCACTCAACTTTGTTAGTAATAGTATGATTTATCGATTTTATGTTTTCTTGAATAACGGTACCCTTAAATTCAATGAAATTCATTACACAGATGGCTATTTATAAGATTAATCTATCCTGAAAGTTTCATAAAGATTGAATCATATTTAGCGATGTTATAGCGGTTTGAATTTTCCTGTATTACTATGGAACAATATGCGCTGCATTTATTACTATGGCAACATATGGCTATGGAACAACATGCGCTTTGTACCGACTCAGACACTACAGTTTTGCTAGGATTCGCATGAAAATTTCAGGAATGATAGGTTTCATGTAGATCTTTGAGAATCGGTTCAGCTAGTGGTATCAGTAATCGTAAAACAAAATAGTGGCTGTTTTAAATGCGAAGATTGGATAATTTTGAGTTATTTTTTCCCAACTTCTACGTTAAAGGTGCATGCTTTGAACACTTGATTCAATTTAATGAATGACTGAAGATGAGTACCTACAATTAATGCTCATCAGTGAAACAAGTCAAGGAGGTGGGAGAGAGCTCCTAACAAAAGGGTTTTGGAACCATTCTAGGATTCGAAAAAATTGGCCAAGAATCGATGATTTCAGTACAGGAGAGTGGCCCCTGAAAAAAAAATTAATCAAACGTAGCCGATATGAGTATGAAATGAAAATTTTCATGGGAGCTTTTCAAAACAGTTCTTAAACTGTCAGTTTTTGCTTCAGTGAGGGCACAGGGGGGAAATACATGAAAAATGTGTTTCGTCCGTCGCGGATGGACATCTGAAATAATTATCAAGGGAGATATTTATGAGTATAACAATACCAGAAACTTCAGAAGTCGAAATTCCTTCAACATTGTTAAAAATAGTATGATCTTCGAATTTCATATTTTCTCCAATAAAATCGTCTTTGACATGTTTCTTGATTTGATTCGATCTGGTGACTGCATTTTGCAAATTGAATACAAAACCTTTCTGACATATGCGTAGGTCTGTTTACCAACTTGTTTTATCCTACATTGGGCTTCTAACGAGATGGTTCCATTCATTGGCAGTAAACAGGTTTTCATTAATTTTAAACAGTGTCATTCATATACCGTCATTTATAATACAATTGTATCTAATATTAAAGAAAGTCTTCCGTGTCCAGATCATGAAGAAGTTGACACTAAAATTATTTACCATGTATGTTATATTGATACGCAGTCTAATTTTGTAATTAGATGTTCTGATACTGATATTGCAGCAATAATGCTGGGCAATATGCATCGTTAAAAAAACGATGACTCTCACGTATGGATATTGACTGGCACTGGAAATAAGCTGAGATACATTGATGTTTCAAAAATTTACAAGAAGTTAGGACCATGTTTATCTCGAAGTTTACCAGGCTTTCATGCGATTACTGGCTGTGATTATAACCCAGCTTTTTTCAAGAAAGGTAAACAAAGGCCATTGAATATTCTTAGAAAAAACGAAGAGTACCAAGAAGCATTCACCAGATTCGGCGAGTTGGAATTATTCAGTAATATTGAACTTGAGGAAAAAACCTTCAATTACATTCAGAAATTTATTTGTGATGGTTGTAAGTTCAACTGGTTGTAGCCGGAGTCATTGATATAGATGCTGCAAGACTTCAATTGTTTATCAACACTTACATTGCTTGAAGAGTTTGTCCGGAAAAATATTAAAAACTTTGATGCGAGCAACTTACCATCGTGTACGACAGAACTTCGACAGCAGTTTCGGAGAGCAATTATATCGCTAGTCTCTGGAATAATGCTCACGTGAAGATGCTTGGTATTTTCAGGCCTGAGAATAATGCATGGAAGTAAGAAGACAACCAGTATCAATTCAATTGGTTCGATAGAGATCAATTACCAGCTTTCGTCAGTGAATCGCTTGACAAAAACTCAGGTATTTTCCTAAAATACCTTTTATAAATTTATAGCTATTCGATTCTTTATTACGTTGATGATGACTTAGACACTCAATACAAAGATTGGCTGGATAACAAGTTATCAAATATCAACGATGACGATGACGAAAATTGAAAATTACAATATACTTATTAATTAGCAAAGTAACTAATCTTGAATTAATTTTTTTATAATATTTTCTATACAAATTTCTTTATATCTTGTAGAAGAACATGAATAAATATTTTTTATAGAATTAAATGCTAGTAACAAAATTAATTTTCTAATTACTTTTAGTATGAACCTTTCACCTATAAGTTAACAATTTCTGTCATACTGAAATTTTTAATTTGTAATTGAGCACTAAAATATGGGTTAATCATTATTCAAAAACTTTACAAGACTGAAATAGAACATAAATTTAATGGGCCTGTGACATAAAACCGTCAAAACATTATATGCGCGCTCATACTCAAGGCGAGATTTTAAAAATGTCTGGAGGATATTTGGCTCCTACAATTTGTCTGGCTGTTTGCAAATTGTGTTGAAATAGTTTCCAAAATATCATGTATAAAAACTAGGACTCAGACTCTAAGTAATCTTACGTTAATTTTTCGCAAACTTTAAAGTGTCTGGCGGAAATCACCGCCGACGAAAACTGTCTGGCGATATTTATTTGAAATTTTTAATGAAATTGTGTAAAATATATACAAAAATTATCACTCAGACTTTTAAAAAAGTAAGAATTTTTTTATTTACCTTTTGTACCTGGTACAGGTAAATTGGCCGCCGGCCCAAGCTAGCAGGTATGTATACCTTCAGAGTATACACTAACACTATTCTGTACGATACATTTTGTAACTCAGAAAATAAGTAACGTCTGGCGGCCCTGGGCTCTTAGACAATCAGGTACACTTACTGCAAGCTTTTATGCTCAAATGTTTGCTGCGCTACTTGATGACTAATTTGTGGCTGTTGTATGTTCAGGCTGGTTTGAATACGTTTTGTTGCTTGGCTTATATGTGATTGCGTTGTAGACTGAGCGATTTGTGGATAAGGCATATTTTGGGTAAATTCTTAAATATGTAGTATTTTTTTTGTATCCATTTTTGAACAAAATTCTTTACAATTATGGGTTTTCTTATGGGTGTTGCACAATACCCGTACATCCTATGTGTACTGGCATTCGCTGGAAGCTTGAAATGATGTGTATCCTATATACACATCAAGGCTCCCGGGGAGAGAGATATTCCAGTATGATACTTATCTGCTACTTTATACTCGCCAACTAGATCGGTAAAAGAGTATTTTTGTTTAATGATTTAAGTTTTATTTTATTCTTTGTTTGGTTATATAATAACACGTTCAGTTGATTATATTAATATTAATAACAGATTTCGCTATTGAATTCTTTTAATAATTAATTTATTTCAGAGACGTATTAAGTTCGAGCATTAATGGAGCTTGTAAAATTTTTGCAATATAAATTTGCTTTGATTATTTTTGTTATTTGAAGGAAATGTATGATATTGCTTGATATCATATTTGAAAAACCAATCAATTAAAGCTTTAACTGTTGCTCGGGCTGACGCCTTGAGCACGCTATTATATCAACGAATCGATTGATTATAATCCAACTGCTAGCCCCGGGCACAAAGCCTTGGGGCACTAATACTCGGGCTGATGCCTTGAGTACGCAGTCAGATTGATAAATCAATCAATTACTAGTTCAACTGCAGGCCCCGGGCATAACTGCCTTGGGGCGCTGATACTTGAACGCAGTTGAACGTATCTGAAATTCACTTATCCCGGGCTAAGTACCATGGGATAGAATAAGCTCGGGCGCACGCCTTGATCCAGCGAATGGAGAAATACTTCTCGATTTTCTTGTGTCTTTAATTTCCTTTTATACTATAATTATGCTGACTTTATTGCTTACCAACTAAAATAATGAAGACAATATACCATTTAAAAAAGATCAAAGTTCAACAACAAAAACAGTTTAACGTATTTAGTGCCATCTCTCTGTGACTGGTGCAACCACAAAGCTAAAGCTTTCACTCCATTTGCAATGCATGTAACCAATTCGTTCCGCTGGGCGGTACGTTCGATTGCGAAGTCTTGTGTGTATATGTTTGATACTTAATATGAGTATGGATACACACCCACTTCTGCTAATCCATGATACGACACCGCGCCCACAGATGCATTGATTACAATTTGCAGCTTTTCGTATGTGTATGTTGTCATTTACAGTACACAGAGAGGAACGACGGAACACTAACCGAGCAATATTTGGACTGCGGTTCCCGTAACATGGGTTATTAGTTATGCAACATGATTGAAAAAAAATTGCTGGGGTGCGATGATTAAATCAATTATTATTCTTTTCTTTATACTCGTTTGTGTTTTATTGACTAGCCAGTTTCGCTCGTGATTGCCGTCGTTGTTTGTTCTTGTGGTGTTGTGGGGACATTTGAGACTGATGAGTTGATCACTTGTTGCTATGGGTGTGGCTGCCACTACAATTTTGGGTAGGAGATAGGAAGGTTTTCGAGCAGTTTGCTTGTATGACTGCTCGATTACTACACTTCGCCTTCAGCAATTTTTGTTGGAATTTTCTCGATGACTTTTTCGCCAATATATTGCTAATGGTCCGATTATTCCAATGCAGGTTATGCCGAAACCTTCAGAAATTATAGTTATCTCAGCCTTTCAATCGACTCAACAGACCGATTTGCGAAACGGTAATCACGTGGAGCACGTTTTCTTCATTTTTCAATTGTCTTTCTTTCACGATTTCACACGAAAACCCAACGGAATAGAGGAGCCCATAACCTTATGTGATCCGATGATTAACCCAAATAAAAAAACTACAAAGAGTTGGATGTTTATTGTTCAACGGTCAGAGGAACACAGAGAGAGAGAGAGAGAGATTAATGTGAGCACTGTGCTCGTATATGATATCCAGCTGACTTTGTTTGTATTTAAATTCTGTCGTACAACTGTAAAATGGTAAACTTATGTATAAGGCAAATGCAAAGAGTCAACACATGACGCTTAAATTCAAATTCTTTCTCATTTACGTTACGTTATCATTTCATTTCTTCAAATAATTTTATTCTATTTGCAACAATTATGTCGCATTTTTTATTTGCCTGAAAACTATTGAAATAACAAGTTGGGTAAACAGACTCACGCTCATGTCAGAAGGGTTTTGTATTCAATTTACAAAATGCAGTCATCAGATCGAATAAAATCAAGAAACATGTCAAAGACGATTGTATTGGAGAAAACATGAAATTCGAAGATCATACTATTATTAGCAAAGTTGAACGAATTTCAACTTCTGAGGTTTTTGTTATTGTTATACTCATAAATATCTTCCTTGATCATTATTTCAGATATCCAGCCGCGACGGAGGAAACACAATTTTCATGTACTTCCCCCCTGTGCCCCTACTGAAGCAAAAACTGACAGTTTAACAACTGTTTTGAAAAGCTTCCATGAAAACTTTCATTTCATACTCATATCGGCTACGTTTGATGAATTTTTTTTTCAGGGGCCAGTCTCATGTACTCTTATCATCGATTCATGGCCAATCTTTTCGAATCCTAGAATGGTTAAAAAGCCATTTTGCTAGGAGCTCTCTCCCGCCTCCTTGACTTTTTCGCTTATGAGTATTAATTGTAGGTACTCATCTTCAGTCATTCATTAAATTGAATCATGTGTTCAAAGCATGCACCTTAAACGTTGAAGTTGGGAAAAAATAACTAAAAATAATTCAATCTTCGCACTTAAAACAGCCACTATTTTGTTTAACGATTACTGATACCACTAGCTCAACCGATTCTCAAAAACATTCATGACACCTATCATTCCTGAAATTTTCATACAAATCCTAGCAAAACTGTGGCGTCTGAGTCGGTAAAAACGCATGTTGTTCCATAGCCATATGTTGCCTAGTAATAAGTGCAGCGCATATTGTTCCATAGTAATACAGGAAAATTCAAACCGCTATAACTTCGCTAAATATGATGCAATCTTTATGAAACTTTCAGGATAGATCTGTATACTGAATTTCATTGCCTTTAAGGGTACCGTTAAGATTTTATTCAAGAAAACATAAAATCGATAAATCATACTATTACTAACAAAGTTGAGTGAATTTTTACTTCTCACGTATTTGTTGTTGTTGTACTTACCAAGGCCCACACTCCTGATTTTTTTCAGATTTTTCGGATCACAGGTGTCCAATCGCGAGGGGGGGGGGGACACAAATTTTTCGTGTATTTCCCCTCCCTGTGCGCCCCTCGAAGTAAACTTTGCCAAACTAAGACCTGTTTTGAAAAGTTCTCATTAAGACCTTACATTTGATACCCATATCGGCTACCTTCGGGAGCGTTTTCTGCTGACACAATTTCACGCATTTCATGGCCTGGATTGTGAATCTTCGGAAGTCTTCGAAATAATCCGCTTCTTGAGTCAATAAAAAGAGTGGAGAAAGTGCTGAAAGCATGTGAACCATGGATTCAGAAAATCAAGAAATTCTTAAAAGTAACCAACCCATCGCTGCCAAGGATCAAAGGACTTCCGAAGATTCACATGAAATGCGTGAAATTGTGTCAGCAGAAAACGCTCCCACTCAGAAAATAGCGAAGTGGTTAGTCAAGGAATTCAATAACATGGACAAAAAATTTTTTACCAGATCAGTAGCGAATTCGGCAGAATTTACTTCAATGGTTTTGTCCTGGGGACCTTTGGAAGATGGCGATACGATGGTGTCATTTGACATCAAGGCACTTTTTTCCAGTATCTCGGTCAAAGAAGCACTTACGTAACTTGAGGAGTGGATTCTGATAAAAGGATCAGGAGAACAATGGAAAGCACGAGCCAAAATTTATTTGCAACTGGCTAGACTCTGCATGGGTGAAAGCTATTTCACCTTCAGGGGAGAATTTTTTAAACAAGCACGAGGTCCTCCAAGGGGAAACCCTCTTTCCCCGTTTCTAAGCGAAGTTTTTATGGCATTTTGGGAGGAAAAGTTTGCACAAGAAGGTAAACTGCCACATCGATGGGTGCGTTATGTAGACGATATCTTCACGATCATAAAAGAGGATCAGGTCCAGCAAACTCTCACGGCGATCAACTCAATACACAACAACATCAGTTTCACCCACGAGCTGGAGTCGGAGGGGCGGCTACCATTACTTGATGTAATGGTATGTAGAGAAGCTAATGGATTGGAATTCGAAATATACCGCAAACCAACGGACACCATGCGGATAATTCCTTTCACTACGAACCATTGCCAACAGCAAAAATTGGTGACATTTAGCTGGCTTGTGAATCGAATGCTCACGCTTCCATTGAATAAGGAAGGCCTGAAAAAAGAAACGTCCCACATTTATAAGCTAGCCGAGTGGAATGGATACCCTACGGATGAAGTCATCAAATTGATAGCCAAACGAACGAAGGAGATCTTCAATAAAAAGTTCACAACGCTTACTGCGGAAGTCGAGCAACGGAAGAGTTTGGTTGTAAAGTTTGACTCAAGGACGGAAACAATGAAGAGGGCTATGAAGAACGTAGACATCGACCTAGCTTATACGAGCCGGGCCATAAAAATGCAGAACTTGCTTGGATCAACCAAGGACCCCATTCCCAAAATGGAGCGGAGTGGAGTCTACAAGGTATCGTGTACGAAATGTAATAGATGTTACATTGGACAAACGAGGAGATCACTAGGTGTCAGATGGAATGAACACTTAAGGGAAGCAGTCAACAAAACAAAAAGCAGGATGCAGAAAACTTCAAATCAAAAGTAGCGGAGCATATAGTCCTTGAAAAACATAACATCACTGCGGACAACGTAAGCATGCTGAAAACGGTTACAAACGGATGGAAGCTTGATGTAGCAGAAAGCTTGGAGATATTCAATCGGAAAACGCAGGACATTTGGAACGGCGACCCAGGTAACGGTTACACCTGGCTATTCAAGCTTACAAAATAATGAAGGTAGCTAAGTAGTAATTAAGGAAAAACAAATTTTTGAACGGTAAAGGGTCAGGTAATTAGAGATTAAGTAAAAGTACTTTGAGGGATTAGATGCAATTAGAGATTGATATTAATACGTTAATGAGTTTAGTATAAATATTAGGATACTAACAGTTTAGGGAATAGGTACTGAGGAAGTTCTCAAGGAGAGAACGAAACAATTGTATACAAAATTTAAAATAAATAGTAGAATTTAAGGGTATATACTTTCTTTCATTTTTTTTTATATATATAATTCGTAGTTATGAAAACATATTGAGTTTGCATAAGTAGAACAAATTGGAATAATTTTTTCATCTCTAAGTATGATGGTCGCCATTACCTATATGTATCTAAAGTGTGATGGCCTGATGAGTCTTTATAAAGTTCACATGTTGAAACCACCTTCTTCGAATATTTTTCTTCTGTAATAATTTTTCTGAAAATTTATTAGCGTAGCTCAATTGAGCAGCTACATACCAAAAAATTTCATAAGTGATTTGAAGCTTTGCCATGAAAAGCTTGGTGTAGAGCATACAAACTTATAGATTAACATTAAATTGATGCAAAAGAGTCAAGTGACCAATAAAAAGGTTTACAGTAATAATGTCAAGAAAGCAAACGCCACTTTCAATTCAACCAGGGATTGAAGAGTAAGCTTTTAAATAAAGAATAATTTATTTCAATTCAAAGACAGTTTTTGCTTTAATGGAAAAATATTTAGTTTTAAGCATAATTTACAGCAATTTTTAATTATTAGGATTGTTCTATAATTTATGGTATGATTCTTGGATTTACCGTACACAATAATTTAATTTGTGCTCTCTTATATTCCACTTATAACACAAAGATCTGAAGAATATATACTCAGCTAACTTTTCCTTTTGAACGAGGGGCGGGATAAACTCATAACGTTGCGACTAGGCATATGTTAAGGTCTGGTTCTTTGGAAGATTATGTAGGTTTATCAATTGGCCTGACTTTTTTTTTAAAGTGGTTTAAAGTACTGGATCGATACTTCTGTAGAAATTTTTTGTATCTTGAAAAACAGATCTTTAGTATTTGTTTCAGGGCAATGCATTTATTAAGAAAATTATAATCTCTTGCAAATTTTCCCGTTTTCATTAATCTCCTTTCATTACGCTCTTTTCTACGATTTAAATTACTCTTTATGAAATAATACACTAAAATGCTTGCAATTCTCATAACCTTTCAATAAAAATATATCGAAATTCAATATCTTTCTCCTTATAGCCTCCTCATCAATACTGACTTTCCATTGACATTGCCACATACTCGCAAATACATAATATCTGCTTTGTTGATTATCCCCTGGTGCGTAGAAAACAATGTACCACAATATGAAGCCAAAAAGCTTGGTTGCTTTTTTTGGCCGCAACAAAAGGTATTTTTTAAGCTGGAGTTGACATCGATGCAAAGGAAAAATCTTAAACCATACAATAACACAATGGCGCCCGTCATTATGCTTAATGGTCCACAAGATAAAGGTCGTTCTTTATTATATTGTTGTCCAACCTTCGAATATTCTAGCCACATGTAGCTGTATATGTTTGTCCATGGCCAAAGTGTGTTTTTGATGAAAGGAACAAAGTTTGAAATTGATGATTATAGTACATTACATTAAGGTGAACATGATGTGATTTGGTGGATGTACACGTGTGTACACTTTTCTTGCCAAACATTACTTTTTCTGCTTTTGAAAGCACTTTGAGCCAAATCAGCTTTCTGTGTTTTAGGTCATACACTACAAGAAACAGAAAGTAAATTTTTTACTTGCTAAAACAGTTTCTTGTTGAATAGTTACAAAACCACACTAAAGCTTCAATCATTTAAATGCTTTTATTCAATACCTCAAGAATTCATAGCTTTCTCCTATTCTGCTAATGCTTCTGACTATGAAAGTTTAGTTCGACACTATCTACTCTACAGACAAATGTCCTTCTACGTGCACTGGCAAAATATCTTCTGTTCCAATTCCTTTATTGGTGCATTGTTCGCTTGGAGCCATTTCTCGAAATATTATCTTTTAGATCCCCCATGTCTGAATCAATCCAGGTATCCGTTACTTCTAGGAATCTTTGTATCCTTTATAGAACCCAACCTTCTATGAATCGATACATTTATCTGTTTTAAGTATCCAATGTCCTGGGGCAAAGACTATTGTTTTTCCCTTGAAATTGAGAATGCTTTCAAACGAGCTCGAACAAGTTACAGTCTGAAGGGAATCGTTATAAATAAATTTGCAAATTAAATACCTAGCAACGTTTGAAATGCAATGATCACGCTACAGGTAACCTACTGAGAATTTACACGAGCTTGGACTTAAATGTTGCTATAAGGTGAAATTACACAAAAGAAATTAATCTGGCTACGGTATGTGACGTACGCCGTAGAAATTTCAAAAAGCTTTAATCGTGCTGGATTTAAGGAAAGACAAATTCACGAAACTCACAAATTAAAGGGATTTATCTGTTAATTAGACATTTAACTGAAAGTTGCCTTTTAGATAAAGATTAGTTTTTATTGTGATATTTGTATGCTTGTCTTGTATTGTTGCTTGCTAGACTTACATCGGCACTTTTCAATTGGTCGTCATAGTATTTTCTTTTCTTAGTTCTAAATATCTTTTCCCTACTCTTCTCAGATATTCATAATGTCCTCTCTTCGTCCTGGTTTTCCTATCGAAATACTCTTTGTACACCTGATTCTTTTTGTCTAACGCATTTTGGCATTCATCACCGAACCAATAATTTCTTTTGTGCCGGGCTTGATGTCTGATTGTGTGTTCTGCCATGATCTTAATAGCCGCTTTCACATCCATCCAGAGACCATTGCTTGTCTTCAGCAATGCGTCTGACAAGATGGAACCTAGCTGGTTGTCGAGGGCATTCGTGATTTTTTTTGCCACAGACGCCGTTTATAGCCTTTCGATGTCAAATTTTTGTAGAGGGCTGGTCTTCGATGAATACACCTTTGGCATACGACATCGATTGGGCAATTTAATCAGGTAAGGGTCTGAGTTGCATTGGCTCCTCGGTATGTATGGCCGTCTAGTATACTCGAGGCCCAACGTTGTTGGATCAGAACATGGTCGATATGGTTTTGTGTCTCGCCATCTGGTGATACCCAGGTCATTTTATGTATGCGTCGATGAGGAAAGCAAGTCGAGCGTATGACTAGATTTCTGCTACATGCAAAGTCAATTAGGCGTTAGCCGTAGTCATGAGTTACATCCTGGAGGCTATCTCCTTCATTCGTTCCCCGATGAGATATCATTGCCAACCTTAGCGTTAGTGGACATCGATAAGATTCCAGTGGAGCTCATCAAATGTAGTGGCAGTAGTGTTCATCAAGCTGTTCACAAAGTCATCCAGCACATTTGGCAACAAGAACACATGCCGAAAGAATGGAGCCAACCAATTATATTCCCTATCCACAAAAAAGGTGACAAGCTACAGTAAGAAAATTATAGAGGCATATCATAACTTTGTACGGCGTACAAAATATTTTCAAAAATCTTTGAAAATAAAATCGGATCATACGCCAACAGTATTATTGGGGAGTATCAAGGTGGTTTTAGAGCAGGTAGATCGACAATAGACCAATTGTTCACAGTCAAGCAAGTACTTGAAAAATGCTGGGAGTTCAACATAGACGTACACCAAATTTTCGTTGACTTGGAGCAAGCATACGATAGTATTTATCGTAACGTATTGTACCAAGTAATGCTTTGCTTTGGCATCCTAGTCAAATTAGTCCGTCTTAACAAAATGACAATGACATCGACGACCTCCAAAGTCTGCATCAATAATCAACTCACCGATGCCTTTGGCACAAATATCGGACCAAAACAGGGAGATGGCCCGGCCCCATTGTTATTCAATTTGGTTCTGAAGTACGTCATACGGAAGCTACTATCGATTCATTAGGTACATTACTATACAAGTCGAGCCGAGTAGTATTCTATGAGGACAAAATTAACATTTTGTCACTATCATTCTTCTTCTTCTAAGCACTACATCCCCTCTAGGACCTTTGCTTCCTGCAAACAACGCCTCCAACTGTCTCGGTACATTGACCGCATCCTTCGAATCCGAAATCCGAGCGGCGATGAACTGTCTTCATCGACCAAGTCAGACCAGCGTTTCCTCGGTTTCCCCACTGACCTCCGGCCTTCAGTTCTCCCAACGAATACTTTCTTGGGTATCCGTTGTTCGTTCATACGATCCATGTGTCCAGCCCATTGCAGCTTCCACAGACTTATAATCGTTGAGACCTCCAGTTTGTCAAAAATTTCATACAGCTCATGGTTGTATCGAATTCGCCACTGGTCCAAGTCAAGTTCGCTCCAATTATTCGCCTCAGGACCCGTCGCTCAAAGGCGTTCAATATATTTGCGGATGCTTGGGTTAGGGTCCATGTTTCACACCCACAGTATAACATAGGTCTTATCACAGATTTGTATACATGGAGCTTTGTTTTCCTGTGTATGCAACTAGTCTTCAAGATCGTCAATACTGAATAAAATATTTTATTTGCGAACTGTATTCTTCGGCGTATTTCATCTCCTTCATAACCCGTTTTCGTTATTTTGGCGCCTGAATACACAAATTTGCTAACATTTTCATTACTGTATTCACCAAGTATGATATTTTGTGTATTTGAGGCATTCTCCTTGGCTGCGTCATGTGCTTTGTTTTATTTTCATTGATTCGCTGTCAAGTTTCAGGAAGAGTTCTTTGGCAGTTGTTAATGACCGTGACAGAATGTTGATGTCATTGGTATAAGCTATTACTTGTCTCGACTTGTATAGTAATGTACCTCACGTATCGACAGGTAGCTTCCGTATGACGTACTCCAGAGCCGAATTGAATAACAATGGGGCCAGGCCATCTCCCTGTTTTAGTCCGATATTTTTGTCAAAGGCCTCGGTGAGTTGATTATTGATGCAGACTTGGAAGGTCGTCGATGTCATTGTCATTTTGGTAAGAAGGACTCATTTGGCTGGGATGCCAAAGCAAAGCATTACTTGGTACAGTACGTTACGACCAATACTATCGTGTGCTTGCTTCAAGTCAACGAAAATTTGATGTATGTCTATGTTGAACTCCCAGCATTTTTCAAGTACTTGCTCGACTGTGACCAATCGGTCTATTCTCGATCTACCTGCTCTAAAGCCACCTTGATACTCCCCAATAATACTGTTGGCGTATGATCCGATTTTATTTTCAAAGATCTTTGAAAATATTTTGTACGCCGTACAAAGTAGTGATATGCCTCTATAATTTTCTTACTGAAGCTTGTTACCTTTTTTGTGGATAGGGAATATAATTGCTTGGCTCCACTCTTTTGGCATATATTCCTGTTGCCAGATGTACTAGATGACTTTGTGAATAACTTGATGAACATTACTGTCACCATATTTGATGAGGTTCACTGGAACGTCAGCGATGTGCGGCACTTTATTATTCTTTTGGGCTTTGATGATCGAACAAACTTCATCCAGAGTTCGTGGGGCCAATGAAATCTCTCCGCAGACATTTATAGACTCCGATGTCCTGGAGCTGTGCGGAGGGCTTAGGAGGTTCTTGAAATATAATGCTCATCTTTCCTTAATCTTGGTTTCACCAGCGTTGATATTTTCGATGTCATCACGACAGAGCGTGGTTTTGGGCCGATAACCTCGATTCAGGCTTCTTACTTTTTTGCATGCTTATCTTGTGTTGTTGCTCACTAAGCTTACATCGATACTTCTCAATTGATTGTCACAGTATTTTCTTTTCTTCATTCTTATGATCTTATCCGCTACTCTTCGGTGATTTTCATAGTGTTCTCTCTTTGTCCTGGTTTTCCTACCTATGTATTCTTTGTACGCCTGATTCTTTTTATCTAACGCATTTTGGCACTCATCATCGAACCAATCATTCCTCTAGCGCCAGGCTTGATATCCAATTGTCTGTTCTGCCACGGTTCTAATAGCCGCTTTCACTTCCATTCAGAGCTCGTTGCTCGTCTTTAACGATGCGTCTGATGAAATCGGAGCCAGCTGGGTGTCGAGGGTCTCCGTAAAATTTTTGGCCACAGACACCGTTTGGAGCCTTTTGATGTCAAATTTTTGTAGCGGGCTGGTCTTCGCTGAATATGCCTTTGACATATGACATCGATAGTTAATTTGATCAGGTAATGATCTGAGTTACAATTGGCTCCTTGGTATGTGTGGACGTCAAGTATGCTCGAGGACCAACGTCATTGGATCAGAACATGATCGATTCGGTTTTGTGTGGTGCCATCTGGTGATACCCAGGTCATTTTATGAATGCGTCAATGTTTGGAGTAAGTCGAACGTATGACCAGATTTCTGCTACATGCAAAGTCAATCAAGTGCTGGCCATTGTAATTTATTTCATCGTGGAGGCTATATCCTCCAGTCGTTCCCCAATGAGATAGCTCATTGCCAACCTTAGTGTTTAAATCACCCATAATTGTTTTTGTGTCGTTTGTGGGCAATAAGTCAATCAGTCTTTCCAGGTGATCGTGGACCGTTTACTTCGTTTTTTTGTCCTTTTCTTCAGTCGGGACGTGAATATGTCACCGTCATTAACAACTGCCAAAGAGTTCTTCCTGAAACTCAATAGCGAAGGAAAAGTAGTAGGGCTGCAAATCAATGAAAATAAGACAAAGCTCATGACGCAGTCATGAATATATACCTTTAATACACTGAATATCACACTTTGCGAATACAATATCGGAAATGTTTTCGAATTTGTGTATTTAGGTGCCAAAATAACGAAGACGGGTAGTGAAAGAGACGAAGTACGCAAAAAAATGCAGCTCGCAAATAAATACCAGCTGCATACACAGGAAAACAAAGTTGCAAGTAAACAAATCTGTAATAAGACGTGTGTTATGCTATGGGTGGAAAACTTGGACTCTAACCCAAGCATTCGCAAGTATGTTGAGCGCCTTTGAGCGACGGGTCTCCAGGTGAATAATTAGAGTAAAGCTAGACGGGGACCGATGGCAAATTCGATACAACCATGAGTTGAGTGAAATTTTTTATAAACCGGAGGTCTCAAAGATTGTAAGACTGCGAAAGCTGCAAAGTGCTGTACACATAAATCGTATGAACAAACAATGGATACCCAAAAAGGAATTCGTTGGGAGAACTGAAGGCCGGAGACCAGTGGAAAACTGAGGTCTGACTCGATCGACGAAGACAGTTCATCGCTGCTCGGATTTTAACATTGGAGGACGTGGTCAATGGACCGAGATAGTTGGAGGTCTTTTTGTAGGAAGTGAGTGCCCAAGAGGGGCTGTAGTGCTCTTCGTAGCAAGATATTTATATATATATATATATATATATATATATATATATATATATATAGGTATATATATATATATATATATATATATATGTATATATATATATATATATAGATACACACACACACACACATATATATATATATATATATATATATATATATATATATATATATATATATATATATATATATATATATATATACATATACACACACATATATATATATATATATATATATATACACACACATATATATATATATATATATATATATATATATATATATATATATATATATATATATATATATATATATATCAGTTTGTTTTTGGCAACTACTAGATGTTTTTATGACAAACAGTTGTGACATTCGAAAGTTCTTATGATGTTTGAGTCACAATGGTGAATTTTTCCATGAATAATAAATTGTAAATTTCAAATTTGCAATATTTTAACTTTGAAATTCACTGCTGGCGAAAATACAAAGTGCCGGGATTTTTTGTTCAGAGATCGCAGTGCAGTGCAAATACGAATTCTGTCACAAGTCAATCGCTTTATTAGATTCAAACCGTCGGGTAGTCAAGAAGTTGGGAAGAATAAAATTGAACTAATTTTGAAATGTTAACTAAGAATTCAGTAAAGTTGAATTTCAATAAATTAAATTATGAAAGTAAATAAAGGTTCTTAAATTTGAATTGAAATATCCTGGACAATTTGTACAACCATGCACATTATTAATGAATGAGATCATTGATCATAATATCCTTTGTAGTTTAAAGTTAAACTCCAACCAGTCGAACATTTGGACCAGTCTTGTTTCTGTTAACCCTATCCATGAGGCTGCGCAACCAATATCTGCAAGGACTGCTAATTAAAAATTTCATTTCAATTTATATTTTTTGCTAGAATTCTGTAACGACCACAGAAGTCATCGCAGTGGCAGACATTATGTTTCAGGAGCAGCCAGCACCCCAGCCGCGCAAGAACTCCACCTGGCTGGAAACCTAATCCAAGTTTGGCCATGCCCACCTCTAGACTGGTTGATCATTGGAATTTCCCCTGAGGAGCCCGGGAATGAAGCCCAGAGCCCCAGAGTATCGATCTCGGTACAGCACCGCGCTCCCAACAATACCAACTACGAGCGACTCAGTTCCTTACGGCAGACCTACCAAAGAAGCCAAGTACCCCGCGAATTTTGTGACTCCAGCCCAAGACCCAACATCACTTATAATGGAGAGTTCGAGACTCAGCTTCACCGGCTTTAATTCGGTGACACCAGTGGACAGGTTCCTGTTCCGGATTCAAGCTCTAGTCACAAGTACGCTGGGAGGTGACTTCTCGGCTTTTCTTAGACACGCATACCTCTTATTTAGCGGGGATGCTGCCAAATGGTACTGGAGTTTCAGAGAATTCGCAACACGCCCCGATTGGAATTCCTTCTGTTCAACTATTCACAACCACTTTGATGACGGCCTCACTGAAAAAAATTGCGTGAACAACTACAAAAAAGCAAGCAAGGCTCCCACGAACGAACAAATGCCTAAGCACTCGACTATGAACACCCATGCCCGAGGACGAACTGGTGGCAATCATCAGGGAGAATACACGTTGGGAGCTTCAAAACAGCCTCTACCATGTACGAATATACACTGTACAGGGCTTACGCCTCCATGCCCGTAGACAAAAACGGCTAGATAAACAGCGAGGAACCTTTCGTCTACATCCTCGCATGACAGGACCTAATCAACGAAGCAACCATACTGCAGAACAAGTAACAGCTGATCACGTAGATACGGAGCCGACACACGTCCAGAGGACCGGAGTCCCCCACGATCACGAGTTCGAACTAGCAACTGACCAACGTTTCGTTGTTGGAACTGCCGACAACTGGGACATCGGTTCTCTGAACCGAGGGTCTTCTGTTGCCGTGGCGAAAAAGCGGACACGGATGCCCCAGATTGCGCAGATTGCAAGTTGTTAAAAAACTTTCCAGCGAGCGCCACGATCACCCGCTGGCACTCCTAAAGCCCAAACGCACAGATTCCGTACCCACTGCTATGTGCAACCAAGCCCTAGATATGACCCCAACTTTGCTGATTCACACCGCGAAACACAGTTGTCCTGAAGTTCCGCAGCCGACGTCACTCGTTGCTGAGCCAAACGTTCAGGGGAATGTTAATGGGACGAAGGTCCCCCGGGCATGTTAAGCCTGTGGCGGTTATATAATTCAAAATAACTCAAAAATATTCATTTTAAACATAAAATATACTTCACATAAAAATACTTTACTTTTGACATATTTAAACGTTTAATGTAAATCTAGATACCTATATTATTTTTGGAATTGTATATATAAAGATTGTAAATTAATGAATAAAATTCAGTAAGTTCAGTTCATTCAGTGAATTCAGTTCGTTCAGTTCATTCTCAAATATTGTATTGTTTGAATTTATATGATAAAATATTATTATTCAATACATAGTAAAATATCTTTCTAATTGTAGGAAGAAAATGTTTATTCTTATAAACAATTACAAAATATACTAACCAGAACGAACAATTGGTGACCCTGATAAGGCACGAACAAGCCCTTTCATGTTAGTCTACGGGACTATCTAGCTACTCGTCAGCGCATCTTTAATGAGGAGCTGGTTATAACCACTCCTCCGCGAAGGAAGCGAGCCACGCGTTGGATGCGGGCTTCTGGAGAAGGGTGAGACAGTCGAGGAATATGTTGCAAGTGATCCACTTAGACGAATTATTGAAGGACAATGTTCACCCATACGCGTCAATTAACATCCTGCAAAAGCGATGGGTAGGCTTGATTGACCCTGGGGCGAATGTAAACTGCAAATCACTCAATTTTGCCGAAGAGGTCCTGACAGATCAAATCCAGCATTTTACTATCTGGTTAAGCACGGCAGATGGAACTCGTCACTCCATAGTGGAGAAACTTACGACTTCCAAGCCATATATCCAGCGAATGAAAAGTCGTTATATGCCGAAGCTGATCGGATGTTAGCACTAGGCCTGATCGAGGAATCGCAGAGCGCATGGGTTTCACCAGTCACTTTAGTTGTTAAGACCAACAAGGTTCGGCTATGCTTAGATGCCCGACGATTGAATGAGTATCCTGAGTCGATTACCTAAACCCCATTTCATTACGAGCTTGGACCTCAAAGACGCGTTTTTGGCAAATCCCTTTAGATCCTGACTTAAAAGAGAATGAAATTTCTGTAACGTGGAATTAGATCAAGGTTTTTTGTGTTGTTTGACTGAATGGAAGGTACATACGGAATACAGTAGAAATAGTTTTCTTTTCCGTATGGATGTATTCTAGACGCGGGCAATTAATGGTGGCTGAATTAAAGTAATCTAGCGTTATCCATTTAATCCTCTCCAAACTAGCTGGCCGATAAGCAGCCATCGCGAAATAGATTATGAGTGCACGGACTGGTTAACCGATTAGGTACCATTTGTTGGCACGACTCAGACTTCATGCCTAGAAATTTCCTTCGGAAATTTCGACGTTCGATTCATGTGCGAATTTAAAATCATTACAATTCTGAGGCCGGCTAGCGCTCAGTCGTGTCTCGGGTTTTCCGGGACACTCCCTGCACACAAAAACTAACACAAGGGGATAAGGATGGGAAAGGGGGAGGGCACTTAAGAGTTGAAAAGTATGGCTTTCTTAGACAGACATGGCTGTTTTATTCTATAAATGAGGTTTGAATGAACTTAGAATGCAAATAAAGGAAGCAATAATAAATAAAAAAACCACCTATTCGAAAATATTACAAGTATTTTACTTAAATACAAAAAAAAGGTAACTGAAATTTTTGTGATGAACAGAAATAAAATAATCAAAACAATGGATTAACGAAAAAAAATTAATAGCTTTGTGTTAACATTCAATGCACGCAAGAAAAAATAAACAGCTACTGAGTTTACAGCTGATCGAATCTTGACAGCAGCAACAAATTAATTCAATTCAACGTTTTCCACAACTTCGAATATCTTCACAAAACAAACGTTCACTTGGACTCAACCTCAATTCAACCAGCAACAACATCCGAAACGTCTAAGCGTAATCACTAGATTTCACAATTTTTCACTTGCTCATATTTGGGTCAATCGTAATATATAGTGGATTCCACGTTTTTCACAAATTCAATAAGATTCACAAAACAAAACCTTCACTTTCTGGAATGTCTATGAAATTTCCTTTTTCCTTGTCAGAAACAACAATTTGGACTTTTAGCACAACTCCAAAAATTGTCTTCTGGTGGGTAGGATTATTGTTTCTTTGGCGGGAACAATCACTAGCTACTAATTCCGCAAGATATGTAACTAAGACAATGAACTCTTTATTTGAATGTTTCAATTAGGGCTTTTAAGCCCGTCAAATTAAAAAGATTGATGTAAAACTATGAAAACTTTTCCTCGATCGCAAATTTCCTTTCCTTTTCACCTTGAAAATCTAAAATTAACCACCTGAATTAAAAACTAACTCACTTTTTCGGAAACCGCCGAAAGCAATCCCTCTTATTTAAAAGTCAAATACTGACTGCCTTCCCAAATCGAGAACTCAACTACTCCATTCCGCAATCCCTTCATTCCCAATTACCGCTGCTATATCCGGGTAACGTAATCAAAGTTCAATACACTTCGATTCCGTTACCCACACATCTTTTTTATATCGACAAACGCAACATTCTCCATTTTCCATATACGAGGTATGTTCAAAAAATATCACGAATTTTGTTTTTTTTTTCAAAAATTGTTTATTTATTCATGAATACCTATTTTGTCCCCTTCAAAGTAATCCCCATGAGATATTATACACTTGTGCCAACGGTTTTTCCAATCTTCGAAGCACTTCAAAAAATCATTTTTTTTAATCTTGTTCAGCTCCTCCTTCGATGCCTTCTTTATCTCGTCAAGCGTAGCGTAACGTCGTCCTATCATGGGCCTCTTCAGTTTAGGAAACAAGAAAAAGTCACAGGGGGCCAGATCTGGGGAATACGGTGGCTGCGGCATCATTAGTGTGTTGTTTTTGCACAAGCAACGATGTGTGAGCAGGGGCATTATCGTGGTGCAAAAGCCAATTTTTGTTCCCCCACAAATCCGGGCGTTTCTGGCGGATTGCTTCGCGCAAATTGCGCATTACTTGCAGGTAATATTCCTTCTTAACCGTTCTTCCCTGTGGCAAGAACTCATGATGCACCACACCCCTGCAATCGAAGAAAACTGTCAGCAAAACTTTCACATTCGACCGAACTTGGCGCGCTTTTTTCGGTCTTGGTTCATGCGGCAGCTTCCATTGAGATGATTGAGCTTTGGTTTCCACGTCATAACCATAAATCCACAATTTGTCACCAGTTATGACCCTCTGGAGCAAATTTGGTTCGTCGCGGACAGAGTTTAACATCTCATTAGCAATGTTCATGCGTTGCTGTTTTTGGTCGCAATTGAGCAATTTTGGTATGAATTTCGCGGCGACCCGTCTCATGCCCAAATCGTTGATAAAAATTGAATGGCACGAGCCAATCGATATGTTTAGGTCCTCAGCAACTTCTCTAACTGTGATTTGACGATTGGCCAATACCATTTTCTCCACTTCATTAATTTTTTCGTCTGTTGTTGAAGTGCTCGGGCGTCCGGCACGCTCTTCGTCGTTCACATCTTCTCGGCCTTCTAAAAACATTTTGTACCACCGATAAACGTTGCTTCGGTCCAAGGTAGCTTCTCCGTATGCCACAGTCAACATTCGGAATGCATCCGCGCACTTAATTTCGTTTTTCACACAAAATTTGATACACGTTCTTTGATCCATTTTTTTGAATAAGTAAAAATCGAAGACGATTGAAAACACGTGCAAGTAAAGCAGCTATCACCAATTAAGTGAACATTCAAAATGGCCCAGCTTGTCGGCATAAGTACCAGATATGAGTACCAACATAACGCCACAAAAAAATCGAAATTCGAATATACGTAACCCGCGAAAATTCAAAATTCGTGATACTTTTTGAACACACCTCGTATGGTGATTTGCATAACCATGATAGCGTTTGGTTTTATGCAAATCGTCATACATACGGAAATAATTGCTTTTGCCGACATCCCAAAAAGAGTGTTTCCTGTGCTCGGGAGAACTGAACTCACGGTCGCAGCAGACCCCTCGGTCGAGAATCCATGACGCTACTACCGGAGCTACCTTCCGTTGATCTCTCATTCATCTATTTATCAACTTCAACCGTGAAATCTTCTTATTGGGCATGGAAATGAAATTTTTTAGTAGGGACGCCTGGGTGATTTTTTGTTAGTATAACAAATAAAATTTTGTTAGTGGGAGCTAATGAATAAAATTAGTTAGTATGAAGGAAGGAATAAGGTTTTGTTAGGGAAAAGTTATCGAATGAAATTTGAGTGTTGTTAGTGGGAAAGTTAAGATGAATATTATATTACCATTCTTCGTAATTAAACAGAGGGTAAGAGGGTAGAAAGGATATGAGGGCGAATTAAAATTATAGGGAAATTGTTAAACGTTAAATAGTAAAGTAAATAAATATACCAAGGAAAAGGTATATATGCCTAAAAGGTGGTGGAGATGTTAGGGCGGCAATTTGAAGTTGCAAATGGGAGAATGCTGGTGCGTCGGCATTCGCAACAATTATTTTTTTAACTTGCATTGAATTTAAGAAATTGCTTAGCTTTAAAAAATCTTTTCTTAGTATTTTATATATGGCATCTCTGGTTTTATCAAGCTTAATGTACATGCAGTGTGGTATTCGAGGGGTATATTTTAAACTACATAGAATAACGTTCACCTGCGGCTAGAAATTGAAGAGTCACAAGAACGTGATCATCTACACTGATACATTTTCTTAAGGGGTATTCCTTCCTGCGATAAATGGAGCAACTTTTAATAAAATCAGCCTACATGTAGCTTTATCTATTCTTAGATAATTTTCAAAGCTAGAAGTGCCTTCACACCCAGTTGGTCACGTTTCAAAATACATGAATTAGTCCATTTACGTTGTTTTTGCTTTTTTCTTTCAGTCTTTTTCTTTTGAGGGTTTTGTAAAATGATTTTACAAAACCCTACTAGTTTCGCGAGCAGTCTGTCCGTCTGTCCGTCCGGCCGTGTGTCACAGCACTTTTTCTCGCAAACTACATAAGCTAGAAACATCAAATTTTGTATGCATGTGTAAAGTGGTGCTCTCTTCAAAGTTCACCTACAAAAAATTTTGTAAGGTATTTAAGGGGGGTCTCCCCATATAGGGGAGAGGCCCCCGAAAAAAAGGGAGCCGATATGGGTATCAAATCAAAGGTCTTGATGAGAACTTTTCAAAACAGGTCTTAATTTGACACATTTTGCTTCGAGGGACGCGCAGGGAGGGAAAATACACGAAAAATTTGTGCTTCCCCCTCGTGGTTGGACACCTGTGATCCGAAATATCTGAAAAAAATTATGATGGTAGGTGTTCATGAGTACAATAACAACAAATACCTTAGAAGTCGAAATTCGCTCAACTTTGTTAATAATAGTATGATATTCGAATTTCACATTTTTCCCAATAAAATCGCATTAGTACCCTTAAACTGAAAGAAATTCGACATTTGGGTAGTCCTACTAAGGGTTCTTAAACTTTGTAAGTTTGACGAAAATCGAATGGTATACACGGAAGTTATAGCCATTTGAAATTTCTCCAATTACTGCAACGATAACACATGATTTTGGTATTTTATGGACTTTCCATCGAATCAGTCACTGCAGTTTTGACTTGATCTTCTTGAAATTTTCCGATAAAGTCAATAACATTAATATTTTTGAGAATTCATGATTTGAGTGATTTTTGTCGGTTTGCAACAAAATGGCGACAGTTGAAAGCAGAAAAACAATGGATTTTCCTTTGAAAGTGCACATCTCTTTGACATATTTCTTAACGTTATTCATTGCTGGTGACTGCATTTCTAAGGAGTTGGGTACAAAATCCTTCTGATATGACCGTAGGTCTGTTCACCCAACTTACTTAATATTACACTAATTAAAACAATTGAACTCATTGATATTGCATAGGCATAGGATCCGCGTCGTGTAGTGGTTGGAGTATTCAACCCGTAAGCCGAAGGACTTTAAGCTCATCCAGTTATAATATGTGCTGGCTTAAAATCAGAACGTATCACAACTGGGTGTGTGGATACACGCCCATAGCATAATACTATCCATATCACCTTCGCGAGTGCCGATACGTTCTATAAAGATAATGAGATACTCCAACTATCTTCACGCGATGGCCCAAAAGGGGCTGTAGTAATAAAGCAAGCAAGCGTAGAGCTGTTGTTGATCCATCACAGGCACATTTAATCACTATGACAAAATATTTAATGTATGATCTACAAGTAATAATATTTTATAGAATCTTTTATAAAAGATCCTTTATAAAATCTTTGAAATTTGAAATTTTATTTGTTGGAAGTATTTATTTGTGCAACCGAAATTTTTTCTCAAACAGTGAGTGAGTTTCAAAGTGGCGTGAAATCAAATTAATATGTGCTCTTTAAACTAAGGGTGACTACGACAAATTAGCTCCTCCAACTGGTGGTGCCACCGGGGATTTTTTAATATCCTTTATGTTTTTTTTTTTCAATTTTCATAGATGAATTGAAGATTTTATTTTGAGGACTGAGAGGCATATGGCTTCTGATAATGCTATCAGTGATTTTCTCTGTGGTCAATAGAAACAAAATTTTGACTCCATAAACTAATTAAAGATTTTATTTTACTTTAAACATGCTTTTGCTTCACTCCTTAGAACTTAAAGCAATAAATTTGGCCGTGAGAAACTTAACCGCAGCACTAGCAACTATGTTGTAAAAATCAAACTCTAAGGGAGTCCCCATAAAACTTCTTAGTTCCAAACTTGTCCTTGGCAGATCCTGCACTTTGTATGGTTAAGTCAGTCTCTTCGCTCAACAGAAGAAATCTTAGTGCTCTCGAAACTCCTTTATTGCAGGGATGATGATGGGCAAACTTATTGAAGTGACAATCATTTCGGATTACTTTTCTTCGATGAGATGAAAGTCCTTGTTCCATTAAATGATTGAGTTGACTTTTATAGGATATTAAATGACAAAGAAGTACATTTTATTTTCGCTTTTGAGAAATGATTTGAGATAAGTAAGAACATTATCTTCAGGATTATATGCAACATTAATTTGCTTAAGGGTGAACATATAAGCTTAATATTGGCATTGCTGGAGAGCAATCTAACCTTTGAAATCGTCAACTTTAATTCACTCATTATCTTATCTGCTCCGTCAATGGCCAGATCAAGTTTTTGCTTGAAACCAATTATATGCATTGGATTGTCTTAGAGCCTAATTTATGAGAATTATATTAGGTATTTGAAGATAATTTACTCATACTAGACAATTTGCTTGAAACTTTTGACTTACTCTTAGACAAGAAATCATTGTTTTTTGTATTTAGTTCACGTCATAGGTTTCTAAGACAAACTAAGAATGATATATTGCAAACGAAATTGATATTTTTAAGGGTTACAATGAGCTCAAAGCTGTTTATAATGTACCAAATCCAATTTGAACACCAAATTTGTGTTGAGTAATGAGAAAAAAATCTTCAAATTGTTTCTTTACCACAACTAAATTAAATTCAAAATAATTTATTAACCAGTTGCGTATCCAAGAAACTAAGCGTGTTGCACTGAAAACTCTATTCTAATATAGAAAAACTCAAAAAACCAAGAAAAACACTTTCTAAACTTTAAAACACAACTTTATTTTAAAAAAGGACGTTAAAAATAATAAACGCGTAACAATTCACTTAGCAAAAACAATTCAAATTCATTAAACTCGATTCAGCAATCGTTACGACTTAATTTCGTGAGCGAAAGTTCTGCAGTATCCAATTTCCAAAATGCTACTAAACCTTAGTCTTGAAATTGTAGAAAGTACCGAAATTTTCAAACAAACAAATCAATTTGAACAAAGGATTTCGGTACTTTTCCTTTAACAAATTGAGTTGTCTCTATCTAACTATTTACTTTAATTGTCATTGTGAATGTTACGATATTCTGATACTTTAAATCTACTATTCTGAATTGTAATCTGTTAATTACATTTACTTTGACATTTTCACTTTAAATGTTATAGTTGTTATTGTTTTTATACAAAAAAGTGCGGGAGTGAAGTTCCGATCAAACAAAATACAATAATATCTACGAAAAGTGACCGGGATTCATGATTCCAGCTATGGTCAGATAAGTGACTTCATTGAGTTGACTTAAAGCACCGATTCTTTGTGTTTTTTTTCTTTCATTTCAGATGGTGAATAGCAGACAACAGAAATCAACGATTCGGGAGCTGACTGGCGAGGAACAAAGCGTGTTCGCAAAATCCACAGAAATATTAATCGTTACATTTTTCTTCATAGCTAACTTACAGCTTCAATTACGAGTTTGGTTCAATAATTTGTTTGTCAGCAGAATGTAATAAAAGGCTTATTTTTTACTCGTAAATTAAAACATTTCACTTGCGAATAAATAGTTCACTTTCATTTCATAGTAATTTCCTTTAATCAAGGGAATAATTTGTAATGGTGAAATGAAATATACGTTATATTTCAATGGTATTAGTAAGAATAACTCTTTATTTGCAGAAAGTGCAGTGAAATAAGTTGATTAAATACCCCGTAAAGGACTGCAGCGATGGTCTGCTGCCTCAGCGAAAGAGGATGTTGAGATCCACCGAGATTGGCCTTGTCTGGGGACGCGTGATAGCGCTGGCAGGCTAGCATTGTAGTGTCATGAGGCGGGTTCTTTCCTCCTAGCACAAGGACCCACTACAAAAAAATTTCGCATTCACGAATTACAGGGTCAAAGAAATGTCAACCGAAGTCGAAAAGGAGGTAGCCTACTAAGGATCATAGAGTTTTGCTGACTCAGGAGGCAAACTGGGCCTGGGGAAAACAGACGGACTTAAGATGACTTCATCGTTACCGACGAGACTCATGGCCCACAAATAAGAGTAGGGCATCCAGATGGTAGCGGTGCCCCTCGCAACCCCCCAACCAGATCAAGATCCAAACGTAGACGTGGCCATGTATTTCCCATTTGAGTGAAAAACTCATACAAAAGTACTTTGTATGACTCTTTCCCTCAAATGAGAAATACAAAGGTAACCGATTTATGCTATAGCATTATGCAATGAAATCACATAACCCTGTATCTTCAAAGGGCACGTGAGTAGAAGGCCACTCTACACGGCAAGAGCCACTGTTAACAAAAGAAAAGAAAGAGCGCACCCGACGGCTAGCCTATTCTAGTGGAGGAGCCGATGCGGGTCCTATACCCAGCCAGGTCAAATGAAATGAAAAGACCGCAGGGGTAAACTTAATAATTCATTTTATTTCTTTGGCTACCGGATTTAAACAATAAAACATAAGCATGTTATTCGTTTTTTTTTTGTTTTTCGTCATCAATGTTGTTACCCTTTTAGGCTCAGAAACATACTTATTTGGTTTTATATATTATTATTTTTATGGTTTTCTACGGCGAAAATATTATTGTGTATGCAAATATATATTTATTTACTTCTTTGCTTGAAAATTCTATAAGCAAAGAATGAACAAGAGTATATATTTAGCAAAATGTCTCAAACGAAATATTTGTCTATTTTGTCTTTAAATTATTATTTAAATGGAATATTTACTCAAAAAAAAAAATATTTTCAATTCGTATTTCATGCGATATGTTTTCTTTTCTTGTTTTTTGTTTATTTTTTAAGATCTAGAGTGTTTTAAACATGTTATATTTATCAAGAAAAAAATGTTGAAAGCAAACTGATTTATTAATATCTTTAAATTTAAATAACAGATTCTTGGAGAATTTCACTTCTATTGAGATAACTCTAATTTTTTTTGAAAAATATAAAGAGCTGCAACATATTTTACTGAATTCATATCAGCGCAGTAATAATTGATTAAATATTTTGAAATATTTGTATCGTCTTTTTGCGACAACTGTTAAAAATAATTAAAAAATTTTTTTTTAATGTTTTGAAATATTAAAAATCTTCTTAAAAATTGCTAAAAATTTTTTTTAAATTCTTATGAAACATTTAAAACCTTCAAAAATATTTTTTTTAAATACTACAATTTCTTTTACAAATATTAAATATTTTTGCAGTGTGAATTTCTGTTGGTACAATTTGCAATATTTTCAATACATTTCGTTAATAATTCATGATTTTTAAAACAATTTAAAATAATCCAATTTGAATGTTTTAATTCATATTCTATCATTGATTAAACACAATATATATTTTCTGTCATATATATTTTATGGATGAATACTCGTAAATGCATTTATTCAAGTATCAGTTATTCAATTGGCTTTTTTTGAAAAAGTCAAAAATGTCAATTTGGAAGAGAAATTTTAAGTAGAAAAATTATTTGCATTATGTAGTTGTTTATGACTATGCAGGAACTTTCTTTTTTTAAATTATGTTAGTCAATTTTTAAAAGGAGCTTTTTGTGGGGGGAAGACAATTTTATTTTTAAATTAATATCTTAAAAAATAGAGAATGCATTGTTTGTTTTATTTTCGTCATGTCTTTTGAATGCAAATGAAATTGGCAAGAAGCAAGCAGTCTTGGGAATTGTTTCAAAAAACTGAAATAAATTTCCAACCTTGACTTTGCCCTATTCCTCTGAATAAAGGGGGATGAAGTTGTTTGAAAAATATACTTTGAAAATAAAACACGGGTATCCCTACAACGGTGACCAGTTTTGTTTCATGCAATTTTTATAAACACAATACAAATACCGACTGGAGAGACGCAACAATAAATGGATGAATGGAATTAATGTGGCAAATGTTAAAAGTGTACGTCATATGAACAAAAAAAAACACGACAGATTAAAATTGTCTAGAAGTCAAAACGACAATACTATCGCTTGTCTGGCTTTTCTAATTTACAATATTATTACTACTTATCTTGAACGATATTCCCGTTGAATTTCTCTGCTTGTAATAGAAGCTCGGAGTTTTCTTAAGAACGTGTCAACAGATCACCATCCAGGGTTGCCCTTTTCTGCCAAGTTCCACGAGTTTTTTGGTTTGTTACGCCATTACCACTTGTTGCGTATGTCACTGGCATCACAGTAGAAATTCCTCCAGGCGTGTGATAGGGTGTGCGATTGAAAAAAGATAATAACCGGCATTGAAGAAGATTGCCGCCATGAATCATTTAGCAAAAATTTATTGCATTACACATGTAACAGCGATCGTCTAGCAGTATCTACTCTTATTGTATGTGCCTGAATTTCTATTGAGGAATCCCACAGTTCCAGTTGAACGCCTCCCAGGTTCTTCATAATGTAGATGCCTGTAAAATCATCAACACATTTTCGTCCTTCCCACAGGAACCATATGCTATGCCGTAACGTTCTGTTCTTCAAACAAACGCGGGAAACGCGAGTCGACAGAAATTCTAACTATGAACCACCGAAGCTCACATCACGGAATTATTCACTGAAATTCGGTGCAAATTAGGACGACGAAGAACGCGCTAGATTTTTCCAGGTCCCGAAATGCATTTTTCGCATGATTTCAGTCTCACCAATGGCCTTCGAACCAAACAAATTCCGCAACACAAATAACGGCAGCAATGTCGAGCGGTCGAAGAAAATATGTCTTAATCTCGTGATCTTCCGCGATGCAATGAAAACAGCAAACCCACGGTTGGTGCGGACTGACTCTTAGGACATGAATTTCTTGTGGACTTTTGGGCCCTGATTGCGATTTGCAACGACTTGAGTTGGTTGGCTTTTAGGGCAACCGCGCAGTTTTGCGTGACTTCATGGTCCTGTGCCAATTTTTTGATCGGATCACGTTCCCCGGACTATACGGTGGGAAGTCGCGGATTTGCGTATTGGACGGCGAAAGTAGCTCAATCACAAACAACACGCTCGTGGGATGCCCTTTCAGGTTTTCCGAGCCAGAGAAATGTGAAATTTGTCCAGCTGGGACAATTCTCGTTGGGTTGAAGAAAAACTTGAGCTCGAATAACGAAAAAGCGGGGTTTTCGATCTTGGACTTTGCGATCCTCACGAGTTTAACTGTTTTTGCTTGCAGGGTCAGAATAGAACTCAATTGATTACACAACGAAGTAACGAAAATAATTTTGCCCAGCCTCCGTGCGTGCCATTTAACCCGGATGCTTGCTAGAATTTTTAGCTCTTAACACTTTAGCAAAAAGTACAAGGGACTGTCACTCCACTCAGTTGAGAAAAACGCGCCGCGATCAGCCCAACCGCCTCGCTCGGTTGTTCTATTCTAACTCCCCGTTTGTTGTTCGTTGTTGCCTTACGGGACCTCGAACACAGCTACTCGTACAGTCACGTTAGATTACATTCGGCAATGCCATGCATGAACGGGATGCACTAAATCAGTGTTCCCATGTCCAAAATTTTAATTAGCAGATTTAACATTGTTCAAGAAAAATTAACTGAAGAAATATGAAAAAGATTTTAAATAGTTATAAAAATTAAATCTCATGAAGAATATAAGGGAAACGTTTAAATTTAATATAAAGGTAAACTGATATATAATTACATAACAATAATAAAGAAAACTATTTTATAAATAACGATTATAAATGGAAGTAATTAAATATTTTTTACTAAATCTGCCATTAAAATTTCAGGTAAGAGTTAGAAAGGTTTTCGAGCAGTTTGCTTGTGTGACTGCTCGATTACTACAAAAGGTTATGATGATTATTTCAAAAAGGTAGAAAGAATGAATTCAAGCAAAAAAATACGTTGGCTATCTGAGGTCACTTACGTTTTTCTTTTCAAATGAAGTATTCCTTTTACTTGACTCAGAAAGCATCCAAAAAATTAAATTTCGATTTTCCATATAATTTGCTACCATTCTAATACTATAATCATCAGACAAGCGAAAATGGCTTTTTTTTCTAGTTCCATCGATTTACTGGAAAAGATTACTGGATTAAGTTCAAGACAATGTAACGATTAGCTCGAATAATCCCCCTCTAAGAAAATCTACTGCTCGCTTAAGCTATTGTTCTTGATAATTTGCGATAAATATTCAACACCATAAAGCGACAATTTATTTGAATAATTTATCGTGCTCCTTCTCGTTCATTGTTGGATAAGTCAATTTATGTTTCCACTGGATATAATAGGCAACGAATATTTTATCATTTTCAGCCACGAAACATTAAATGAACGAACGTTCCGAGGGCAGGATATGATATGAGTTACAAAATGAAGACTTCATTGTAATAGAGTTTTGGTTGAACAAATGTCTTTGGAGAGTTCTTGGAATTGTACATTATGGTGTTAGGACCAATGAAAATTTAAAGCTAATTTGAAATGCATTCCGTCTGGTTCCCATTTAATGTCGGGTGAAGTTAGCAGATATAATTATAACATAATTCAGATTAATAATGCTCACTTGGCAATGGAGAATATTATAGATTTCACAGGAAAGAAATCTAATCAGCTAATAACACGACATTAATGTAGAATAATTTTTGATGAAATATAAGGAATATGCTCTAAATCTTTAAAAATTTAAGACAATTTCATCACGCAACAGAGTGAACTGAAATTTGTGTTAATATATTGGATGGTCAAAAAGTTTTGAGCCTTTTTTGTCACTAGATTGTGTTTGTTGTCATATATCGAGCAATACTAAACAGATTGGGTCAAACTGACATGCGTTTGAAAGGTGACATTCCAGTCTACAATTTTCAGTTTTGTATTTCAACATTCGTGTCAAAAGTGGTATTCATTTAAAAATGAGTGAAATTTCTTTAAAAAAAATCGTTATATTTTACAATATCACTACGATCAAGGTAAGAATGCATTGCAGGCTCGTGACAAAATTTGTGGTGTCTACGGTCAAGATGCTTCATCAAAAGCTATAGCCAAGAGATGGTTCGATTGCTTTTGTTCTGGAAATTTTGATGTCAAAGATGCACCTCGCTCAGATCGACCAATCACTGAAAAAGTTGATGAACTCTTACAAAAAATTGAAGAAGACCGACACATAAGCAGACCGACACATAAGCATAAGACCGACACATAAGCAGTCATGACCTTGCTAAGAAACTGATATTCATCACCAAATAGTTTTAAACCATCTGCGTAAGGCTGGATACACAAATGAGCTTGATGTTTGGGTACCGCATGAATCAACACAAACAAATTTGATCCACCAAGTTTCCATTTGCGAAATGCTAATAAAACGCAACGAAGTCGAGCCATTTTTGAAGCAAATCATTACGGGCGATAAAAATGGTTATGCGGTGTGTAGGGTGGGATTGGAAGGGAATAGCTTATCATGAGGTGCAAGAACCTTCCCAACCGCTTAATTTGGCTCTGTACTGTCAGCAATTAACCAGATTGCAACAAGCAATTCAAAAAACTGGCCAGAATCAATCAATAGAAAGGGCGTTGTCTTCCATTATGATAATGCTAGACCACACACATCTTTGATGACCTGGCAAAAATTGGCAGAGCTTGGCTGGGAAGTTTTGATGCATCCACCGTATAGTCCAGACCTTGCACCATCAGGGTACCATTTGCTTTGTTCTCTGCAAAACTTCCTTAATGAAAAGAAATTCACTTCAAAAAGGGACTGTGAAAATGACTTGGCCAAGTTTTTCGCCGATAAACTACAAAAGTTCTACACAGATGGAATAATGGCTCTACCGAAAAATACGCCATAGATAATAATGAACAATATGTACTTAAATAAAATCCAGTTTAAATAAAAGAAACATTCAATCGAAAAATGACAAAAAAAGGCTCAATACTTTTTTTACTCACCAATATATAATAATATTTTAATTTTTAACCATATCTGTGATCTGAAAAGTGTGATAAAGTCAATATCATCATCATCAATGGTGTGACAGCCCAAGCTGGATCTTGGTTTCCAAGGATTAATTTCCTTTAATCATCACGTTCTGTGACCTCGCCCACCAGTTAACCACTTCCATCCAGGATCTGCTGTCAGCTTCTATCGTGTCTTCCCATCGATTCCGCCATCTCCCACTGGATGTTTACATTGTGGTCCACCCAGTGGCAGATTTAAAAATTTTCAAGGAAGAGGCTATGCAGTTTTTGCTACCCTTACCTCTACAATTATCATCTGCTACAATACATAATTTTTGACATCTAAAAATTCGTTGAAATTACACGTAAAATTATGTTTGGGTATATTTTTGAGCTAATCAGAGCTCAATCATGTACAAGCGGGGTAATTTGTGCTACTTACACAATAATGAACATTTGTTAAACGTGAATAAATAATCTTCATTGCACTGACAAACAAACAATTAAAAATAATCGACTCAGTTAAGTTATAAAAGTTTGTTACTTCGGTACAATACCGTTTCGCGCGATTTTCTGTTGGCCAAATTATTCATGATATCGTCGTAAGTAATTTTGTTCATTAATTCCGACTCTACGCATGAAAGAGTTGAGCATTTAATTTTTGTTGGCCCAAGATCGATTTCAGATAATTTTTCACTCTTTTTAAACAAGAGAAGCTTCTCTCATCGGAACAATTCGTCGCTGGTGTACATAAGGAAATACGAAGGGATATGTCCAAGCTCGGATAAAAGTTCTGCAGACTCTGTTTTTGCAGAAACGAAGATAGACTCTCTCAAGATGAATTTGCTGGTTTTACCAAAATGCTTTGCGAAGGTATGTTGCTACGAAAATATATGCATTCTTGGACTAGCTCAATCTCTAAATCATGAGAATGTACTTTTTCTAAGGACAGAGCCATTTCTGTAAGGGTTGATGATGACAGAGCGCTCATTTTGGTCAGAAATGAAAATTTTTCATTGGAATTGTCGTAAGTTTTCTTCCTTTTCAGGGTTTTGTAAAATAATTTTACAAAGCCCTACTAAAATCACGTCCTGCCTGTCCGTCTGTCCGTCCGTTCGTCCGTGTGTCACAACACTTTTTCTCGTAAACTACTTAAGCTAGCAACACCAAATTATGTATGCAGTTGCGAAGTGGAGCTCTCTTCAAAGTTTAATTAAAAAAAAAAATTTATAAGGTATTAAAGGGGGGTGTGGCCCCTCATCAAAGGTAGCCAATATGGGTATCGAATGAAAGGTCTTGATGAGAACTTTTCAAAACAGGTTTTAATTTGACACTTTTTGCGTCAAGGGGCACACAGGGAAGGGAAATACACGAAAAAATTGTGGTTCCCCCCCCCAGGATTGGACACCTGTGATCCAAAAAATCGGAAAAAAATATGGAGGTAGTTGCTTATCTAATATCTTAAAAGAAAAATTCGCTCAACTTTGTTAATAATTGTCTGATATACGAATATCACATTTTCCCCAATCAAATCCTACAAAAGATCCTTAATCTTTATAAGTTTGATGAAAATCGAATGATATACACGGAAGTTACAGCCATTTGAAATTTTTCCAACTACAACAACAATAGCGCATGATTTTAGTATTTTATCGACTTTTCATCGAATCAGTCGCTGCAGTTTTGATTTGATTTTCTTGAAAATTTCAAATAAAGTCAAAAACATTAATATTTTTGGGGATCCATGATATGATTGATTTTTGTTGGTTTGCAACAAAATGGCTACCATTGAAAATAGAAAAACAATGGATTTTCTTATATACGTGCACATCTCTTTGACATATTTTTTGACTTTATTCGTTGCTGGTGACTGCATTTTGGAGAAGTTGAGTACAAAGTCCTTCTGATATGAGCGTAGGTCAGTCTACCCAACTTGTTTCTAATTTGGATACAAGTCTGTCATTGATGACGAGAAATGTATTAACCCTGAAAGTATCACGCGCAGTCATACTCATTTCTTCATCAGGTGTTTCGTCAGCAAATTTTTTTTTTTGATTGTTCTTTTCCTAGGTCTTTTGTATACTCTTTCGACGCACTTAATTCCATTGCCATTTCTTCGAACTACTCAAATCTTTCTCGTTGATCTACGAAAACCTGGGAAGAGATTCATTAAGATCGGCTATGGTAATCAAATCTACGGTAGAAGCCTGGTTTTCAATATTTACTTTGTTTATGCTTTCCAAAAAACCTTCCACACAACAACAATTAACCGCGTTTTCAGTTTTTTTTTTAATTTCTTCTTTTTTCGATTCGTGTGACAGGCTTTACAGTGCAATTATTCCTGATTGTTTCCAAGGCTTTCATAGCTTTGTGCCACGAATGTCTCAAACTTCTGCATACATCCTCTCTAGCTGAACAACGTGTGAGATTCACTCTCTTGACTGTTTCGCTTTCTCCGACTTCAGTTATCAATATCTACCAGCGTTGTGTCGATCTTGAAAAAAACGTATATTTATTGAAGCAACATGAAAAATCGACAGGCTTCTGTGCAAGATTCAGCAGTCACAGTTGCCACTAAATTTAAGGAGTGGACAGAGGAAGGAACTAAAAAAGCAAACGGTGCTTGGCTTTGAATTTTAGCCTGTAAATCATTGTATATACCAGACATATTTGCGCCATTGTCATCCGACTGTCCATGGCAGTCTTCAATATTCTAACCCAAATTTCTTCAGCTTTATGTCCCACTGAGGGCAAGAACTTGAGGAATCTTTCACAGGGACTGAATGCCAAACACGGTCCGCAATACACGAAACCCTTACTTCCAGAATAAACCAGCCAATTTCTGTCCTTTACTTCATTGTTTTTAATTTTTCTTTGAAAGATACTCACTGACAAGAAACGACGGTGCTCAGCATATAGTTTTTCACTTTTAGAGAAGTCAGAAGATTTATTTTGAGCGAAGCCGCATCTAGCGATAGTGTTGGCTTCATCTTTTCCAGACTGCATTGTTGAGGTTTCCGATTTTTCTACATAATTGATAAACCCCTTAACCGCCATATTTCCGTGTGTTTTCATGAGAAATTTGCGCATAAATTATAACTGGAGTATATTGAAATCACTTAAGTGATTCAGTTTAAGTGTAACGTGAAAATTTTTATGCAAAGCCTACAATAGTTGTGGCCCTAACTTAAGCGTAAAAATCTAGTCTTGCCATGCGGCATTACAATAGCAATTGTCACTTAGTGCCACCCAAAGAGGACGCAAAAGTAGGTTCGAAATAGCCGGGAAAGGTGACTCGAAGAAGAAAAAAAAAGGGAGGAAAAGGAAGAGGTATAAAGTTCTCTTTTTTCCGTTTAAGTTGGGATCCTTTGGATTCATTTGTTTTAGAACATAAGGCTGCCAAACAACGATGAAAATTTATTGAGGTGTGGCGTGTGCTCTTATTTGTGGGAAAAGGTGAAGCATTTGGCACAGATTTTATAGCGTATCCTGGTAACCCGTTAATTCTGCGTGCTCGAGTCACCCAATTTAATCACAATATGTATTGTGGAAAATGTGGCCAGCCCATTGCAGGTTCCGCAGTCTTCCAATTGTTTAGACCTCCAGCTCGTCGAAAATTCCATAAAACTCATGGTTGTATCGAATTTGCCATTGGTTCCCGTCTCGTTTCGTTCCGATTATTCGCCTTAGGACCTGTTTTTTCAAAGGCGTTAGAAAAGTTAGCGGATGCTTGGGCTAGGGTCGGCGTTTCATACCCATAGCGTAGAACAGGTCTTATCACAGATTTATATACTTTGAGGCTTGTCTTCCTGTGTATGCAGCTGGTCTTCAAGATTGTCAAAATTGAATAAAATATTTTATTTGGGAGTTTCATTCTTGGGCCTATTTCGTCTCTTTCATTGTTGTTTCTCATTATTTTGTCCCCCAAATACACAAATTTACCCACGTGTGTGATACTGTATTCGCCAAGTGTGATATTTTTGAGATAATTTTTTTAATTCTTACTAATTAGTAGTCCTACTAGTTTTTTTACGATGTCGAGTCTCAGGTAAAGTTCTTGGGCAGTTATGAACGACCGTGACAAAATACCGATGTTGTCCGCAAAGGTTACCACTTGGTTTGACTTATATAATAATGTACCTCTTGTATCAACAGGTAGCTTTCTGATGACATATTGCGTAGCCAAATTGAATAGCGACGGGGTCAGTCTATCTCCCTGCTGTAGTCTAATATTTGTGTCAAACATGTTCGAAAGCAAAGCATTATTTATTTATATCAAAACTGTCGTATGCGTGCTTAAGGTCAATGAAAATTTGGTGTACTTCTATATTAAACTCCCAGCATTTATCAAGTACCTACTTGACAGTGAACAATTGCTCTATTGTCGATCTACCTACTCTAAAACCACCTTAATGCTCCCCAAGAATACTTATGGCGTATGATCTGATTCTATTTTCCATGATCTTTGAAAATATTTTGTACGCTGTGCAAAGTAGTGGTATGCTTCTATCGTTTTCTCACTGTAACTTGTGATTTTTTTGTAGATAGGGAATATAATTGATTAGTTCCACTTTTTTGGCATATGTTCTTGTTGCCAAGTGTGCTGGATGATTTTATGAATTGTTTTGTGAACACCACTCCCACCATATTAACTGAGCTTGACTGAAATCTCATTGAGAGGGCTCATTGCCAACATGAACGCTGAAATCACCTAGAATTGTTTTGGCGTCGCTTAGAGGTAATGGGTCTACTAACATTTTCAGGTAGTTGTGGGTCATTTTCTTCGTTTCTTTGGTCATTGCGTGTACATATATAAGCCAAATTCGGAAAAAATTTGCTTTTATGCGGATCGCTCCCAACCTTGCATCGATTGCCTTAAAATCAGTAATGTGTGATTCAAAGTCCCTATCCACAATAAAAACCACACCAAATTCTCGCTTTTCAGTAGGCTTTCAACCTTTGAATATTATGTACGATCTCATATTTCTAATATCACTGCCAGTCCAAGTTGGACCTGGCCAGTTGTAAAAGGCCTTTTACAGCGCCAGCGTAGTTTAATGATTGGACATTCGTAAATCCAATGTTATAGCCCCTTCTTCGGTTGCGAGTTGGGTGCCCTAGACCTGATCCATTTTGAGGCTCTGTTGCAGGTTTCGAAATAATGTCGGGCTTATAGCGACTGGAAGTTAGCCCATGCCTCAACTTCCATTTTAACGGCATGGTCATGACTTTCAATTCCATTGTCAGATGTGGTAGACTCGGCTTTACTCTCTTACGTCACCACAAAGGAGGTGTATGTAGGATTTAGTAGCAGAGCTACATATATATTTGCAGTAATTGACATTTCCCGGCACTTAATGTTCAATCATTGGGGAGCCAGGAAACTCAATGTATGATTCCGAGCGTATTTATTATAATTTGGTCGTGGGATCTAGGATAGGGAATTATAGAAGCTAGGGGTGTGTGAAACAAGATGAACTCTCCTCCTTTTCAACCAGGTTTGGGACCGTCTATGGTGGAGTTTTTCTTAACTTTCAAAATTAGTGTTGATACTATAGGACCTGACAACAACAACAAAGCAGTTCAACATTTTGCGTGGTTAGGTGGATAATTTTGCTGTAAACTTGATTGGAACAATAATGAAATTTTGTGAACAACCATCGAACTGGAGATTTCAAGTGCACGCTGCCAAGTGTTCATGGGTAGACCACAAACAAAGCAAGAATTACAAGTTTCACTCTCACCCGGTGAACTGATTTAGCTCATCATATTGTCGAGTCCTGCGTTAACAAGCTATAATGACACAAAATCTTTATAAGTAGAAGCAAGAAAATTGCAAAATTCCCCCATCAAACCCACTTTCACGTTTGTTTGAAAGTGGTATTGAATTGAATTCAAAATAAAAGACGGGTAAATCTGACGTTTTTTTTTCTCGCTGATTGACCACATTGTGCCGTGGTACATCAACACTGAACCACTTATGATGCCACAGCAGGTGTAAACACTCGTATTCGCAACACTTTCTCAATATCAAATGGAGAATTGCAAACAGAAGAAACCATATCAGTGCAGGCCTTAACCGTAGTTGAGAAGGAACAATAACAAACTGTTGTCAATCACCATGAAAGACGTACTATTAGGAAGTTTAGAAGCTACCATTTCCATGATATGTAAACAACTGAATGAATGAATGACTTTGCTACTGAGCACATTTATTGAGCATAGATAAACCAACACTACTGACAGTTTGAAATGTCTTTCAATCGCATTCATTACATTCAGCTCGAAGTTGGCTCTATTCATACCAGAGACATTGCCAAATGGAATCTACAAGTATTTTGAATGAATCTTAAGCGAGGGCCCCTATTCCCGCAAACAGTAAAAACCACTCCTGGAAGGTGCTGAATCCTATGTATGAAATTTCTCGGTGGATGAGGATTGGCTGTGAGACCAGGTTATTTGAGAACAACAAGGTTGGCGCACTTTCTGTTCTTCCTTTCTACTTTTGCAGATAGACAAACTTTCTTGCAAGGCACCTAAGTGCGGAGGTTTGCGTTGAAGAGTGGAGACCAACCAAAATTAGGGAACGTTCCAGTAAGCGGACAATTGGTAGCGATTTCACTAATTGGCTGTGATAAAATTTGAAGAATTTGCTGTAGGAAGAAAAGACTAGTGATGGCTACAGTAGAAGTGTGAAAAGGGTCCCTGATCAGCATTAGAAGTAGATTAAAGTAAGTTGATTCTCATTTAGTCTTTTGAACAGTTATATGTAAACTAAAGATTTCTTATGATCAATATAAGGTTAAAAAACCATTGTAATGTGAAGAGTTTGATTTAAAAATTTTGTTTGCTGTAACTAAATAAATGTTTGACTTTTAGCTTGTGAAGGGTGTGGTTCGGGAAAATGTTTTTTGGGGTATGTATTAGGCGAAAAGAGTCTGAATTTAGTAAATAAGTAGTAATGTTCCGAAAAGCAAAGATACTTAGATTTTTTTTATTGAATTGGAGTGTAACAACAGTGAAGCTAGAGTTATTATTCAACAAAGATGTGACGGGAGTGTGGAAGAGTGGTGCAGAGACTTGTAAACTGCATCGAGGAGGTGCAGGTACTATAAGGGTTTGCTTCACTTATAGATTTTCTCGTGCATTGATTATATTTTGCGCCTTAATTATATTCTGGTTCTCTTTTACATTTTGGCGACTTTTGAGAGGGTCGGTAAACCAAACGAGTGGCGTCCATGCCTGTTTTCGGGTGAGTTGATTGGGACCAGAGAGCGTCAGCCAGAGTAGCCCCAATAAAATGGGGTTGATGATATTTGGTAAAAAAGTCGGTAATAACTGTTATGATTGAGCGTTTGTTCTATTTCAACAGTTGTACAAGCATCTTAAAACATTTCCAAATGCGCGATAAGAATGAACCGATGAGGATACTAATTGCAAATAGAGCAACGTTCTGAACCGAGCTATGCGAAATGATAACTACAGTGGTGGTATTTTCTTGCAAATAAGTTTTCTTAGATTAAATAAAGAAACCCATAGAATATTACTGAAAGAAGATTTTTCGCAAAATTTTTCCAATTTTTAATGCGAGGTTTCTAGATTAAGTATCAGAATATAGACGAGAATTCAATAAGATGCTGGAAAAAGTTTGCATAAGTTCATAAAAAAAAACGTTTAGAAAAAAAATTAAACTGACTCCAAAATGCCTTAAAAAGGATGAAATAATTTTATGGAAGCGGTGCCATATCAGTTTTCCCTGTTTCTTTTGTGAAGGGGAATTTTTTGAAAGTTTTTGTATTGAAATGGGGAAATTGATTTGGCACCACTTCCATAAAATTTCATCCTTTTTAGGGTATTTTGACGACTTGGGATTTTTTTATTGTGAGCTTTATCATACACTTGAATGGATCTTTATACCAATGTTGGTACAAATCAGAGCAAGGGATTGGCAATTTTTGGAAAAAACACCGGTTCCTTGATTTTTTTTCATCTTCTGAATAATCGAGCGATTTCTTGCAGCCAAAAGAACAAGTTTTTGGAAGAAATGGTTTTCCGATATTTTTGTAGCAAATTTTTAAAATAAAAAAGCCCGAATCAAAATTACATGTATGTTTTTATGTCCATTGATTAACTTTAGGTATAAATGACTTTTTGATTGCATACTCACATAATTATTTTAATCAAAGTGAACTGAAGGACATTTCCTCTTTGTTTTAAAAATAAGAGACTTACAGGTATGTATTGAATTTCTAACTGACAGCTTACTGTTAAGCTAAGTCACTCAATTACATTGTAGGCATAAAAGTTCTTCAGTTTAGTCCCAAAACATTTTGCATTTATTGTAAATCGTGTGCGAGCTTCAATTCGCACTCCGAGTGAAGTTCTCCGCATAGAAACGAAGCAATCAACTAATACCAAAAAACAATACTCGTACATACATACATATATATATATATATATATATATATATATATATATATATATATATATATATATATATATATATATATATATATATGTATATACACTTATATATATATATATATATATATATATATATATATATGTATATATATATACATAGATATATATATATATATATATATATATATATATATATATATATACATAGATATATATATATACATATATATTTATTTATTTATATATATATATATATATATATGTATATATATATATATATATATATATATATATATATATATATATATAAAGTCTGCGTTGGACAGTGATTGATATCGGAAATGATATTGGTAGCGACAGTAAAGTTTTATTAACCAAGTGGAAATTGCAAGCAGGAGGGAAGATCCCAGCGAGAAGCAGAAAGAGGAGGAGAAAGAGAAAGCTAACAAAGCTCAAGGAATCTTCTAGGTGAGTGATTTTTGCTTTACCTGGTTACGCGAATATATTATTTTGATTATTTTTCATTTGTATGACAATTATTTAAATAGTTCAAAGGGGTTCAAAGTGTTTGATTTTGGTTGGGGTGGGTTATAGATATGAGGGATATATCCATATTGGACAAGGATCAGCAGATTGTTCTGCTAATTGTTCAATTAGAAGCTTCGTAAACTCTGCAGGCACAGGTTGGTGAAGTCCTAATAACGAAATGACAGAATAACAGGTAGAGGAGGTAGAACGGTCATTCTTGTGAGAAGGAATGTGAACCATAATCTCATATTGACGAACTCTTTAAAAACGCTACAAGCCTCTGCGATTCAAGTGCGGAAGGATACTTTTAAATTCATGGTAGTCTTGATATATAGCCACCCACATGCATCTACGCTCCTTGAAGATATTTAAAAAACTTCCGGACGTTCAGGGTCCCATACTCCTTGCCGGAGACTTCAATGCCTATCACCGAAGTTGGAGAGCGGTGAGAAGCAACTGTGCTGGGATTGAGTTAAATCGATTCATCTCAGATAATCCATTAAGCCTGAGTATCCCCAACGAGCCAATACATTACGACTACCGAAAGAGATCCTCTCGATATCGGTATATCACGTACCTTTGAATACGATGAACGCATTAAAGTCTGCGACGTACTTTCATCCAATCACAAACTGGTGCTCTTCTTAATAGGAAGAATATACAAAGGTAAATGTCTACAAGTAAAATAGAAAACTGATTGAAAAGCATTTCAAGTCACACTGGCTAAAGAAACTATTATTCAAACACCTGGAACAGCCAGTGCCCCCGAAAAAACGATAGGAGAAATCACAGACAAAATAGTACAGGCAAAAGAAGACAACACAGTCACAACTCTGACAAGGATGACAAATCCCTATGAACTCTCTAACGACATCAAAAAATTAATAAGGAAGAGGAGTCGAGTTTGAAGAGATCCTAGATTAAACCAGGAAGCAAATCAAATTACAAACCAAATTCGTGATCGGATATCAAAATTCCATAATGAACAATGGGAGAGGTTTTTGCAAAGTCTGGAGCCTGGGTGCGATGGTTTCTGGAGGGTTTACAGGTACTTTCGTGTAAAAAAACTCATAATACCACCAATTCACCGCCCTTACGGTATCAAATTAGACAGTTTTTGTAAGGCGCAGGCCTTTACAGATACTTTAGAACAGCAGTTCTGTGAATATTCATCTGATGAAGAAGACCTTGATGAACATGGAGATCACGTCAATTTGTTGACCAATAGGCTCATGAGGTCAGACATTACATATTCCGACCAAATACACGGCACCTATCTTCAAGAGGTAAGAGACATCATACGAGTACTGAATAGACGAAAAGCACTGGGATTTGATTTACTATCAAATACCATGGTAAAATGGCTCCCAGTTAACATTCTCGATGCAATAACAGCGTCTATAAACGCAATTTTTTGCTTGCAAAAATACTTTAAAATATGGAAAGTGGCAATTGTTATTGTTCTTCCAAAACCTGGTGAAAACATCATGTTTCCACTAAACTCTTGACCCTTTCACCTATTATCCTCTCTGTTGAAAAAAGTAGAGTGGGTGCTACTAAATCGACTAACTGAGGATGTTACCGGTCCTATAGTTAATTGAAAACTCGACTATACATTTTCATGTTCATATTTACAGTTATGATTAGTTATAGAAGGAAAAGTGTCGTCTTTTTAGGTTGCGATTCTCGTTGGTCTTTAGTATGAAAATCACTGACTTTACATTTCTGGGCATACTATATAATGTATAATATTAACTAGAAAGTCACAAATAAATCCTTATTATTTCTTGGGGAATTTTATATGTCCTATGTGTAACGTTGACGTCTAAAAATGTAAAAAGGATCTTTTAATGAGTTCTTCATTAGGCGAAAGATGAATAAGAGAAAAGCATCCTGAATATCTCCCCAATGAAATTGCTCTAAATCATGTTGTAGGAATAATTTATTGGGTATTTCCGGTAGAAACTATTAACTCAAGTGCTGATTATTTTTATCATCCATCACAAAGGAATTGGTGTCTCGATAAAATCCTTGCAGATCGCAAAATAATTAGGATTTGACATACAAAAGAGAATTAAAATTCATCAATGTATCAGACTGAACTGTTAATATCTACAGAATCCTTCAAAAGAATGCAATTCTGTATCGAAGCGTCTTAGTTCAATATATTGTTCATCATTTGATGCCTCTATAATCAGAATCCTTGCACGTTATACTAGAAAATTGGGGTGTAAGTCGAACATTTTTTGGTTTTAACGGTAAAAGCCCTTTTCCGTTTATTGAATTTCTTGTTCTTTTAATGGGACCTAATACAAAAAAAGCCGTATAATTTGCCGAAAACAGGACTCTTCTCTGTTCAAAAGTTATGCGTGAATATACATAAAGAAAAGCAACTAAACAAAAAAATATAAGTGATAAATTGATAACCTTACTTCCTTCTGAATTCGGTTGAAAAAAATCAAATTATTATTTGCACGGTTACACTGAAGTTTTTGTGCTGTAGCACTTTTAATAAACCATGATTCCAATACTGCAGTACTTCAAACATCTTCCAGCAATACGCTTCGATGAACAATACAGCCCTATAAATTTGCTCCTTACTAACTTTAATCAAAAAGTCAAATAAATTGTTACACACGAAAAACCTTTTCTAACAGAACCAAAGATAGTCAGAACAAGAGTACCACAGGAAAAGAAAATTACGGCTTAACAATGTCATATCTAACATCCTATTTACTGCGTTGGCTTCATCTTTCTCCAGTCATGCAAAAATAAGAACTCGCCTCGGATGATAAGCCTTTTTATAGATTTATTTGTAATACGTTCATATTCCGGCACGCTTCATTTACTTTTATCTCAAATGTGAGTAACCTGAGCCTATAAATTTCCGCTCGAAAGAATTTTGAAAATCTTTATTCAAAAGGATATTCAAGTAGGTTCGCATTGTTGTTGCCGGTGGCTTAATATTTTGACTTCTAACCCTCTCCAGAAAATTTTCAATTCGGGAATTGTTGGACTTCAAATGGAAATTCTTGCTTTGTATTCAGGAGTTATGCGAATGGGAAAATCAATACAGTGAAAATGGCGAGTATGTCATGTATTTGACCTAGATTTGTCGGAAATATGCAAGAAATAGATTTAATCGAGAGAAATTCGGTATTGGTATTGGAGGAGAATACCAAATCAATAACTATCTTCAAATGGTGATGCAACGTCACTAATATGACCCATAAAATATCATTAAGAGTTTAATTTTCCTTTTTCATAACTTCTTAAAGCTTCCTTACCGTAGCTGGATTTTTTTTCAGCTGTGGCAAAATGGATATGTGCTTCACACTTTGCATACCAATGAAATATTTACTTGTCCAAGCGAATATCCTCGATCCATCTTCCTGCATTCCGTTATTTCTCACCTTTCGCTTTCCCATGAATTGTCCATTATTTTTGACATAAAATTTCTAATTTCCCTCCTGCTTGTAAATTATCCATTGTGAAATATTTCTCTCATTTCTTACTTTGTCACTTCTTTTTGGGTCGCAGTTTCATTTCAACTTTCCCAACTTATTGCGACTTGGCGGGATCCAGTCTTTCGTCAGAGTGGATATCCTGCACTCTTGTCATTGCTCTTGAAATATAGGTGTATATATGTATGTATGTTAAAGTAACATTGCTAGCGCAAAATCATTCTAACAGTCATGTGTGACAAAAAAATTGTCCCGAAACGAAAACCTGACTGGGACAATTTATTTTGTTCTCGAAGGTGAAAGAGTAGCAAAGCGACCCGAAATGCTTAACCTGGAATGGAAAACATGTTAATTAGATTTCCACTTCAAAAACACATGAGCATGGTTTAATTAAAGTAATGGAGGACACATGAGATGGGATGGGCTTTAGTTTCGCTCCATGATTAATTTATTAGACGCAGTTAAAGTATCCTCGCTGCTGATACTTTCCAGGATATTCAAACTTCTCCCGACAAACTCAAGTGGATTGGTTAAGAGGCTTGCCGTAGGCATGATAGTAATAATGTCCTTGAGAATCGTGTATGTTGGAAGTCAATAGCTAATCAGCAGAGATGTGGCAAAGTGTAAGTTATATTAAGTTATCCTTTTAACCCTAGATAGCTGACATCCCTTAACTATCATACATATGATACATGTAACAATATATATATATATATATATATATATATATATATATATATATATATATATATATATATATATATATATATATATATATATATAGTTACATGTATATATAAATATATATATATATATATATATATATATTGTTACATGTATATATATATATATATATATATATATATATATATATATATATATATATACTCTTGTATATAAGATTTTCTCCGCGATAAGTACATTTTACTCGAGAAATTTACAAATTGACGTTAAATACCTAGATTGCAATAAAATACACACATATATATATATATATATATATATATATATATATATATATATATATATATATATATATATATATATATCTATATATATATATATATATATATATATATATATATATATATATATATATATATATATATATATATATATATTGTTACATGTACAAATAATAACATGTACAAATAATTCTGCGAGCTACTGTCGCAATTGTTTTCACGTCAACAAATGAATTTACTCGAACCCACGAGAACCCAAAAAGCATGATCAACATCTGCAAGTGACGTCACTCCATTCATTAATTTGCTCGAATCTACCAGGTACCTCTCGGTAGAACATTCGCCAATGTGCGAGAAATGGGTGAATAGGTAGAGACCCTATATAAAGGCGAGCTGAATGAATGGGGGGATTGATTCATTCATTCGACCGCGATAAGAACTGCGATAGTGTGTGGGAAGCGATATTATTCGAGTAGTAGAAAAGTGATTTTCGTAATAGTGAAGTGAGTTAGAAGACAATTGCGATAAGAAATTTATGGACAAACGTTAGATTTTTCATAGTGAAAATTAAAATTAGTGAAAGTGTTAAATTGATCAGTGTGCACTTTTGTAATTAAATAAACTCTTGTAACTTAAATTAAAAGACATTGCGTTTTCACTTTCCCGGATCATTAAAATTATAGGCCGCGAACCAATAACACGCGACAATGGTGTCGAGAAGTGAGATTAAAATTTTGAAAGTGAAAATTTGAACATTTTTATAGTGCACAATAGTAAAATTTAAAGAAACATTAAAAATGCCACGAAGCTTAAACTTAAAAATTAATGAATTGACCATGTCGCTTAAGGAAGAGTTGGAACAACGAAACCTGGCTACGCAAGGTACAAAGGCCACACTGATTGCACGCTTGCGTGCCGCAATTGAATCGGAAGGCGCGTATCTGGATTCGGGTGAGCCCTCAAATGCAGAAAAAGGCGCAGAAGGTGGTGTAGCAGAAACAAAAAAACCAAAGGAACCAGAAAATGCACTGATGCAAATGACAACAGCGACAACAGTCATCCAATTTAACTACGAAGCTAGATGAACAATCAGCGAAGCTGGACCAACAAGCGATCGAAATCAAGGAAGTGCAAAAACAGTCAACCGAAATAAAAGCGGAGCTCGGTAGCCTGAACAATCAAATTAAATGCGTCGAGGAAAAGGTTTACCAGGTCGAGGAGAAGGTCAGCCAGGTTGAGGAGAGAATTAACTATGAGATCAGCCAGGTCGAAGAGAGAATGAAACATGAGATGGAAAAAATGAAAAAAGAATTGGAAGCAGCGAAGGCAGTAGTAACCACCTCACCAGCCCCGCTTAAAACCGCAGCGCAAAGCTCATCTAGAAGTGTGCAAGCACCAATATTCGACGCGCAAACGGTCTGGAGTATTTACAAAATCCAGTTTGAAGCCGCCGCTAGGATAAATCACTGGAATGAGCAGGAACGAGCAACCGCATTGATTCTTGCTCTAAGAGGCCCAGCTGCCGAGCTTTTGCAGACTACCCCCGTTGACTTGCATTCAAACCCGGCTGCTATAATGAATGCGCTGGACATGCGCTATGGAGACGTTCATCTGAAGCAGATTTACCGGGCACAGCTACGGCATCGGATGCAGAAGTCTGGCGAAACCTTGCAGCAGCTAGCACAAGACATTGAGCGACTGGCACTTTTGGCTTACCCAGCGTACAACTCAGAACATCGAGATGACGTAGCAACAGAAGCATTCATCAGCGCCTTACAGGACCAGGAATTGCAACAAACCGTGCGGTTAGCTCAAAAGCAGACGGTTAGGGACGCATTGATTTACAGTCTTAACTTCGAGGCAACACAAAATGTTACTCGTACCACTGCCCGGGTCCGTGAGGTAGTGGCAGACGAGTACAGGTGTGAGCGCGTGGAAAATGAGCGAGAGCCGCCGGCAAATGGAGCGCCTAGATGCTGGGATTGCGGTGAGAAGGGGCACCTGCAAAGAGACTGCAAGAAGCGAAGAAAACGGAGCTATTACCCAGGATGGTGGAGATCCAGACCGTGTCAGGAGCCTAGAATGGAGGCCCATCAAACTGCAAGGGCCAACTTCGTGGGGCAAATGTTAGCTAGAAGGATCGACATCCCCAGCACCACCATCACCGTGCCAAAGCAACATCGTGGAGAAGCAGACAGATGCCTTCCTGGTCAAGTTGATGAAGAACATTGCACCATAACAAACGACACTAGTTCAACCCGATCGACGATCCGGCCCGACCTAGTGAGGCCCCAACTACTTCACAAGGGCAAAGTTCATGGAAATGCTGACGCCCTATCTCGTCATCCATGTCCAGCTAACTGCAAGCATTGTCGGCGGATTGAGGAAAAGGAGCCGACCGTTGCTCTGCGAGTGATAACGGCCAAATTCGATGAAGGTTGGTCAGCGGAGGAGATTCGAAATGCCCAGTTAGCCGATGAAGACATCGGACCATTGCTCGTATGGAAGGAGACGACTGGGCGACCTGTGTGGAAAGACGTTTCAACGCATGGCGCAACCCTGAAAAGCTATTGGGCACAATGGAACTCCCTTCAGGTGGAGGGTGGCGTACTCAAGCGGAAATGGGAAACGGCGGATGGTAGCTCCTATAGGATGCAAACTATACTACCCAAAAGCCGAATCGACGATGTGATTAAGGAAATGCACGCAGGATCCTCGGGAGGCCACCTTGGTGTTAACAAAACCTTAGCGAAATTGCGGGAAAGATTCTACTGGCTCCACGCTCGAGAAGACATAGAGGACTGGTGTCGCAGATGCACAATTTGCGCTTCCGTCAAAGGTCCAAAACGACGACTGAGAGGACAAATGCAAACCTTTAACGTGGGGGTACCGTTTGAAAGGATTGCTGTTGACATCGCTGGACCTTTTCCTGAATCTGAATGGGGAAATCGATGCACGCTGGTTGTAGCCGACTATTTCAGCAAGTGGCTCGAGGTCTACCCCATTCCCAACCAGGAAGCAACTACTGTAGCCGAACAGCTAGTGTTAAATTGGGTCAGTAGGTACGGCGTGCCTTGCGAACTACATTCGGATCAAGGCCGAAACTTTGAGTCACTAGTTTTTGGCGAAATGTGCGAGCTGCTCAGAATACGGAAAACGAGGACAACACCGCTGCATCCCCAATCCGATGGAATGGTCGAACGTTTCAACGGCACGCTCAATAAACACCTTGCCAAGATGGTTGACGAGAACCAAAGGGACTGGGACCGACATATCCCACTATTTTTGATGGCGTACAGAGCTGCTGAACATGCATCGACGGGCCCAGCCCCAGCCAAAGTCATTTTTGGAAAGACCTTCGTTTGCCAGCCGATATAAAGTTCGGAACACCCCCTGAGAAACCCCAAACGATCTCGGAGTACGCAAGTGATCTAAGACAACGGTTGAACCAGATACATCGGACAGTGCGAAAACACCTCGAATCGGCTACTGACCGCATGAATACTAGGTATGATCTAAAGGCTAATTCTACTGGCTTCCAGCAAGATGACTTGGTGTGGCTTTATAGCCCGCAACGGCGAAAGGGTAGGTCTCTAAAGTTGCAACATAATTGGGAGGGACCATACCGAGTTACAAAGCGAATCAACGATGTCGTATACCGAATTCAGGAACATCGTAAGCCGAGAGCTAAAATGAAAATCGTGCATCTGGACCGTCTTGCCCCATATTACACCCAGGGAGAATTGACTACCAATAGCGACACATCTTTTCGGGGCGAAAAGAACTGAGGTGGGGGCAGTGTTACATGTACAAATAATAACATGTACAAATAATTCTGCGAGCTACTGTCGCAATTGTTTTCACGTCAACAAATGAATTTACCCAAACCCACGAGAACCCAAAAAGCATGATCAACATCTGCAAGTGACGTCACTCCATTCATTAATTTGCTCGAATCTACCAGGTACCTCTCGGTAGAACATTCGCCAATGTACGAGAAATGGGTGAATAGGTAGAGACCCTATATAAAGGCGAGCTGAATGAATGGGGGGATTGATTCATTCATTCGACCGCGATAAGAACTGCGATAGTGTGTGGGAAGCGATATTATTCGAGTAGTAGAAAAGTGATTTTCGTGATAGTGAAGTGAGTTAGAAGACAATTGCGATAAGAAATTTATGGACAAGTGTTAGATTTTTCATAGTGAAAATTAAAATTAGTGAAAGTGTTAAATTGATCAGTGTGCACTTTTGTAATTAAATAAACTCTTGTAACTTAAATTAAAAGACATTGCGTTTTCACTTTCCCGGATCATTAAAATTATAGGCCGCGAACCAATAACACGCGACAATATATATATATATATATATATATATATATATATATATATATATATATATATATATATATATATATATATATATATATGTATATATATATTACAATACAAATACCTCAGAGGTCTTTGTTAATAATAGTATGATATTCGAATTTCACATTTTCTCCAACAAAATCGTATGGATGCCTTTAAACGTAGAAAAAATCAATATTCAAGTAGTCTTACACAAGATCCTAATACTCTGTAAGTTTCATGAAATTCGTATCATATTCACGAAGTTATATTCATTTCAAATTCCTTCAATTACAACAATAATAACTCACAACTTTGATATTTTATGGACTTTCCATTGAATCAGGCACTGTAGTTTCATCACCTATAACCAAATCTGGAGATATGCCTGCCACTAGAAAACCAGAACATCATGCAGATTTTAAACTCAAAGGCGATGACGAAGAAAAAAGGGATGTTGTTCCAAGAATGATCCGGAAGCAAAAGGCCTTAATGAGGACCCTTACTTCATTCAAGACATTGAACGCAAGGCTAGTAGTGAACATTCTATCGAGTACTACACACTTAAGGTCAACTTATTACAAAGATTCCTGAGAGAACTGGCAGAGAACGATCAGGCAATATGGGAAAAAACCACTGAAAGAACCTCGTTTGAGTACGGTCCTGAAATCTGCCAAGAACTTCACTGCTGGGCTCAAGAGACAATAATCACACTTCAAGAACGTATGAGAAGCACTGAAGGGAGAAATGACAATCCACTGCTGCAATCAAAGAATACCGGAGTTCAATTACCAAAAATCGTACTACCGACCTTTGACGGTGATTACTTGCAGTGGACTCAATTTCGTGATTTGTACCTCCAACTGATTAACAACCGTGCAATCAGAAATCCGCAAAAAATGTATTGTCTGCTTAGCAATCTATCAGCCAAAGCAAAACGATTAGTGCAGCATTTGCCGGCTTACAGCGAGAATTATTTTGATGCATGGAATATAGTTAAAGCCAGATATAACCACAAAAGGTTGCTAGTGACACATCCTCTCAACAAACTTCTTCCCCAACCATCGAGCTCTGTTGAATCTGCATTATCAGCTAGAAATCTACATAACGCAACCAATGAATGTCTACTGGGACACAAAAATCGTTTTCAAAGCGTTGAAACCCTTGGCAAAGGGGGCTCGCCATCTCTAAAGCAAAAACAAACCAAGCCTGCCTCGCTAGTGACGTCATCCAAACGGAGCTCATGCATAGTGTGTACAGGAACTCATCCACTATATTCTTGCAAAACTTTCCTGAATCAAATGCCAAATGTTCATCTCCAAACTGTGAAGAAAAATAATCAGTGTTACAACTATTTGAGGGCGGACCGTCATAGTCAACAGTGTTCGCTCCGAGGCTGCAATGGCATAATACATTATTGCACATTGACAATCAGGGAACCAAGTCAAGCCCTACTTTACCTCCAGCACAAGCAGAAACTTTGACAATGCCATCAAGCTTAACGAGCCCAGCAGCGAAAACCAACAACATACGGAGAATCAACATCTTGTTGAGCACTATTTTCGTCAAGGTATTGACTGTGGATGGTCGAGAACTTGAATGTTGGGCTGTTCTTGCCTCTGGGCTTCAATTAGATTTCACCACTTAGGATCTGGTCAGACGGCTTGGTTTAAAGTAAGTTACCGAAGCATTGTGTGTTCAAGGGATTGGACAGGGAATTCATAAGGTTCAATCCAGAGTAAATTTTCCGATACGGTCTAGGACATTCAGATTCTCAGCCAGAATCAAAGCCTTTGTTCTACCGCAAATTATAACTTATCAACCGTCAGAATTCATTGACATCGTATCATGGCCTACTCCCCAGAATGTGTCGCTTTTGGATCCTCAATTCAATCATCCTTGTCAAATTTATATTCCCATTGGACCAGAAAGTACCACAACTAATCTGCGAGTGGTCTTTGATGCTTTAGCGAAAGTGTCTACGAATATCTCCTTGAACGAAGTTCTGCACACTGGACCTTTTCTCCAAGACGACGTTTTTATCGTTCTGTTACGCTTCTCGCTTCCGATGTTTGTATTTACAGATGCCTCAGATAATTAGCACACACATAGATGACGTCATGGCGGGAGCTAACAGTCTAACGGGAGCCCTCGTAGTACAAAGGCACTTAAGGAATTGCTTCAATCAGGAGGGTTCAAATTGCGGAAGTGGTGCGCAAATCAAAGTCGGCTACTTCAGGGCATTCTCAAGGAGGACCAAGCAGTTCAATTTCAACATAAACGGCAAAGACGTTGGGCATAATCTGGCTTCCCCAAGAGGACAACTGCTGCGTAGAAATAATCCAGCATAGTGACAGTAAAGTGACCAAAAGAACAGTGTCCTTTGTCATTGCGCATCTCTTCGACTCATTAGGAGTAATGAGTCCAGTAGTGTCTAAACTCAAAATATTTCTTCAGACACTATGGAATCCAAAGATAGATTGGGATGCAGGTGTACCAATGGGAATACGCTTTTATTGGGTTAAATTTCGTGGAGAGTTGCAATGCCTTCCAGATATCAAGTTTCCCAGGCATGCATTTTCGAGCAAAAACCCAGGAAGCATTGAATTGCATGCTTTGAGTGACACATCAGAGAAGGCATACCGTACAGTTATATACGTGCGATCACAGCAAATTGATGGTACCGTGGTCGTTAGACTGCTATATGCTAAATCAAAGGTAGTGCCAATCAAGGCTACAACGATTCCGCGTTTGGAGCTACAAGCTGCAACACTCACTACCAAGCTCGCTACTCGGGTCAAAAGAGAACGGCAATGGAATGATGTTCCATGCACATTTTGGAGGAACTCTGAGGTAGTTCTTGCCTGGCTGAGGAATACATCATCATCATACGTTACTTTCGTTGCAAACCGAGTAGCAGCTATACAGGAGCTTACAGCTGAACAATGGCTAAATGTGCCATCCAAGGAAAATGCTGCCGATTTGGTTTCCTGTGGAATCTCACCGAACAAATTGAAGAATAATATTTTATTGTTTTATGGGCTAAGGTTTCTACATGGCGGTGAAAGCATGTAGCTGAGGAATCAAAAATTTAAAGCAAATCTAGCACTTTCAGTTGCAACCGAAGGAGACATGTATTAAATTGTGAGTTGGGCGGTAAGAAAATTACCTTATCGCGGTACAAAAACTACTAGTCTTCATGCCTGGTAAAATGATCAATGGGATTCATACTTGGTTGGAGGTCAGATGTCAATGTTTCATTGAATGAAGCATTGATTTGCCGTTCATACTTGATTTGAAGTCAGAAACTTTTGCTTCAACGACTTATGAAAATATTTATTCCGTCTCTCAAAGTTTGGTAGATGAACCAATTCAGAATGTGTTCCAATTAGGGAAAGGTTTTGCAATTGATCACATATAATCCTGTATCCATTTCTTTCTGGAGTCGTCCAATCAATTTCGATACCAGACCTATCGAGAAGATTTATCTCATTACTAGCGACTCCAAGATTTGATAAATTCACTTGAGACTTCTTACGGAATAAGCTTTTTGCTTCCGTGGGTTCTGTGGGCTAATACCCCTCAGTTTTTCCATCCATTGATTACTGACCTCACTTCTGAAGTATGAACGGATTAAGTCCCGGACATTTTCCAGGTGTAATTTCAACAAAGTCCACGAGGGATGGTTGTAGCCCAAAAATCACCGATGCATGTGAGAAGAAGAATTTTGAATCTTTTAGACCTTGCTATGGTAGGTAATTGATGTGTTTCCATATCCTTTCGATGCTTGATCTTGGGAACTACTTTCTCAATAGTTTCTAACGTCAGTTTTCTAACATCACCAAATAGGGATGTATTTCATTATTAGTTGGATTCCTGTAACTAGGGACTATTGTGCAAGCATCGCTATCATCAGAAGGAGAACATTGCTTCTAGTACTCTCGATTAAACTTCTTTTGGAACTTTCCTGATTCATCTTTTTTTGGAACTCAGCTGGTGATTTTTATGTTGAACTGAGATGAGAAAGCCATCATCCCTTTAATCATTGATTTACATTACGACTGCGTTATAATTGCCTACGTAAAGAAGCACCTCCAGTTTCTATTGAGAACTGTCAGAGCTGAATTTAAGCCTTGCGTCAGCAGTGCAGAGGTCCAAACATGAATTTGTCTTAGGGTATGTTGGAAACTCCGACCCATATCGAATGCACATGTATTCAATTTGGTTCTCTGCTATCCACGATTCCAGGAATAACCTCTTGGATTATTGTTGGGGTTTACCCATGATGTATTTGGCATTTAGGTCATCGGCAAAAATATAATAACTATGAAGCCTGTTCAATTTGAGTATTTCAAACAAGGAATTGAGCTCCTCCTTGAACATGAGAACATTTCAACCAGTTGCATAGGCAGAGATAACGAGGAGGTTATCCCCATCTGGCAGTTAAATTTTAATAACGGATACTGCAAGAAATTCAAAGTTTTTGAATTCGGTTTTATAAATATAGGGTTTTTCATTAGTTACATAACAATTCCGTATCTTTATATGAACGCATTATTAAACTTTTTTAACAAACTGCCAAAGTCAAAATGAAAGTTAAAGTTAAAATTTTCTTTATGGTAAAGTTCACGAGCCATCAACGTTTGAAACTTATTAAAAATTACTACCGAAATTTTCAATCGGGGGTCACAACTTTAAGAGTGCTTACACTAATTTTTGGCTGTAATAATCGTCTCACCTGACAAGCTAAGTGTGCTACAGTGGATAAGTTTGAGCTCAAATTTTTACTATCAGACGTTCAGGTGCCAAAAAATGTTGTGCCGCTCGAAGCGAAGGAAATATCGCGGCCGTAAGTGTATCGAGTCAAAATGAGCCCAATCGGTCGATTTTGCGTCGTTCTCAAGAATCGGGCATCGCTCAAACGACACTGTGTCATATTTTGCAAGAAGATCTTGGCCTACATGGTAACAAGATCAAATTGAATCAGGAACTAAAGCCACTTGATCAATCGAAATGCCAAAACTTCTCCGATTGAGTTCTGGCAAAACTTTAAGAAAATGAAGAATTTCATCGAAAAATCATCTTCACCGATGAAGTTCGTTTCTAGCTAAATGGCTTTGTTAATTTGTACATCAGCAACAAGTCTACATTTGCTTCTTGAGACATGGTTGCATCCGCGAAAAATTACTGTTTGGTGCGATTTTCATGCCGAAGGTGTGATTGGGCCGTCTTTTGTCGTAGATGAAAACGACCGTCATGTTACCGTTAATCGAGAGCGATTATTTGTGATCAGAATTGGATGAACTTGACATCAAAAGCATGTAGTTTCAAGAAGATGGTACCTCTAGTTACACAGCAGGCCTTAAAAATAAATTAGGTGAATGTGCTATCTCGAGAAATGGTCCGGTCGAATGGCTGCCTCATTTATGTGATCTAGCATCATGTGATTTTTATGCGACTGTATCAAGTCAATGGTCTATGTTAACAAGCCAGTAACTTTAGACGAGCTCAAAAAAAACATCCAACGTGAAATTACCAACGTTTCGGTTGTAATGTGTGCCAGAATGGTGGAAAATTTGGTAAAAGAATCGACCGCTGTTAACAGGCTCGTGGTGGTCATATGACCGTAATCGAATTTCATTCATAAAATGTATAAATCAAATTAAACTCAGTTTCGCAAATAATTCAGTGTTTTGTTAATAGATGAAATTGTTATATCCTTAATGAAAAACTTTTTATATTGGAAACAATAGGGTCTTCTAATCAATATTCCGGTACCACCTTCTCCATCACCGTTTACCCTATCGTATTTTATAAATGCAAATTCTTTGAACGCCATGGAGTGCCATAAATTGAGGTGGGTTTCAGTGAGAAGTATGATGTTAGGCTGTTGTTTAACAATAAATTCAAGGAGATAGTCACATCGATGTAGAGTAACAATAGTGTTGAAATTAATCAAAATGAGGCGAAATCTATCCATTGGAATGTGGCTGGATGACAGTTTATTTTGAGGCCTAAACAATATATTTTGAGACCTTATCAATGCCCCCCGATAAAAAATTGAGTTGCTGGTAAATTTTGAGGAGCAGGGATTTATTGCCCCTTACGTTATTTACATTATTTGCAGCATTTTATGCTGGTCCTCTAGCGATGAGTGCAAATGGTACTCTGGCCTTGACGAAGTTGGAAGGTAATACACTACGCCGTACTTGGGTTTTTTTTTGAGCAAATAATACTTTTACATCTTGATATTGGGATTATACTCAGTATGATGCTGAATAAACAAAAAAAAAACGCAATTATTGCAGTATAATTGTTTTTCAGGCTCCGTCTGAGACAATTTGCCCTCACCGGGAGCATGGACGTCTTTGCATTTTAGGAACTGATAGTGGTCAGCACAGTTGTCAGCTAAATGACCAAATTTTTGATACCGGTAAGGGTGGTTGACTTCTCTGTTCTGGAGGGGTTTCAATCTCACCACGCAGAAATTTAAGTACCTCCTTTATTGAAGGGCACTTGGACTGCTCTTGTTTGTAATTTGTACCAGGTAAAGTGGTCAATTCTTTCTTTCTACGACTGACCATCTGGTTGCAAAGGCTTTGCCTGCAATAAACTCAAGTTCTGGTGCAGCTTCTTTGAACACACGAAGAAGATCGCCCGCATCCTCTCCGCAGTCTAAGCCCTTCAACAAAAAGGTCTAATTTTATGACTTTTTGGGGTATAGATGAAAGGTGGAACCTCCCCATAATTTAGCGCATCTTTGGTTGACTTGAAATCAATCAGTGATTTCGTCCTTATAGTTGATTCCCCAGCATTAATTCTTTTGATCTCAAAATTGGTTAGTTTATTTTCGGCTGCCAATAGCCGAACCATATCTCTTCCACTTTGTCCGAACACGTTGATTGGCGGAGCTTTTTCTGCCTTTTTGGGAGCTTTTTCAGAGGAATCAGCAAAACTGTGGGCTGGTTTCTTCCCCTTGTTTTTATTTTTTTAAACACTGAATAAAACTTATATCATTATCTTGATTAGAATTATTGGACTCTCGATGTTTTCGTCAACTTTCATTTCTTCGTTTAATCCCTCCAGCGCTGCAAATAGTTTTGACTCTCGTTTGTGCCACCAGCACTTAGAACTTCTTCAGGAATTGCTTGTTTTGCCCTTTTCTTCGCCTTCGATAACTGTTGCACTTGATTTTGTGGCTGTCTCTTTACGCTTCATTCCGTTTTTGAAGAGATCTTTGAGGGACTGTATCTCTAGCTTCAGCCCATCATTTACTTTTTGTAGTTTGATTATTTGTTGATTGTCCGCTATTATTTGCAGCTTGCATCCACCATGTGTGGAGTTTTCTTCGTTATGTTTTCTCTTGTTGATTATTGTAAGTTTATTATTCGTCGTTTCTCCAGGTTGCCGTTGGGCTCCTCCATACCAGCGGTCTTGAAGTTTTCTTGGATTCTTCGCTTTTCTTTACTTATCGAAGTAAAGTAATAATCGATAGAAATTTCCTGAGTCGATTGCTTCGACAATATATGCTTTTACCGTTAAAAAATAGTTTCGGACTGACGTTTTTTCAAAAATATATTTGATTTTTGAAAACTTTTGATAGGAGCGATTTAAAACACGTCTACACGCAAAGATTTCTACGACCTCTCTTTTGGTAAAATGCATAATACTTACTTAAAATGCCCCAAACTGTAAATCACAATGAATTCTCAAAGTTGCAGGATTCATTTCCAACAGCTTTGAGCATAAATTTTGTATGTGCTGCCTTCCACAGCTTCGTTTATTGAATGAAGTGAAAGTAGAAGATACCATATAGAGAATTGGAAATAAATAAGTTCATTTATCGTGTTGCCTTTAAACTTTTCCAAAGTATCACAAATTTAAATTTTTTGAAAGATTCAAGCGATAATCTATCCACCAATATTAAAATATTGCAAATCGGCACAAAAATCTAGCTACAGCAATGCTATAAAGGGAAAAAATTCCCAAAACTCAATCAATTGTGGAGCACGTAATTGAGAAAGGTCACCTGATAAGATTCAAGGACCTAGAGGTAGTTAAGGTGGTAAATAGTACCTCCAAATTAGATACGGTGGATAGTATCGAAATCAGAAAAATCCCTGCGGAAAAATAACTCAATGAGGATTTAGGCAATAATAGCAGCAAAGTAATAGAAATGGCTTTTCTTTATAAAATATAAGAGTATAAATAGACTAAGATTTGTTGTTAGCAAGTTATTTATACTGTAATGTTCTCTAACCACAATGATCAGATGATTATCAAACGTCACCTCATATTTCAATATGGTGGATATTGATTAAGTTTTAACAGTGCCACAATTTATCAACTCAGCAAACTAAATTTAATGTCGAAATGTAAGCAATCAAATGTTAAGTAAAATAAAGTAATTTTAGTTTAAGTTAGTCTATAAGATGACAAATTCACAATAAAATCCTCATTCTATCAATTGCACTGCTCATTTTATTTGACTTATTGCGAAAGTACAATATATCCCTTTGGTTAAGGATGTGCAAACGCTTGCATTGGATTATTTCTCCATTTGGGTAGAAACAGACTGAAAATAGAGAAACAATGGATTTTCTTTTAAGCGTGCACAATGTCTTTGATATGATCTTGATTTTATTCGTTGCTGCTGACTGCAATTTGGAGAAGTTGGGTACAAAACCCTTCTGACATGAGCGTAGGTTTGTCTTCCCAACTTATTTTAAGTATCATAGGAAGTTGAGTTGTACATGTGAAGATTGTTAGGTAGCATGTGATACATAAAGGAAGTTGTAAAGTAAAAATTTTTGTAAGCCTTGGTTCGGGAGGTTTCAAGGTTTTTCTTTTTAAAGTGAGTAGTGTTTTCTATAGTGGCGTAGAAGGAGGCCAAAACAAGTGTGTTAGTATTTTACGCATTAGGTCAACTCAGAGTGTAATTAAAGTTCGGTGGTACCTTGCTTGAACAACATACTATTTCTGATGCTCCGCAGTCTCGCTCAGCGGTGTTTTTGGTACTTATTTGAAGAGTTTTTCCGGGACTAGGGAGCCCCAACCAGAGTCATACCCAGATAACGGATAATAGACAATCCAAGAACAAGGTCGTTAGTTTGAGTTGTATTAATTTAACTCTTAAAGTAAATGATGAACGAAGTGGAAAGGGATTTGTGCTTATTTCAGGAAAGAAGCGATGCTTGTAGTGAGGCAATACATTCGACATTGCGCGAAGAAAGTTATCACGTGTTGAAAACCACGTTTCGTGAACTGAGCGCAAACCTCTCTCCATAGAAGTATATTGAAATCGATTATAGTAATTATTATTGTATTCAGCGAGTGTAAAATGAAGCTTTAACTAAAAACCAATTTCATTTCAATTGATAGACAATTTTTACTTATATGTAAAATTAAAATTATATACATAATATGCGTAACAGTAATGTTGTAACTTTAGTGTAGATTGAACTTTTGCGTATGAGGTGTGTTAAAGTTTCTCTGCTTGTGACTGTATCGATATTCTAGAAGGCGTATGGGTAAACTCTAATCATTATACGGCGGAAAAATTTTCGGTTGTCCAGTAGATCTCAAGTGAGAACCTAAATAATTAAACTTTTAGTAATTACGTAATTTTTTATTTCCAAAATGTCAGAGGTACAAGAACTAAGCCGGACACAATCAACCCTCCATTCCTTCTGGCTAATGATGACATTATAACATATGCTTAACCGAAACCCGGCTTGGTGACGAGATCGTGGAAAAGAAATCTTTGCTCAACACGTGATTTTTAGACATGATCGGGACCGATCTATTTCCAGTAAACGGGCTGGTGGAGGTGTGCTAATAGTAGTAAACAACCAGTTGTATTGTGTACTCGCCAGTACCTTTGCTCCATCACCTCCAATCAAAGGGGTAGCAGTTCGAATTTTTCATCACAACTGTTCACTATTTATCTTCTGTATCTACATTCCCTGTAGAACTCCATTAAGATCGTATGAAATCCTTTTTAGAGAATTATCGAACTTTATAATTAATGCCAATTACCCTTCGCAGTTTTTAATCTCTGGGGTAGCATGTGATACATAAAGGAAGTTGTAAAGTAAAAATTTTTGTAAGCCTTGGTTCGGGAGGTTTCAAGGTTTTTCTTTTTAAAGTGAGTAGTGTTTTCTATAGTGGCGTAGAAGGAGGCCAAAACAAGTGTGTTAGTATTTTACGCATTAGGTCAACTCAGAGTGTAATTAAAGTTCGGTGGTACCTTGCTTGAACAACATACTATTTCTGATGCTCCGCAGTCTCGCTCAGCGGTGTTTTTGGTACTTATTTGAAGAGTTTTTCCGGGACTAGGGAGCCCCAACCAGAGTCATACCCAGATAACGGATAATAGACAATCCAAGAACAAGGTCGTTAGTTTGAGTTGTATTAATTTAACTCTTAAAGTAAATGATGAACGAAGTGGAAAGGGATTTGTGCTTATTTCAGGAAAGAAGCGATGCTTGTAGTGAGGCAATACATTCGACATTGCGCGAAGAAAGTTATCACGTGTTGAAAACCACGTTTCGTGAACTGAGCGCAAACCTCTCTCCATAGAAGTATATTGAAATCGATTATAGTAATTATTATTGTATTCAGCGAGTGTAAAATGAAGCTTTAACTAAAAACCAATTTCATTTCAATTGATAGACAATTTTTACTTATATGTAAAATTAAAATTATATACATAATATGCGTAACAGTAATGTTGTAACTTTGGTGTAGATTGAACTTTTGCGTATGAGGTGTGTTAAAGTTTCTCTGCTTGTGACTGTATCTATATTCTAGAAGGCGTATGGGTAAACTCTAATCATTATACGGCGGAAAAATTTTCGGTTGTCCAGTAGATCTCAAGTGAGAACCTAAATAATTAAACTTTTAGTAATTACGTAATTTTTTATTTCCAAAATGTCAGAGGTACAAGAACTAAGCCGGACACAATCAACCCTCCATTCTTTCTGGCTAATGATGACATTATAACATATGCTTAACCGAAACCCGGCTTGGTGACGAGATCGTGGAAAAGAAATCTTTGCTCAACACGTGATTTTTAGACATGATCGGGACCGATCTATTTCCAGTAAACGGGCTGGTGGAGGTGTGCTAATAGTAGTAAACAACCAGTTGTATTGTGTACTCGCCAGTACCTTTGCTCCATCACCTCCAATCAAAGGGGTAGCAGTTCGAATTTTTCATCACAACTGTTCACTATTTATCTTCTGTATCTACATTCCCTGTAGAACTCCATTAAGATCGTATGAAATCCTTTTTAGAGAATTATCGAACTTTATAATTAATGCCAATTACCCTTCGCAGTTTTTAATCTCTGGGGTAGCATGTGATACATAAAGGAAGTTGTAAAGTAAAAATTTTTGTAAGCCTTGGTTCGGGAGGTTTCAAGGTTTTTCTTTTTAAAGTGAGTAGTGTTTTCTATAGTGGCGTAGAAGGAGGCCAAAACAAGTGTGTTAGTATTTTACGCATTAGGTCAACTCAGAGTGTAATTAAAGTTCGGTGGTACCTTGCTTGAACAACATACTATTTCTGATGCTCCGCAGTCTCGCTCAGCGGTGTTTTTGGTACTTATTTGAAGAGTTTTTCCGGGACTAGGGAGCCCCAACCAGAGTCATACCCAGATAACGGATAATAGACAATCCAAGAACAAGGTCGTTAGTTTGAGTTGTATTAATTTAACTCTTAAAGTAAATGATGAACGAAGTGGAAAGGGATTTGTGCTTATTTCAGGAAAGAAGCGATGCTTGTAGTGAGGCAATACATTCGACATTGCGCGAAGAAAGTTATCACGTGTTGAAAACCACGTTTCGTGAACTGAGCGCAAACCTCTCTCCATAGAAGTATATTGAAATCGATTATAGTAATTATTATTGTATTCAGCGAGTGTAAAATGAAGCTTTAACTAAAAACCAATTTCATTTCAATTGATAGACAATTTTTACTTATATGTAAAATTAAAATTATATACATAATATGCGTAACAGTAATGTTGTAACTTTAGTGTAGATTGAACTTTTGCGTATGAGGTGTGTTAAAGTTTCTCTGCTTGTGACTGTATCGATATTCTAGAAGGCGTATGGGTAAACTCTAATCATTATACGGCGGAAAAATTTTCGGTTGTCCAGTAGATCTCAAGTGAGAACCTAAATAATTAAACTTTTAGTAATTACGTAATTTTTTATTTCCAAAATGTCAGAGGTACAAGAACTAAGCCGGACACAATCAACCCTCCATTCCTTCTGGCTAATGATGACATTATAACATATGCTTAACCGAAACCCGGCTTGGTGACGAGATCGTGGAAAAGAAATCTTTGCTCAACACGTGATTTTTAGACATGATCGGGACCGATCTATTTCCAGTAAACGGGCTGGTGGAGGTGTGCTAATAGTAGTAAACAACCAGTTGTATTGTGTACTCGCCAGTACCTTTGCTCCATCACCTCCAATCAAAGGGGTAGCAGTTCGAATTTTTCATCACAACTGTTCACTATTTATCTTCTGTATCTACATTCCCTGTAGAACTCCATTAAGATCGTATGAAATCCTTTTTAGAGAATTATCGAACTTTATAATTAATGCCAATTACCCTTCGCAGTTTTTAATCTCTGGGGTAGCATGTGATACATAAAGGAAGTTGTAAAGTAAAAATTTTTGTAAGCCTTGGTTCGGGAGGTTTCAAGGTTTTTCTTTTTAAAGTGAGTAGTGTTTTCTATAGTGGCGTAGAAGGAGGCCAAAACAAGTGTGTTAGTATTTTACGCATTAGGTCAACTCAGAGTGTAATTAAAGTTCGGTGGTACCTTGCTTGAACAACATACTATTTCTGATGCTCCGCAGTCTCGCTCAGCGGTGTTTTTGGTACTTATTTGAAGAGTTTTTCCGGGACTAGGGAGCCCCAACCAGAGTCATACCCAGATAACGGATAATAGACAATCCAAGAACAAGGTCGTTAGTTTGAGTTGTATTAATTTAACTCTTAAAGTAAATGATGAACGAAGTGGAAAGGGATTTGTGCTTATTTCAGGAAAGAAGCGATGCTTGTAGTGAGGCAATACATTCGACATTGCGCGAAGAAAGTTATCACGTGTTGAAAACCACGTTTCGTGAACTGAGCGCAAACCTCTCTCCATAGAAGTATATTGAAATCGATTATAGTAATTATTATTGTATTCAGCGAGTGTAAAATGAAGCTTTAACTAAAAACCAATTTCATTTCAATTGATAGACAATTTTTACTTATATGTAAAATTAAAATTATATACATAATATGCGTAACAGTAATGTTGTAACTTTGGTGTAGATTGAACTTTTGCGTATGAGGTGTGTTAAAGTTTCTCTGCTTGTGACTGTATCGATATTCTAGAAGGCGTATGGGTAAACTCTAATCATTATACGGCGGAAAAATTTTCGGTTGTCCAGTAGATCTCAAGTGAGAACCTAAATAATTAAACTTTTAGTAATTACGTAATTTTTTATTTCCAAAATGTCAGAGGTACAAGAACTAAGCCGGACACAATCAACCCTCCATTCTTTCTGGCTAATGATGACATTATAACATATGCTTAACCGAAACCCGGCTTGGTGACGAGATCGTGGAAAAGAAATCTTTGCTCAACACGTGATTTTTAGACATGATCGGGACCGATCTATTTCCAGTAAACGGGCTGGTGGAGGTGTGCTAATAGTAGTAAACAACCAGTTGTATTGTGTACTCGCCAGTACCTTTGCTCCATCACCTCCAATCAAAGGGGTAGCAGTTCGAATTTTTCATCACAACTGTTCACTATTTATCTTCTGTATCTACATTCCCTGTAGAACTCCATTAAGATCGTATGAAATCCTTTTTAGAGAATTATCGAACTTTATAATTAATGCCAATTACCCTTCGCAGTTTTTAATCTCTGGGGATTTCAATATGGTTCTCGTTAAGTGGGACGCAGAAACTAAATCCATTGCTATTCTGACGACCTTCCTATAGCCTTACACTCGTTTTTATCTCTCTACAGCTTAGCTCAATTAAACTATGTAATGAATGCTTCCAATCGCATTTGGGACTTCATTTTTTCAAATAACCCCGCTACAGATCCTGTTTACCCTGCTGCTTCTCCTTATACAAAGCCAGACCCTCACCAATCTCCTTTAGAGATCCTATTATCATTGGATCCAATTCTTGACAAGCCAAAAGCGAAACCAAGTCAATTTTACTGTTTCAAAGCTAACTACGAAAGATTGGCTGCTGACTTTGTTATTATTAATTTGCATGCTACCCTCAACCTGGGTAACTCCAACGTCGCAACACAACAATTCTATGCAGTGCTTAACAGCATTATCCCACTGCATACACCTACCAAACGACCACATTCAAATCGTCCTTTGTGGTTCACGAGAGAAGTTGAATCCGCTTAGTCCTTGAAGGATTTGGCCCGGAAATGCTACTTCCGTTCAAGATCAGAACTAGACTTCTTCGAATTTTGTCACCTACGTACTAATGCGAAAAAAGTCATCGAACCCGCAAAGCTACCTTATTTGAGAGCAACTGAAGCATCATTTGCGAATAACCCAAAAAACTTCTGGTCTTACATCAACTCTACAATAGACTCGCATCAGCATATTAATGCATTGTCATATCAGAACCACTTAGTCTACAATGACCAGGCCAAATGCGACATGTTTGCTATTTCTCCGCCGTCTATAGCTCCTCAACCTCTACTTCCCTGAATCCGCTCTAGAAATATTAGCTGATTTATACACTAACTTGTTAGAGATCACAGAGGTAATTCAGTCACTGAATTCTAGCAGCGCACTCGGCCCTGATGGAATCCCTAACATTTTTATCAAATCCCTCTCCTCATTCTTATGTATTCCCTTGGCTTATATCTTTAATTCAAGTCTTGAAAGGGGTGCTTTTCCAGATGTTTGGAAATGTGTAAATATCCATCCCATCCATAAAGCGGGTGACCGCTTGCAAGCCTTTAATTACAGACCCATTTCACTCCCATCGTGGTTTGAAAAAATCTTGGAATGCATTGTTCATTGTAAACTTTAACATGTTTTGCACCCTACCCTATACGAAAAATCAACACGGATTTGTAAAAAAACGTAATACCGTGACTAGCCTAGGTGAATTTATCAAGACGATTACAATCACCCTTCACTTAGGAGTACAAGTTGATGTGATTTACGCTGATTTTGCAAAAGCATTTGATAGTCTGGATCACAAACTTCTGATCGACAAGCTCCGCTGTTTCGGCATTCAGGGATCTCTTCGCTCATTGTTCCTGCACGGTTATTTGTAATAGATCTACGTCCCGCCCCTTCGTCCCGATTTCAGGTGCTCCACAAGGATCAATCTTAAGTCCATTTCTTTTCAACCTCTTTATTAATGACCTCCCAGCTAGCTGCACATCTAACCACCTTCTATATGCTGATGACCTGAAGATATTTCGAGTCATTAATTCAATACAAGATTGCCGAGCTCTTCAGGATGACTTAAATCTTTTTTCCTCTTGATATCATAGAAATCGACTTCAACTTAACATCTCTAAGTGTTTTTCCATGACCTTTACCAATTAAACTTACCCCATTCAATTTTCTTCTCTATAAAAAGTTCAGTTCTCATTTTGGTTGAGAGTTTCAAAGATTTAGGTGTGGCTTTTGATTTTCATTTGAAATTCAATGTTCACGTTTTTGAAATAACCAAGAAAGCTTCTTGGATCGTGGGCTTTGTCTTATGTTGCTCTCACAGAAGTTTCAACTTTCAAACCTGTGTTCGGCTATTAGTCATGCTGGTTCACCCAAATCTTGAATATGCATGCCAGATATGGTTGCCGCATCTTAATTATCTTGGAGTGGCGGTTAAATCTGTGCAGCGTAGGTTCTCCCGCACGCTATTCTACAAACATAAAATCCCGTATTGCCCTTATGATGATCGCTTGTATCACGGATGGGGATGGCACGCGTTGCCTTCAGAGTTCCACCTTTATGGCAAGAGGACGTAGAGCTTTGGTTCGCTCAGGTTGACGCAAATTACACCACGAGCCACGTCACCGATGACTCGAACAAATTCAACCTGCTAGTGGAAAATCTCGACACAAGGGCAGTGCAGCAGGTGCGCAACATCGTAATGAACCCGCCGTCGGAAAACAAATAAAGTACGCTGAAAAACGCTATATTAGCCGTCTACGCAGACTCAGCGCAGCAGCGTATCCATAAGCTCCTTTTGGAGATCGAGCTGGGAGACTAATGCCCGTCACAGCTCCTCAATCAGATGCGTACTCTCGCTAGCGGAAACGTATCTGACCTTTGATTGCAGCAAATGTGGCTGAACTGCGTTGATGTCACGCTGAGGAGCATCCTATCGGCCAATGATACACCACTGTCGGATCTCGCAACAATCGCTGATCGTGTGCATGAGGTCATCAGGCAGTCGGGGGCAGCAATTGTAAGGGACGACGAGCAGCGGCACAGCACTCAACCGACGCCTTGAATCCCTAGCGAGCTAAACAACATCTCCTTCAAAGTCCGAGACCTTAGCCACCGGATGACGAAAATCGGGGACACGCTTAGGACGCCGTGCAATAGGCAGCGGTCAACTTTGCAAGACGACGTGCGTCGCACGCAGCCGAAGCAAAAGACACCAACACTCCGTACCAGAACGAACGACGAGCAACTTTGCTGGTACCATCAGTATTATGGGCTGAAAGCCAAAAACTGCCCGCAACCTTTCTCTCACTCGAAAAACTATCGATCACTTAGCGGCCTCCCATCGCACGATCCAACGATTAAGGATTCGTGAAAACATCAGCAAGAACGCTTTCTTCATCGACACGGGGACAGAACTTCATGTTGCCCACCAACCAGCCAGGATCTCAACTCTCCTGATGCGGCCTCGAAGTTAGTGGCTGCCAATGGTTCACAAATTAGAACATTCGGCAAACGGGAGGTAAAATTTTATTAGGGAATTACGATGCCGTTCAAGGGGACTTTCACTATAGCCGATGTAAGTTCTGCAATCACCGGAGCCGACTTCATCAAACACTACGGCCTCCTCATCGACATGAGGGGGAGACGACTCAAAACAATTATAGCGCCCATACAAAAACAGCTACCACTATCAACGGTTATCAGTGACGAGCTCCGATCCCTGCTGTTGGACTACGACAAATTCTCGAACGGCAGCCAATAACCGAGCACCAGGTGTACAACCACGCGTCACAACCAAATCAAGGGACCGCCAGTCAACGCCAAGGCACGAAGACTCTCCCCCGACAAGCTGGCCGCCGCAAAAGCCGAATTTGACGAATCATTCAAACAAGGAATTTGCTGTCCATCAAAAAGCGCATGGAGCAGCCCCTTGTACATGGTGAAAAAGCCAAACGGATATTGGTGACCATGTGGAGACTACCGTGCACTTAACGCCCGCACAATCTCGGACCGCTATCTTAGCGGATTCCTCCAGGATTGCACCACAGCCCTTCACGGGTTGCCAATATTCTCTGTAATCTACTTGCAGAAGGCGTATCATCAAATTCCTGTGGAACTCAGTGACATCCCGAAGACTGCTTTCATCACATCTTCCGGATTGTACGAATTCTTGTTCATGACGTTTGGACTGAGCAACGCAGGCCAAACATTCCAGCGCTTAATGCACGAGGTGCTGCGAGGTTTGGACAACGTATTTTTTTATCTCGACGACATTCTGGTCTTCTCGCCTTACCAGCTGGCACATCTTGAGCACATGTAGGAAGTGTTGGATTGACTAGCCAAATTCAGTCTGATCATAAACACCCCTAAGTGCCAATTCGGAAAATCGGAAGTCACGTTCCTAGGACACGCCATCAATAAGCATGGATTGAAACCCTTACCCGAAAAAACGGAGGGAATTTCCACAACACCGAGGCCGAATACCGCACACCAGCTGAAGTCCTTCTTGGGGACGGTCAACTTCTACCGCCGCTTCCTTCCACACGCAGGCCAACACCAGCATGCCCTATTGCTGCTGGTCACGAAACTGCAAACGCGACCAATGCCTCTCAATTGGACCGACGAAGCGATAGCCGCGTTCGAGTAGTCCAAGTCAGACTTAGGGAAAACTCCGACCCTGGCTCATCCCAACTCCAACTCCATATGGTCTCTCTGCGCTGACGCCTCAGACAACGGTATCAGAGCTGTAATACAGCAATGGAGGAGAGGAGCCGCAACGCCACGGGGATTCTTCTTATTCAGGAAGCTCACAGGCGCCCAACGAAAGTACAACACGTACGATCGGGAACTGTTAGCTATATACGAGGCAATTCGACACTTCCGATACATGGTCGAGGGCAGAGTTTTCACCATTTTCACCGGCCACAACCCCTTGCAGTTCACACTTCCACAGCGTTCTGAAAGAGCATCGTCGAGGCAGCAGCACCAGCTGGACTTCATATCGCAGTTCACCACGGACATCCGACACATACCAGGCCGAGAGAACGCTTTCGCTGACTACCTTTCAAGGGTAAATATGATCAAATCTATTGACTTTAACGCAATAGCCCTAGCTCAGAAGGATAATTCCGAGCTTCAAGCATTATTAAACAGCCAAGATCAGCCGCTCGAATAGAGACAACAGAGGTTAACCGACTTCTCCCTAACTCTTCACTACGTCATCACTAAGGAGAGGATACAACCATTCATCCCGTGGCAATTTTGAGCAATAATTATGCAGAACATGGGTGTTTTGCAGAACATGGGTGTTCTCTCACCCAGGCACTCAAGTGACCAGGAAGATGGTCACTGAACACTACTTCTGGCCCTCGATGAACGCTGACATCAATAAGTTCGTCCAAGCCTGCCTGCCGTGCCAGTGCAGCAAAACCACTCGATACACTAAGTCACCATTGCAGAAATACAGCATACCTGACGCGAAGTTCGAGCACATCAACATCGACCTTATTGGACTATTCCCGCCAAGTGAAGGACTCCAATACTGCTTCACCATCCTGGATAGGTTCTCCCGTTGGCCCGAAGCGATACCAATTGAGACGATCATAGCCACAGCAGTCGCAGAGTCGCCAATCAACATATGGATCAGGCGTTTTGGAGTCCCCGCACGCATCACGACCGACCTCGGTAGACAGTTCGAGAGCCAGGTGTTTAAGGAGCTAACTAGGCTACTTGGAGTCACGAACGCCCTACCACCTGGCTTCCAATGGCATAATGGAACGGTGGCATCGCACGGTCAAAACCGCGATCCGCTGCCACGACTCACCCCAATGGACCAAAGTACTACCAATTGTACAGCTAGGACTGCGATCGACGCTGAAGGTAGATATCGAATCGACACCAGCCGATATGCTCTACGGCACGATGCTTCGATTACCAGGGGAATTCCTTAACACCTCCCAGGCTGGCGTGTATGATTCCAACTTCGCAACGGATCTCCGCAGGAGGATCCCTGCGTTAACCCCGCGCAATATGGCGCACCATAACACAATGGACACCTTCGAGAACAAGGACCTGGCAAATAGCATGTACGTCTTGTTCCGGAACGACAAGATTAAGGCCTCACTCACATCACCTTATGATGGCTCGTACCCGGTATAAACACGGAAGGACAAATACTATAAAGTAGACGTGAGTGGACGACTTACTTCCATATCCATCGACAGGCCGAAACCCGCATTTTTCACACCTGACGAGTAGCCCACCGCTTTGCATGTACCAACAACACGCTTAGGACGAGAGATCCGCATGTCTTTGCGATTCGCAGCTCAGTTTCATCATACTGTGGCGGATCAGCAACCGCCCCGCTAACAACATTGTTGTCGACATATTGCACAATGATCGCATCTACAGCCAGCATATATGCTTGTGCGCCACGGGGTATGCAATTCCATTCAATAGCCATTCATATTCAAGAAACGCATGGTCATGAAAAATGCACCCGCGGATTGCTTCAACGACGATAAGAGGAATGCAATTGTCGATGCTGACATCGCAGATAACGCGACACAGGCGCGACCACGGCTGAAGCTAAAGACGTGGTCAGCATTTTCGATACATATAAGCGGCCGGCACATGGGTTCGCTCTCTCAGTCTGAGTCGCACTCCCAGTCTCAGCCTGAGTCACATTTCATCCGACGCAAATATTGTCTCTCAAAGTTTATTGAATAAATTTATTTATAGGTTAGAACCAACACTACTAGCCTATATATCTCTTTGCTAAGCTTCCATTAATTATTATGAGTTCAGTTCACTTCTATCAAAAATATATTAAACTTTATAGTATTACCCATCACCCTTTAACTTGGAACATGACTGCATCTCACAAAGAACCTTGAAAAGACAATTCGAAAACACATTGCTCTCATAAAATGTCTTTAAAGGACGTATCTCCGTCTGAAACAAAAGTCCTGAGATTTCCATACAACTGCACACAAAACGAGTGAATTAATGCAGGATGGAATGCAACATGTAATAAATTTAAGATATTTCATGCAAGGATTGAACTGTGTTCGAGACAAACCGAAGACATTGTCGGCATTGCTGGAGGAGACAAAAGAAAATGCATCTGGTGTCACATTGTTGAGTGAACTTTCTGTGTCGATGATTCCTAAGAAAGTTATTATGCGAAGTATCATGAGTCTGGCAAGCATTTGGAGAGTGTTGGTGCTATAAAGGAATTGAGTTTGGTAAAGTCTTTATCTAGTCTTATTCATGTACTTAAAAATTTGATGAGACTTTCAACCTTAGTTAGAAGATATGAATGGCAAGTAATTACAGTGATTACAATGAGCCGGCTGTTTATGAGGGCTGCATATGTGTTGCTTTACAAGTCAAAATGGTCTTCAAAGTTGAATGTGTGTTTTTCATTCGAAATTTAAAAAAATTCAATATGCAAAATATAAACACATGGGTTATTTTGATACCTTTTCTGGGATATGTAAAAGAAACCAAAATTTATTCTATGCAAAATAATAGTGGGTGGTTACTGATGCCCAAACATACTTCAATTGGAAAGAATACACTTTGCAGCTCAATGCTTTAAGTGTATCCTAATAAGGGTAAAATCCGTATGCTCCAGCGCATATGAACCGTAATAGCTTCATACAAGGATCATCGCTTTTTTGCCCAATTCACCTGAAATATTATTTCACCTACTTCTTCTTCTGGGAAAATTGACATCATTAGAGTGATGTAGCTACTTGAGATATATCCTCCCAGCTACATTAATAGAGGAAAAAACTTCTTAAATCGTCATCGTACGCTCAATGAAGGAATACCATTAGTTTACGTGATATCCTACCTCACTTGAACCTCTCGACACAAGATGACAACGGTGTTCTGTTTGTTTTTGTGTAAGGAAAATATTTGTTGACTCAGCGAAGGGAAGTTTTTTGTCTAGGTGGATTTGGTTTTTCTTTTTGAAACTTTATTACGTTAGAACGTAGTGTAGTGAAATCTCAAGGAATGTGCTGGCAAAAATAAGTTATTTTTTGGCGTGTGATATTTTGCTTGTTTGGGAGGAGTTATTGGTGATACGAGCGCACTTTAACGTCAAGAAAATAAAGCTTAAAAATCCTCGTACCAAGTCGAAGTTGCTCACCTTCTCATCATAATACTAGCTTTTTATTATCGAGTTGCAGATGGCGTTTAAATTTTGTCTTTGTTTAGTGCTCAAAACATATGATAAAAGAGTATTTTCACTTTAAAAGACAACTTATTCGACAGTTTCATGTTTGGCCTGCAATTCAAATATATCAATAAGATATCTTAAGGTTTTAACTTTTATTATAAGATGCTGTTTGGGTAGCAATCAATCGATATCAATGTATTCAACTTAAATCTAATATACGAGCATAAGTAAAAACTTGAAAATAAGAGAAGTAAAACGGGATTAGAAATGCACGACTAAAAATACATGCAAGAGTGGAGACAAATACAAAGCTTTGTACAATAAATAAGTTTAAAAGCAACGTATTTGTGTATAACTTAATTTTGGAAGCAGCAGTTAATATGGGGAAGACCCCAAGCTTGAAAGGATCAAGACTTCACGGCAACAATTTTGGTAGGAAAACCCGTAAAATTTATTCAAAGTAAATAAGATTATTACATAATTTGAAAATTACAAAAGCATCAAGTATTTTCTTAGAGACGGGATGTTTGCAATAAAAAAATACGAAAATGAAAGAAAAAACTTTGGCACAAATTTTTTCCAATAATCTTATACACTTTTTTTTTTTAAATAAGTGTTTGCAATAAAGACGTTGGCACTAAAATGTTTTTAAGTAATAAAAATTTAATTCACTTTTGTTCAAACCATATGGTTAGATACAATTCAAAATTTAATTCGATGTTGCAATTTCAATAATACTGAAATATCTCATCAAGATCTTTTATTTGATACCCTACTGGCTATCTTTGACGAATTTTTTTTTTAAAGTGTTCACATCCTCATATTGGGAGCCTCCGTCAAAAGTTTTTTAAAGTTTTTACGCCATGAAATTTTCATTAACCAAAAAACTAAGTTATTCTTAAAATTTGATGACTCTAAGTTCTGAAGCCCCGGAGAAAACTTGTTGTTGCGCACCGACAGACGAACATGTACCAATTTGATGATAAATAGTTTAGTTTTTGTATAAAATCCTAGAACGAGGAATCCGGGAATAGCTGAGGTGAACCAACTTAAGCGACGCCCGGGAATGATTGAGCCGAGTAATGGGGTACAAATAATGCATCCTCGAGCCAAACTGGGTTGGGGAACTGTAATGATTTTATGTCTACGTGCGAACGCGGAACCGACCTCTCATCGGTTCTAGACGTTCAGTCTGAGTAGTGCCAATGGATGGTACCAACCGGTCAACCAATCCGTGCACCGTAACCCATTCACGCGGTGGCTGCTTGTCGGCCAGCTAGATCGGAGAGGATTTCGGTCGCGGGTCTCCGAATGGGTTACGCTCATTTACAATATTCAGCCACCAAATACATGCCCGTTTTCAAACGCGTCACAAAACAAAACCATACGGAGAGGAAACCTACTTTACGTTACTCCGTATTTCTTCCTATAACCAGTCAAAAGACAAGGATCTAATCTTTACTTCGCGTTCCCGAATTTCCGACGCGGTACCGGAAAATATACTACGTTAACGTAGTTCCAAAAAAAGCTACGCTAAAGAAAAACCAAAATCAACTAAGGTACCGCGTACCGCGCGCGACGCGAAACCGACCTTAGCGGATTTTCTCAAACCCTACCCTCGCGACGGCATACCTACCTTGCACCTCATTTCCCGCTGAAAAGAAGAACCACTGGAAAGGAAAGTCGTTGTTAAGGTTAGCAATACATAGTTTTTTCATTTTCTGATTTAACTTTTAAGATTTTTATAATAATTCTATTCCAGTTTTGATATTTTCTTCAGTTCATCATTTTCATAGTAATCACGGAAGAAAACCATAAAATTTAATGTGATGTAATAATAAAAATAATTATTGAATATTGTCAAGTAAATCTAAAAAGTTAATTCTGGTTCTTTTTTCTTTTGTAATAATTATTTTAAAAGCGTCTTATTCTTAAATTGGAGTTTTACTTAACGTGTTCTTTTTGTTGCGTTTTTGAAACAAAAGGGACGTTGATTTCTTTCACGTTATCAAAATTATCGGCTAACAATAAAGAAATATACAATTTTTGAAAAGCACGTCATTGAATTTATTACTGGCGGGGATATTTATGTTGATTTGAAATATTAAGATAATTCCGATATAAAAAAATATCATTGAAATGGGTGCATTCCACTATTAAATTGACTGATAGAGAGAGGAATAGAAAGATAATAGTTTCCAAAAAAATATATTTATACAGCAGGAATGGTAGGGATTTTTTCCTTTTTTTTATAAAATGAAAGCCTCAATTAGCTCACTTAAGTTTTGCAGTTGATTCGGTGGAAACCTTTCTATGGTATTAAAATTTTATCGAAAGAGATCTTTTCATGATTAATTCCTCGCATTCAAACATGATGATATTACCCTTGTGCTGGGCTAATACAGTTCTCATTCTCAGACGTGCAGTTCATAATTTTTTTAATCTACTTTATGAATAGGCAATACAAAATAATATATATAAATTATCTAAGCAAATGCATGAACAGAATTTTGTGAACTATTTAAAGGTGCCGATTGGAAGAATACAACGCAGGTTGTATTCCAAAACATTTAAGACTATTCAAAACAGGGCATTTCTTATATTAAATAGTTTTTCATTACGTATTTACACTGCAATGAATTATCTAGTATTTCCCTTTTAAAAACTTCAACGGGCCCAAAAAAAACTGTGACTAATTATAACACAATCAAACCTAAATTTTCTCGCCAATAGCAAATATATCAATAAAATATGCGATCTACATTCGGAGTTGCTTTAGTTTTTTTTTTTCTTTCGTTTTAGCGGTGTGTAGTATTAGGGAGGCTAATTTTTCCTTTCAAAATTTACGTAAGAGTTCTGATTCACCACCATTTTCTTTGTCCTAAGATCTCGTTATATTTATATTGACTGTACAGTTCAATAGAAATTAACTATTTGCTCTTGAGTACAACTAACACCCTATTATCCTCAATTTTTTCTAGTTTTCATATTTTTCTTTGTTTTAACTGATCATTTATCTATCTACTAACCACATATTGTATTCTCAAGGAAAATTAATTTCATTTGCTTTCTAAATAATGAATAGACTATTATTTCAACTCTTGATAAGTAAGTTCCACCACCAGAACATGTAGAGGGATTAAATTATAACATGCATTTAATTAATCAGATTTCCCCTTAGGTATATTTAAAAGTTATAAAAAAAACGTGTTCCGATTCATGTATGCTGACAATGTCATAGTTGATTTCCATCAGGAATCAGCCGAAATTGGAGAGAGTTAATGAGCTAGTCAAGTTCAGTTTAAAGATAGTTGAGTTTTACGATCTAAGAATACGGACAGTATGCAGTACCAAGTTGAACCGTAGAGATCAACAAACTGCAAAATCTATAATTAATCCGTTTTAGCTTGGTTGAATGCCCCTTTTCCTCGATGGTTAGTGACTCCGTTTTGATTTCCTACTGACGTTACCTTCAATAATAATCTGTAGGGTTTAGCTAGTTCAAAGGCTGTTCCAGGCAGCAGAATAACTGGAGTTGAAACATGTCCAGATTCAACGCCTAACATATTTGGATATTCATCGTCTCCAAAATCTGCTATATCTCGGGCTTGGTCTATCCAAGGATTACAAATGACTGTGTCGAGGAAATTGTATTTTTGCAGCCTCCTCCTTCGTCTGGAGACAACATTTGCACTAAGTTGTTCTGGTGGTGTACGTTGATATATTATATCTGTCCATTTGCCTATTGTAACAACTTCACGACCTTCTTGGTAGGTAGCACCATCTTTAGTCTTATCAATAAATGTACAACCGTGTAAACCTGTTATTTGGCATTGGCGCACCTCGGGAACCTTCAGGTAGGTATGTAGGAGTAAATTGAATGAAAAGGTTAAGTCCGTACTAGTGTTGTAAACACCGATATGAAAGGGCAGTTCTTTTTCACGTAGTATTACTCGGAACGTTATTCGAAATGGATAATTCCACATTGATCTAGTAAATTCATAATCCATTAAAGACAATAATGCTTCGACATCGCCATTGTGTAATCGTTCAGGGGGTCGTTCAAATGTTAATCCGGTAATCCTTACAAGTCCATGTTGCGGCCTGCGCTCCTCTATAATATATTAGCGCTAAACTGTGATACCTGTCTTGTCCGGCCGTATCCCACGTTTCCAATTTAACTGTCGTATCATCTATACAAGCAAATCTAATTACCTTGGTAGTTCGGAGGCTAAATGGTGGGAACATTCATTGCACACCGTAGTACTGCTAAAACGGCTGGTACGACATTGAAGGTGGGTATATTGTTGGCACAACTGCTGGTGAGTAATCTGCTGCAAACTGATTCCCAGGTATGTTGCTTATCGGAGCCGGTGGAGTAGCGGCATAATAAACGGCACCATTCGTTGCACACATAGTCTGTTCCTAAATAGCACGAGGAATCCGGGAAAACAGACTATTAGAGCGGTGAAACGAAAACTCACTAATGGAGTCCTATTTAAAATGCTACTTTTTAGGTTACCTTACCTACCTTTCCGGTTGGCTTGTACTCGTATTCTTCTTCTTTTTCCCGATTCCTGCAATCCGACTTTTGATGGAAACGCTTTCCGCAATATTGACAAGGATATGGCCGTGTATCACTCTGTATAAGCAAGTGAGTCGATAATGTACTTGAGCGTTTGAATGTTTTCCCACATTGTTTGCACTGAAAACTTCGTTCGCGTCGTTTCTCCTCCGTATCGCAATTTCTTATCGACGTTGCGACATCGCCACCATGCACTATAACCGCCGTGGAATCAGGTCTTGCACTTTCCGTTTCAATTTTCACACTCCGGGACTACCTTGTGGGTGGCGGCCACTACCTCCACACTTCAATTCCATGTGGCTGTCAAATTCTGTTGGCATCCCACAACAAAATAGACGTGGGATGTGCACTGTTCGCAGCCAACGCAAAATGACAAGCCACATAGCAGCAAACTGTGTTGGAAGTGGTCACCAGCGGCGTCGCATGATTCATTACAGAACATTGCAATGTATTATACGCAATCATGATAAAGTTAAAGGTAAGTTAAAATCATAAAAGTAATGACTACAGTAGAGTAGGCTTTTGATGTCTCAAGTTAAGTGAATGCAGTTCAAAGTAAGATGGTTAAGCTTGACAAAGTTTTTGGTACTACTCACGTATGTGCATGGTTGCTCCACAACAATATAATCTGCAATTAACAACCACAATCATCAATACCAAGTTACTAAACGAATTGTCGGAAACGACACCTAATCGAAGTTGCAGTAAAAAGTGCAAACTCTTCAACTACGAAATGTGATGCATCCATATCAATTAACGGCAATAACCACATGAGCCTGGTGTAGTAATCGAGCATTCACACAAGCAAACTGCTCGAAAACCTTCCTATCTCCTTTCCAAAATTTTAACTGGCAGTTTTGGAAAAATATTTAATTACTTCCATTCATAATCGTAATTTGTAAAATAGTTTTCTTTCTTGTTATTGCTATCAAATGTAATTTTATACAAATTTTGCTTTATATTTAATTCAAACGTTTCGCTTTAATTATACTCTTCATGAGATCTAACATTTTATTACTATTTAGAATCTTATTAATTTTTCTTTACTTCAGTTAATTTTTCTTGAAAAATTTTAAACTTAACAATTAAAAATTTCGGATATGGGAACACTGATTAAGTGCACACCAACAATGTATTACATTACTAAAGGCAATCGAACTCAGGTGGTGCGATTTACCGTGCACACAGGAAAAAAAAAGAAGAGAGATTTTTGGGACGGATTGGGGACTTGACTTACGACCGCGACACGGCGAGGACGCAAGGAACGACTGCCATATTTTCTTGATCGCGTTTAAAAGTCGGCAATATTTGTGAAATAAGATCAAATTAGATTCCAAAATAGTTGTAAAGCTTATAAAACGTTTATATGCTATCGAAATTTATCACACCTGTTTGCTGTCGTCCACACATCTCGTTCGTTTGCGGTCACGTATCTTTGCATCTCATATTCGAGTGGTCATAAATTACTCAAGATTGCGGTTGCCTGCGTGAAATGGCAAGAGGAAAAAATGCAGAAAAAAGAAAAGTGCTAATCATAACACGGAACGCTATAAGAAGTGAAAGAAATGCATCAGAAATTACTGCATCCAGCATTTAAGTGCTAAAATTCAGTTAATTAAATTGAATGTGTGCAAATTTGATTGTTTCATCGAATCAAATGCGCACAAGAAGAAGAAGAATTAAAAGTCCCGTTGGGCGTGTTAATGCCACAAAAATTAAAGCTCGCTTTTTCTATTCACACTTACTTGTTCAAGTGCCTTGAAAAGATTTTTCTATTGAATTTGTATCGTTGCGTTTGCATGTGAGCATTTTTCAGTGAAAACGTTAGAATAATATAATCATTAAAAGCATAGCAACTAGCAGAAATAGTTGGAGTGAACGTCCAAAACAACCATAAATTGCTGAATAGATCCAAAAGGAAGAGTTTCCCAGTAGTAGTTCGAGTTGTAGCCAAGTGAAAAAGAATAAATCCGAAATTGATGATTTAGCTGGGAAACTCCAGAGTTCTCTTTGCACATTCGTCGTGCTGTTTTTGCATAGTGCTGGCGATTGCGAAAAACTGCTGCGTCAGAAATGCAAGAAGAAGTGGGAAGTTGCACGAAATGGTGGAAAGGTGTGTAAAGGTTTCCGGTGTGTCGCCGAAGTTGAGTGAATAGCCGAGTGGCTCAGTGGAGCACAGCGAAAACCCGGCCGAGTACTTTCACCAGCGCTTATGCCAGCGGAAGGCTGTGCATGGGTAGCTTGAATCAATTTGGCGCCCGAGAAACAATCGGATAGATGGGATTGAGAAGTTGATATACCTTCTAAATGAATGGGATACTGCTTATTTTACGAATCAATGCTGAATACGTTGGATTTGTAAGAGATAAATGGCTTAAGATACACGAGATGATATTTCTAGATCGTGAAATTATGTTCACAACTGCAATTGAAGATCGTCAGGATAAAGGGGAGAAAATTTAATTGGTGGAGCGATATTCTTCGTGTTTTTATATGGATGCTTGTCTCAACATCTTATCTTATCAAAGACTTTAAATTTTAATCAGTGCAAAAGTGTATTTGGAATTATTCTCACCCCCGCCCTTTGTCAGTACAGTGTGATTAATGTGTGCAACGTTCGCAATGTCCTTAACAACAAAATTTGTTTTAGGGATCATTGTGAATTATTCATCAAATTTTCATAACAAGATTGCAGCCGCCATGTTTGTGCCAGATTATATAATTTTTTGAATGCTCGGCTGATTGAACATATTTAAATTAAACACCATTCCTTATATTTTCGTGCAAATTGGAAGAAAGTAAAAGTGCCTAAGTCAATTTGAAATATGTATCAACCATCAACACGTGTAATTGTTGTTGTAATCGCATCCAATTCAAATGGCTATAACTCAATTATGATCCAATTTCCATAAGATTTTGTAAGTATATAGATCTTAAACGAATCTATGTAGTTTGAAGAAGTTCAAGCGTACTGTTTTTAATTTATGGGCAAAAATTTAATATCTACATATCATACTATTATTAATAAAGTTGAATGAGTTTCGATTTCAGAGCATTTCTTGCCCTTGATTATTTTCAGATTTTTCAGCTCAAAGGTGTCCAATCGCGTGGAGAGGGGACACAAAATTTTGGTAAATTTTCCTCCCCCTGGACCCCTGATGCATAAAATGACTTTTTTGTTTCAGACTCTCTAAGAGTTCTACTCTAGACCTTTCATTTGACACCCCATTTGAATATCTTTGATAAAAAACTTTTTTAAGGGCTACTTGATTATAAAAAATTTTGAAATGTTTAATAAGAGCCAAAGTTTTGAGAGACCATCACTTCCGACCTTTTCACAAGGCTTGAGTTCTCTAATTTCTATAGTTTCTGAGATAACTTGCTGTGGCACACAGATGGTCGGACAGACAGAAGGACAGAGAGATGGACAGCCAGGTCGAGAAACTAGTAGGTTTTTGTAAACTTTTTTTACAAAGACCTAAAAATAGGCTTTTTCCAGTTTTTTAGGGTTTTGTAAAATGATTTTATAAAACCCTACTAAAATCGTGTCCTGTCTGTCCGTCTGTCCGTCCGTCCGTCCGTCCGTGTGTCACAGCAGTTTTTCTCGGGAACTACTTAAGCTAGAATCATCAAATTTTGTATGTAGGTGTAAAGTGGTGTTCTCTTCAAAGTTCAACTACAAAAAAAAGCTATTAGGTATTTAAGGGGGGTCTCCCAATATAGGGGAGTGACCCCCGAAAAAAAATTTCATTGAAGGTAGCCGATATGGGTTTCAAATAAAAGGTCTTGATGAGGACCTTTCATAACAGGTCTTAGTTTGGCAAAATTTGCTTCGAGGGGCACACAGGGAGGGGAAATACATGCGAAATTTGTATCCCCCCCCCCTCGCGATTGGACACCTGTGATCCGAAAAATCTGAAAAAAATCAAGAATGTAGGCCTGGATGAGGCCTACATTCTTGATTTTACGTGAGAAGTCGCAGTTCACTCAACTTTGTTAGTAATAGTATGATTTATCGATTTAATGTTTTATTGAATAAAATCCTAACGGTACCCTCAAATTCAATGACACAGATGTGTAATTATAAGATTGATTTACCCTGCAAGTATCATAAAGATTGAATCATATTTAGCGAAGTTATAGCGGTTTGAATTTTCCTGTATTACTATGGAACAATATGCGCTGCATGTATTATTATGGCAACATATGGCTATGAACAACATGCGCTTTTTACCGACTCAGACACTACAGTTTTGCTGGGATCTGCATGAAAATTTCAGGAATGATAGGTTTCATGAATATCTTTGAGAATCGGTTCAGCTGGTGCTATCAGTAATCGTAAAACAAAATAGTGGCTGTTTCAAATGCGAAGATTGAATAATTTTGAGTTATTTTTTCCCAACTTCAACGTTTAAGGTGCATGCTTTGAACACTTGATTCAATTTAATGAATGACTGAAGATCAGTACCTACAATTAATACTTATAATTGAAAGAAGTCAAGGAGGCGGCAGAGAGCTCCTAGCAAAAGGGCTTTGTAACAACTCTTGGATTCAAAAAAAAATTGCCATTAATCGATGATAACAGTACAGGAGAGTGGCCCCTGAAAAAAAATTCATCAAACTTAGCCGATATGAGTATGAAGTGAAAGTTTTCATGGGAGCTTTTCAAAACAGCGCCTACACACACATTAATACAGACATCAAACAACTAGTGAAACGCACAGTACCGCGACATTCGCTTGTCAACATTGCTGCTAGTTAGGTGTGTGTTCTTTGTGATTTAGTTCGAATAAAACATTAAAATCTTTACAAAGTGCTTCGCAACAATTTGCGATGAGTACTATACAAATTCATTTACTTTGAACAGTGATTTTTAGGGTTTTGTAAAATAATTTTACAAAGCCCTACTAGTTTAACGACCAGTCTGTCCGTCTGTCCGTCCGTCCGTGTGTCACAGCAGTATTTCTCGGAAACTACTTAAGCTAGAAACATCAAATTTTGTGTGAAGGTGTAAAATGGTGATCTCTTTAAAGTTCAACCTCAAAAAATTTTTATAAAGTATTTAAGGGGGTCTCCCAATATAGGGGAGTGACCCCCCGAAAAAAAAATTTCATTGAAGATAGCCGATATGGGTATGAAATGAAAGGCCTTGATGAGAACTTTTCAAAACAGGTCTTAGTTTGGCAAAATTTGCTTCGAGGGGCGCACAGGGAGGGGAAATACACGAAAAATTTGTGTCACCCTCCTCACGATTGGACACCTGTGATCCGAAAAATCTGAAAAAAATCAGGATTGTAGGCCTTGGTGAGTACAACAGCAACAAATACGTTGGAAGTCGTAATTCACTCAACTTTGTTAGTAATGGTATGATTTATCGATTTTATGTTTCCACGAATAAAAGCTTAACCGTACCCTGAAATTCAGTACGTGGATGTCTATTTATAAGATTGATCTATCCTGAAAGTTTCATAAAGATTGAATCATATTTAGCGAAGTTATAGCGGTTTGAATTTTCCTGTATCACTATGGAACAATATGCGCTGCATTTATTACTATGGCAACATATGGCTATGGAACAACATGCGCTTTTTACCGACTCAGACACTACAGTCTTGCTAGGATTTGCATGAAAATTTCAGGAATGATAGGTGTCATGTAGATCTTTGAGAATCGGCTCAGCTAGTGGTATCAGTAATCGTAAAACAAAATAGTTACTATTTTTAATGCGACGATTGAATAATTTTGAGTTATTTTGCTTTGAACACTTGATTCAATTTAATGAATGACTGAAGATGAGTACTTACAATTAATACTCATAAGTGAAACAAGTCAAGAAGGTGGGAGAGAGCTCCTAGCAAAAGGGTTTCGTAACCATTCTAGGATTCGAAAAAATTGCCATTAATCGATGATAACAGTACAGGAGAGTGGCCTCTGAAAAAAAATTCATCAAACGTAGCCGATATGAGTATGAAATAAAAGTTTTCACGGGAGCTCTTCAAAACAGTTGTTAAACTGTCAGTTTTTGCTTCAGTGGGGGCACAGGGGGGAAATACATGAAAAATGTGTTTCGTCCGTGGCGGATGTACATCTGAAATAATTATCAAGGGAGATTTTTATGACCAAAAACCTCAGAAGTCAAAAAATCGTTCAACTTTTTTAATTATAGTATGATCTTCATATTTCATATTTTCTCCAATAAAATCGTCTTTGACATGTTTGGTGATTTGATTCAATTTCGTGACAGCATTTTGTAAATTGAATACAAAACCCTTCTGACATGAGCGTAGGTCTGTTCACCAAACTTGTTTCAAACAGGTTTTGCATTCAAACAAGTGTTTAGCTTTTAATTACCTATCGTTCGACGTACTGTCTGCATTGAATAACTTTCAATGGCGTCCATCACATGACTGGGGCGTTTTGTAATCATAAGTTTTACAAAACGCCCCATTCATTGTAGTACAATACGCCCCACGATGAAGGCAACGTACAAAGTCAAGTTTTTACTTTTACAGATGCCGCGTAATTATCAAAGGAAGACTCTACGGGCTTCTTTGTCCAAGAAGGATTTAAATGAGGCTATGCAAAAAGTGCACAACAAGGAGGTGGGAGTCAATGCGGCCGCTAGGATTTACAATATCCCATCAAAAACGCTTAGACGACATTTTTTAACAGGAAAGCTCAAAATACCATTCGGGAGGCCGCCTGTTTTTCCAGAAGAGCATGAGAAAAAGTTGGTAGTTCATATAAAAAACTTGAAAAAGTAGGCTTTGCACCTGATCGCAGGGATCTTAAAGAAATAGCCTACCAGTTAGCTCAAAAGCTTAATATTAAAAATCCGTTCTCAAATGAATCTCAGCAAGCAGGTAATATTTGCTTTAATTGGTTCTGAAAACGAAATCCTGAGTTAAGTCAGCAAAAGGCTGAAGGTTTGACACTTGCTAGAGCTTATGGTGTTAATCGGGAGGATGTTCATGATTGTTATACACTGTTAGCTCATATATATGAAGAAAATGACTTAGACTAACATCTAGACCAAATATTTAACATGGATGAAACTGGCATCCGAATAAATAGTAAACCTGGAAAACTGATTGCCAGCAAAGGAGCTAAAGACGTTTACACTTTGACTAGTTGCGAAAAGGAAGAGAATATGACAGTCATAGCTTGCTGCAATGCTCAAGGTAACTTTATGCCACCAGTTTTGATTTATAAATGTACCTACAACGAACCTCAGTTTTCTGAAGGACTACCGCCTTGTTCGCAAGTATTTATGAACAAAAAGTCTTCGAGGAAATATTCTTAAAAAAAAAACTCCTGGAAAATCCCTGCTGATACTGGATGGTCACTGCAGCAACAATATTCGTTTGTTAGAAGTAGCTAAAGAGAATGATGTTACATTACTATGCTTACAAAGTCACACCACTTATGCACTTCAGCCACTGAACAGGGGGTTTTTCAGGCCTCGAAAGGTTTATTTTGCCCAGGAAGCCAAATCTTGGATGGTCATGAATAAAGACAAGCGACTTACTCGGTACGATGTATCCAAACTGATTGATAAAGCTTGGAGAAAGGCTGCTAGTGTATCCAATGGTATTGCTGGTTTAAAGTCCTGTGGAATCTACCCTTATGATTCCTCCTGAAAGTGAACCAGCAGTTTTGGAAGTCGAAATAACTGCTGATGAATTGAGATGCAATCATCAAGATATGGGTTCGAAAAATCTTGAACATGATACTTTTGCTGCATCTGTAAAAACACCCCAAAAATGTTCTGATTTACCCTCGAAATCTGCAGAAGAAACGCCCACAAAAGTTTTAACTAGAATTCATCCCATACCTAGGTTACCAGCAATGACGTTCAAGAAAAAACAAAAGCCTGTAGCATTGACATCTCCAGATAATATACAAAAAAGTCAAGCGACAGAAAAAAGGAAGAACGATGCATTGACCCGAAAACAGAAGAAACGTGAAAAACCGAAAGTAACAATGGAAAGTAAACAAGTTGAAGTAGCAGGAGGATGCTCCTGCCAGAAGGGTATTGTAAAACAATTAGTAAATCAAACAATATATTTTGCATATCAAAACTTGACTAATATATAGATTCCATAAATTGAGTTCGAAAAATTATTATGGTTATTATAATTTCAAACTCGCCACCATTTTGTTTCAAGTGGTTTGACCTCGTCGCTTGATTAGTCACGATAACACATGGATATTACTACAAATTTCTAAAATTTTTATCAAAATTCCTACATATTTGTAGTGTCTCGGTCCGCTGCAATCGTGTATCTTCCTAGTATCACGTGTTAATGTTGTTGTAATTGTTAAAGATTCAATCGGCTGTAACTTAGCTGTTTATTCTTCAATTATTGTGAAATTTTCGAACCATATACAATCACTTTCAGAAAATTTAAATTATAGATTTTGGGAAATCTAAGGGTCACATCTTGATTTTATAGACAAAAAAGCAAAATTTATAAAATGTACTATTATTAACAAGGTTGATCGAATTTCGAATTCTAAGGTATTTGTTGCCCTTGTGAAGGAAAAATTAATAGTTCAAGCACTGTTTTGAAAAGCTCTTATAAAGAACTTTCATTTGATATTCATATTGGCTACCTTTGATGAAATTTTTTTCAGCGGCCACTCCCCTGTACTGTAATCATAGATTCATGGCCTATTTTTTCGCATCCTAGAATGGTTACAAAGCCCTTTTGCTAGGAGCTCTCTCCTGCCTCCTCGACTTGTTTCACGTATGAGTATTAATTGTAGGTACTCATCTTCAGCCATTCATTAAATTGAATCAAGTGTTAAAAGCATGCGCTTTAAACGTTGAAGTTGGGGCAAAATAACTCAAAATTATTCAATCTTCGCATTTAAAACAGCCACTATTTTGCTTTACGATTACTAATACCGCTAGCTGAGCCAATTCTCAAAGGAATTCATGATACCTATCATTCCTGAAACTTTCATGCAAATCCTAGCAAAGCTGTAGTATCTGAGTCAGTAAAAAGCGCATATTGTTGCATAGCCATATGTTTCCATAGTAATACAGCGCATATTGTTCCATAGTAATACAGGAAAATTCAAATCGCTATAACTTCATTGAATACTATTCGATCTTTATGAAACTTTGAGGACAGATTAATCTTATTGATTGTCATCTGTGCACTGAATTTTATTAAGTTTAAGGGACCCGTTAAGATTTTATTCAAGAAAACATAAAACCGATAAATCATACTATTACTAACAAAGTTGACTGAATTTCGACTTCTCACGTATTTGTTGTTGTTGTACTAATAAAGGCCTATACTCATGATTTTTTTCAGATTTTTCGGGTCAAAGGTGTCCAATCGCGAGGGGGGGGACACAAAATTTTCGTACATTTCTCCTTCCCCTGCACCCCTCGAAGCAAAATTTTTCATTTTAAGATCTGTTTTGAAAAGTTCTCATCAAAAACTTTCATTTGATACCCATATTGCCTACATGCGATGAAAAATTTTTTTTCAGGGGCAACTCCCCTATATGGGGAGACCCCCCTTAAAGACCTTATAAATTTTTTTTCGTAGTGGAACTTTGAAGAGGGCGTCACTTTGCACCAACGTACAAATTTTTATGTTTGTAGCTTATGTAGTTTGCGAGAAAAAGTGGTATGACACACGGACGGACGGACGGACGGACGGACGGACAGACGGACAGACAGGACGCGAAACTAATAGGGTATTGTAAAATAATTTTACAATACCCTAAAAAAGGAAACCCACAAAAAAGAAAGTGACTGATTTCTCTTCATCATAACAAAGCGATCTTGATGAATAAAATTATAAGAGCTCTTCCAATGAGGATATTTCTGATGAAGATGAGAATAAGTGCATTGAATGTACGGAAAATTATTATTGCACGACTTCTAACAAAGATTGGATAAAATGTACATCATTTTCACCTTGGATGCATGAATTTTGTACCATGTACAACCCTTTTTGCAACGTTTGTGGTAAAAAGGCTAAACAGGAAGCTGTCAAAAAGTCTAAGGAGACAAAAAAATAAAATAAGTACTTCGTAACGTAATGATAGCATATCAAAATTATTACGGCGATTAAGAATTTCATCTTAAAGTTATTTCCGGAAACTGATTGTTATTTTTTTATTATTAAGCTTGAATTTAGTTTGTCATTTCATTATTTCTTTATAAAAATTACAGTGGGGCATTTTATATAGACGAGAGGCGTATTATCAACACATAGAGTCACAAAACGCCCCACCTAACGTTTGAAAAAAATATTTTTTTTAGCTAGTGTGTAAGGAAGTGTTACCAAACTTAAGTGCCATTTTGTAGTTTAAATACCATTTGATACACTTTTTGATAAATATAGGGTTGAAAAAAGTTAAAAGGCCATTTTATTGAGCATCGCGTAAAAGTGGGGCATATTGTATCATTTTACCCTACGCATAACCTGTCGGTTTTTTAAGTTATTTAACTTTGCTGTTTTCATCAATTTTATAACACCTGTTAAGGCTTCAGGCTGAACGCTAATTTTGAAGACTCATTTTTTCAATGTAGATATCCCTGGTAAAAGAAAATTCATTTTATATAAATACAATGCAGCTAATTTTAATATTATTGCTGACAAAATATCATCAACATTCCCTCTGATACGTTTGGAGTCTTTTCTCAATTTTGTTTTTTTAATTTTCTGGATGTAAATATGTTATATGCTGCAAAATATTTCCTTACTTCTTACGGTCTACGTGGCAATTTTTAAACTTTTTTGTAGTTGGGATCTTTGAACTACTTTTTTAAATTGAATATTTCTATATCCAAGTCACACCCAAAACTTTCACAAGAAGAGTTGAATGATATTAAAGTTTTGTTCATTTCCTCAAATATTGTTTATATACTCACGCATTTAGAGAAGCATCGAGATTGTTGATTTGGTTGTCGATTATTAGTTTTATGTTCCATGAATGTTTTTACATTAAAATTTCTAACATTGCAAAATAAACAATACTTACGCAATAGATTCATTCTAAATTCTATCATTTCCAGTTTTTCTAGTAAGTTTCTTTACACATTTTGCTCATTCCGTAATTTGTACTCCTAGCTGTAGATACAGACTTGGCGCAGCACATTTGTTAAGCAATTTTCTTTTAACATATCTACTCAAAAGCCTACTATTTAAGGTATAACTCTCCTCACTAAAAATAAATTGCACAAATTCTTGCAGTTTTAGCATTAGATATTTTCCTTTTGCATGTAATCATCTATTCTTTAGGTAACTTGGACAAAGAGAACCTATAAGATTGTCCAGTAAATTTATTTTTAAACCTATTGTCATTACTATTCGTACATCCACTAGCATTATAGGAAACTATTATTTAATTCAATTTCACTCCGCGGTTTTACAATACACCGAAAATTCACATTTAATAAAGAATTGCATACAAAACTAATATTTCGCCAATCCAATTTCACGCACATTCCAAGCTATGTCACAATGGTGGCTGTACTTCTCAGAGTGAGTGTACATTTTATTTTTTGCTCCATACAATATCAGTATGAAGATAATTTCCTACCATCTTATAAATATAGCAGCACTGAACACTTATGTATTTTTTCACAAAACAAAGATTTCATGTGTAGAGGATACTACAGACTACATTAATTAACAGCTTTACCTTCTAGAGAGCCCCGCGCTATTTATCTGGGTCAAAACAAGAACGTAATGAAGATGGTTGTTCATAAGGCGAGACACCGCTCACTAAACGATTGGCAGCAGTCTTTCGTGAATTGCACGAAGGGAGGGTGGACTGCGCGCCTCACTTAAGATGTGAGACCGTGACTAAAACGAAAACATGGTGACTACAATCTGACCCAGCTTTTGAGCAGGCATGGGTGTTTTCAGTCTTACCTGCACAAGATTGGTAAGTCACGGCTCCCTGGTTGTCGGTTTTGCCCAGGAGAGGAAGATGATGCCTGCCACACATGCACAATATGAAGCGGTCTGCGAAGGAACCTCTGCAGTGAGACCGGAGAGCTCACCCCGGAAAATATAGTCGCAGTGATGCTCGAATCGGTTGACAAATGGAACCAGATGACCCAGTATGCTCGGGCAGTCCTATAAGATAAAAAGGACTCACAGAAGTTGGGGCTGGGGTATCCTTTGTTTGACGATTCTTCTTCTCCTCCTATTAGAGCAGGGATCCCCCAACTTGAAGGTGCCTCACGGCGTAACAAAACGAGCCCTGGCTCGAAGTAATGTATCAAATGGTTCCAGGCTGGATTCTCGGGTTGACAGTGATGATGTTTAATGGGTAGTCCAGTCACGTTCTTGCGAGTATGGGATTCCCACATTCCCAATCACAAAACAAAACGAAAAAAACAAAACAGCCTTATCTTCAGACAAGCACAATTGGTTAATTAGCTGTCCAAGAGCTGTAACGTAGAAATCAGCTAGGCTTAAAACAAAAAAAAATATTAATGACTGATGTCGTGCACCTTGACGACAAATACACATTAAAGAACAGCCGTGATAAAGCGAACTCTACCATCTTTTTAACATGACTGGCGATTTTGATCAGTAGACATCACCAACTTTGATCAGTAGACATCACCGAGTTTGATCAGTAGACATCACCAACTTATATTCGTCTTGTATATTCGTCAATGATACACTTTCCATGTTTGCATCGCCAGCCGAAAAGGTAAACTTCTCGTAGGCATCCTTATTTTAAAAGCGAATAGTCATTTTATCGGCTCTCACTTTGAAAGTCAAGCACTGGTTAAGGACAAGTAAAAGCAGCAGAAAAATCCGCTTGCTCAAAGGGTATTGTCAATATTGGTAAATCAAACCACGTCTTCTGAATATCAGAACTTGACTCACACATAGATTTCATGAATTGAGCTCAGAAAAAAAATATACAGTTATTGTGTATGTTAATTAGATACCATTTTATTTTATGTTAGTTCACCTTAATGTCATGATAACATATCAATGTTATAAAATACTTCTAAAATGTTCATCAAAACCCTTACCGTTGTGCCACAATCAACATAATACAAAATAAGGAACGCCAAGTTACGTAGTGCGCACATAGTTCGCCTGAATATGATTCGCGCCGATGTGATGTTGACAGATAGGAAGAAGTGTCATTCTGGCAAAAGTTATTGAGGCAAAGGATGATAATGTGTTATAATTTTGCTGATGAAAGTATTCAACGGCGAAGAAGAAATATTGACTTAAATATTTCAATATCAGAGTGGAAGTGTGCTTAACAGATGAGAACACCTGTTTTCTGCATCATTCCTTACAGCTGGATGAAATTTTACCCCTTTCAAATGGTAAACAACAATGTATCATTGTCACTTAAAGTGAACAATGTATTTGACATACTGACATAAAAAGTTGGTTCGATTTCAACTTCTCATGTTGCGTATGTCATTCTTATGTCAAATGTACTCAATGCCTTATAAAATATTCAGGTTCAACTTTTTTGACATTTGCTTATGTCTGCTTATTTTCATTGTAGCTCAGCCTTTACACATCTGTAGTTTTGTGGCTGTAATTGATAAATTTCAATCATCTATAACTTAGCTGTTTACGGCTCGAATTTAACGAAATTTCAGAAAACATGCGTGTAACATCAGAAAATTTAGATACAAATTTTTGGAAAATTTAAAGGTCACCTTTTAATTTTAAAGATGAAAAGGTGAAATTCATAAAATGTACTATTATTAACAAGGTTGATTGAATTTTATCTTCTAAAGTATTTGTCAGCCTTTTACTCATGAAGATCTACTTTCTCGACTATTCCAGATATTGTGTCCAAAGATGTCCAATCGCAAAGGCGAGATATAAACTTTTTGTACATTTTCCCCCTTCATGCACCCCTTCTAGCAAAAGCTTCTTGTTCAGGACCTGCTTTGCAAAGTTCTCACCAAAAACTTTGTTTGAAGCCTGTATTGGTTACGTATGGTGCAAAAATTTGTTTAAGAGCCACCCCCTGTGTAGGGAGACCCCTCTATCTACCCCCTGAAATACCTTAAAGTATGTCTTGTACTGAACATTTTGTGAGGGCACCACTTTTGACCCACGTAGAAAATTTCATTACTCTTGCTTATGTGGTTTGCGAGAAAGACAGACAGGTCTTGACTTTAGAAGGGTATTGTGAAAACATTTAACAGTACCCTAAAAATGGTCTGTTGTATAAATATTTCCAAATTAAGCCATTTCTAACGTTTCTATGAAACAAATTCATTATTTCAGTCGCTGCTAAAATAGCAAATCGCACTTACTTTCTGGGGAGTGCCGTAATTTTGAATACAGGCATTTAACTTTCTTTTTTAAATAATTGTATCCAAGGGTCTCATCAATCAATGTGCCGAATTTCGTTCAAATCGCAGTTTCACTCTAGACAGGGTAAAACTACTAAAATTTTTGTGAAAACCGCAGCTAAAATATTAAGCTTTGACTCTTTGACTGTTTTTTTTCATCTGATTTTGAAGAATACAATATTACAAGAACTTGGTACAGTTATTCATCATTTCAAGTTTCATCAAAAGATTCAATGATTTAATGCAATATTTTACAGACGATGTGCGGATGACCATTTCATCGTTATTTACTCACTAGAAAATAAACAAAATGAACTACTAGCCTGCATGAACTAAATACACCCAAATATGAATTTCACTAAAGAAAAAGAAACAGACTGACAACTTAACTATATGGTCTTAACAATGACATGCTAACAAACATGATTAGACTACAAAATATACAGAAAAACAACTACAACTGATCAAAGCATATACGTAGTATATAGCCCCCATAACATATAGCTGCGTACAGATCAATGGCGTAGAAACTCCACTCTATCCTCATGACTACCGTAACGAACTAAACAACATTTACAGAACAGCCGATAATATTGGATACAAAGTACATAACATTGACAAACTTATACCACAGTACAAACAAAAACAGGAACACTAACTGACTGAAACTCATAAGAGCGACCAATAGTGGATTTCGTTAACATACGTCAGCAAAGAGACATACAAACTATTAAACTTCCTTAGGAAATACAAACTGCATTCAAAACTAACAAAAACATTGGAAACAAACTGAAACCTAAAACCAAATGGCAAACCCAAGCCCAAAACCGAATGAATACCTCCTTATACCGATGTATTAAACATTGTCTGGGCGGCACAAAGGACGAAGCGACGTAATGTGAATGCAGATCACACGAGTGACGTGTGTCGAAGAAAGAGTGATGGAGAGAGTGGTAGGGAATGGAGGTATTAGAAAAAAAATACACAAGGATAGCGGCATATACAAGTTGACATACGAAGACTGTGACATGATATACATGAGAAGGACAACATGTAAACTAATGACAAAATACAAAGAGCGCTTACAATCTTTCTTACACTATAAGGCAGACTCCAATTATGAAACGCACCTACAAAACCAAGCACACATTGCTACGCAAACAAAGCAAAGTACCAAGACTTGACGTCCTAGAAATATATAAACATAGAAAAATAGACGGTGACATTATCAAAGAGCGACTTATTACAAATTCTGACTCTATTTTCCCAATGCTCACAGATTACATTCTCCGACAAAAATGAAATGAAATATAATGAAAAGACATGCAGCAACCAAAAAAACAAAAACTTAATATGCCTCTACCTGACTTAATTTAGTACCTACTCTACACCTAAATAAAGTCATTCTCTTTCACACATCCTTTAGATACTGAAGATGACACAAAGGAGCCAAAATCCATCTGATCATATAACAAAGCAAAGGCCGACGACTTCAAAAAAAAAATATATATATATTTATTACTTAAAGATCACGAGGTCGATGGTTCACCATCTTCGTATATCGCATCCTAAAGTAGGCAGAAATATGCGTGCAAATTATGCAAAAATTCTAAAAACCAGTACTTACTTTTCCAGAAACTCAGTATTCATTAGTGCTGTTCGACTTTCGAAACTGCTTTTATGAATATAATTTGCTAAAAAATATTAACGACTGAACACTTTGTCCACTTTTAATTATTTGATAAAAAAATATAAAACGAATAAAACATCCAATAGGGACCAAAAAAATGTATATAAAATCACTTTTTGAATACCTTTGAAAGAATTTTTCCCTATGCTCAAATTACAGAGGCGACACTATCCCACATAACATACTCGTATGTACATTAGAGGGTTCTTCTTCTTCTTTGTAGCACTGCAGCCCCTCTTGGACCTTTGCTTCCTACAAAAAGCGCCTCCAACTGTCTCGGTCCATTGCCGCGTCCTACAATTTCTTAATCCAAGCAGCGATTAACTGTCTTCGTCAGCCAAGTCAGACCAGTGTTTCCTCGGTTTCCCCACTGGTTTCCAGCCTTCAGTTCTCCCAAAGAGTACTTTTTGGGTATCATGTGGCCAGCCCATTGCAGGTTACGCAATCTTACAATTTTGTACAGCTCATGGTTGTATCAAGTTCACTATTGGTATCCGTCTAACTTTGCGCCGGTTATTCGCCTCAGGACCCGTCTTGCGAAGGCGTTCAATATGTTTGTGGATGCTTGGATTAGGGTCCATATTTCAGACCCATAGCATAACACAAGTCTTATCACAGGTTTGTAAACTTGATGCTTTGTTTTACTATGTGTGCAGCTGGTCTTCAAGATTGTCTAAACTGAATAAAATATTTTATTTGCGAGCTTTATCCTAGGGCATATTTTGTCTCTTTCATTGCTGATTGTTTCTATTTTGGCGCCTAAATACGAAAATTCGCTCACATTTTCCATACTGTGTTTGCCGAGTATGATATTTTGTGTATTTGAGTTATCTTTCCTCAACTGCATGCGTCATGAGCTTTGTTTTATTTTCATTGATTTGTAGCCCTACTAGTTTTGCTTCGAGGTCGAATTTCAGGAAAAGTTATTTTGCAGTTGCTAATGACCATGACAGAATGTTGCTAACATCCGAATAGTCTACTACTTGGCTTGACTTGTATAGTAATATACTTCGTGTATCGAAAGATAGCTTTCTTATGACGTATTTCAAAGCCAAATTGAATAGCGATGGGGGCCAGTCCATCTCCTTGCTTTAGTCCGACATTTGTGTCAAAGGCATCGGTGGTATTGGTTATTGATGCGGGCCTGGGAGGTCGTCGACATCATTTTGGTGAGACGGACTTATTTGCCTGGGATATTAAAGCAAAGCATTTTTTGGCACAGTAAGTTACGAAATTTTTCGATAAGATCTTTCATTTGATATCCCATATGAATGGAAAACCTCAGAAAATTTTTTCTATGCCCGAGATTTTAAGAGGCAAATACTTTACCAGGTTTAGTACTTGCAGCTGATATACATAGTTTTGGAGAAAAACTGCGAGCATACACAAACGATTTTAAAAGTTTTGTAAGAAGTACAGAATCTGAAAAACATGACAACCGAATGTTATTTTCTTACTACTCAATCAAAGAATTTTACGTATCTGCAAGCATTGCTAAGCATTCTAACTGTTTAAAGAAATCCTTCTGGCGGAAGCTCCTGCTCCTCCAACGCGATTTCTAAATATTTCGTCATATTTCAGAGTGAATCTTGCTCTCACTAATTCAATAATTTCCGCTCATTTAGTTCAATCCTTTCGTCTGTACAATCCAGTCATGCATATTGAAGAAACTAAATTAGATTGTCAATCTAACACTTTTGATTCATGCTCTAAAATAAATTTCATAAATTTTAAATTTTATTTTACCCAACAAACTGAAACTAATTTTAGCGGAAAGGACACCATCTCTTTGGCTTTCTCAGCAACAAACATGAAACAAACCCATGTATTCATTTATTCATTTTCACTCAGCTAACGAGGATATTTAAAATTCTAGTGACAAATCTAATCTTTGCGCATTTGTCATCCTGAAATTGGACTGTACACAGGCAAAATGTTCAGAAAGGATATATTTTGCAAATTAATATAACAAACAAAAAAAAGAAATGGAAATTCGGCTGTGTGCTCCAAAAACGTTAAAAAGAATGAGCAAGACATGATGATAATCAAAAAATATGAAACAAAGAGAAATTGCTTTTACCTTCTGAACGATTTGCAGACAGCAGAAAAGTTAATTAAGACTACGTTGCACTAAATGAATCATGGTTGTTTCATGATAGTGCATATTTAAGTAGAATATTTCTGTGACCTGAAGTATTGTAACTTTATGTTGACTTCATAGTCTCTTCAATGAAAAAGCTTGACAATGCTAAACGAATGATTGATGACGTTAATCAATCAAATTAAACAATTTGCATTATCAATCTTGTGTGATTGTATTTGATTAGCTCAAAGTTCCATTATTTAGATTAAACGCCATTTTACTAAAAGTATCTAAAGATATCTAATCGTCAGCATATTTGTAACTTGTATTTGAATTGAATTTGAATTATAGTAAGAGGTCATATTATATTCAATCTGTTCATGTAGCATATTATGTGCGTTAGATATTGACCGTCTCCCGCAGTATCGAGGTGATGGTGGCCCAGGTGGAGTATTTGATCGGTCTTCTGATTATTGAAATACTAGTTATGGAGTACTTACTTTTGAGGCTCTCCTGTGATCCTTGTATAATTGATAGACGAGTGATTCTCCCATTAAGAGATTAAGAGCTATTTGGATTATTTCAATAACTTTGTATGTAATATCTTCAAGTTCTGTATAATTGGATTAGCCACTTGACCGGCGTTGCTCATTTTTTCAAGAGTAAGTAGTCCTCATGTTTTTTTAAGAGAGCGAATGTTTTACACTGAACCAAATCCCGTAGTAAATACTATGAAAAACAACGTTATTTCAACGAAAAGCATCCTTAAAAAACCTCCAAGGTAGCTGATCGTTACGACAAGGAAACGAGTTTCGTTAACTTTTATTCAACGAATATATTCGTTGTCACTACGAAAATTTTTCGTTCATCATTCTCGAAATGTTTCGTACATTTAGGAAATTATTCTTATGCTGATGAATATCATACCTTAATCAAAGTTTTGATTTTTGTAGTAATAGGTATTCTGATTGTTATTCGACGATATGGTACTTGGGTTTTGACGAACAAATTTCATTGATTCAAAGAAATCATACGTAAGCATGCATGAATTGATTTCTTTATTTTAAGTAATTTCACTTTAATCTCGGACCTGTAAATTTCGTAGCTTGACGTATTTATCCCTAAATATGTTTGTGATGTATCAATTTCTATAATCTAAACTCAGGTGAAGCAATGCATAGACTCCATTTAATAAAAGTAAGCCTTCTTCAAAACACAGGAATTAATGCAATAAGAAAAACATCTGTTTACTGTAAACTACATACGCACAGGTTAGAACTCTTGGTTGCCTGGTTGTAACATTAAACATTAAACTTTTTTTATGATTTAATTTTTTAATCATTAAAATTTTTTATGATGGGTACATCAGTTTTTTATAAGAAATTATCGTCTTCCTCGGACTATAAGTTGAAGTCGAAAATGCGTAATACATAATTAAAAAATAATAATATAATATAATATATAATTTTTTCTTTATTGGAATGTATGCGGTACAGAGGCCTTATAATATAGTAGGTGTTCTGACAAAGTCATCTCACCATCGTTTGAACATTACTTAAAACTATGCATATAATCGTATTTCTATGAGATTATTACAATAAGCTAGAGGAAAATTTAGGCAAAAACGTCTACTGAACTTATATTAGCTTAACATAACTTAACTTTCTACTTATAACTAGCTAAAATCTATGAGGCTAGGTTACGGCCAAAAGATAGGTGGTAGCAACTGCTACCAATGAGAAAAAGAAAATATTATTCTTGAACTATTGACTACATTAAAAGGACGGCGCATAAAGTAATTAGTTCCGATGTTGATTAAAAGTCTTTAATACCTGTCTGTTAAATTTTATGAATATTATGATCAGTTCACACTTCAAAATAATTAAAACAATAGATTTATTTAAAGAAATTTGAAGATAAATTTATTATTAATCAAACAAATACATTTTTAAGATTTAATATTGAGCTACGCATCTGCAAGTAAACTGGCGATTAAAATTTCAACGCTTGCAACTTTTTTCCCTTCATAAAATTTATAAAAATATCGTTGAATAAACGACCAAAAATTAAATCCAGCTTTTGGGTACTCCAAATTAAATAGATAAAATGTTTTAAAACAAATATCGACAGCCCTAATAAAGTTACAAAATTTATATTTAACTCCGTTAAAATAAAGTAAGAACTCAGCAATTGTGGTTATGCTGTCCCCTATGGCATATATTTGTGATTGAATACTCCTTTTTTAACCCTGCAGAAAATTCAAATGGTCCTCCAACTGCTGTATATTTGCTTTAATGCATATAAAAGATTCCTGGGAATCAAGAATGGTATGCCTTATTGGCTTTTTTACCGATTCTTTTACAATACTTTTATTCAATGGAGGAAACGCTCCATGAAGGCATCATAAAATTGCTGCTGCTTCAAGGTCTTTTTAAACTCTAACGAAAAAATCTTTCTACTCGTAACAGCAAAAATTATAATTTTTTTTTTCAATATTCTGCATAAAACAAATAAAATTATATCTTCACCTTCATTCGAATTCGTGTTCTCCTTTATATCAAATAATACGTTTTTGATTAGCTTGTCTTTAATGCAGTGCTCCTTTAAAATATGATTCAAAATTTCATTTAGTTTTGATTGCCAATCATCCAGGTTTGTTTGAATTTTAAATTTGAAGTTGAAATCCATCTCGATCTGTGAACGACAGTAATGAGAACTTAGAACATAAACAACATATTTTACTAAACTAAATATCTTACCAAACGATAACCGGTGGGTTTTTTTATATTGGAGCCATTCATGAAAAATTTCTTCCATTTCTTCGAATTTAACATTTTCAAGTCGAGAATGCGCACATGCCATCCAAATTCTTTCAAATTCTTCTGCACTTAAATTATCATATTTTAAAGCCTGTATTTGGGCTTTAATAGTGTCGTTCATTTCTGGAAAATACATTTTATTAGGTATTTGTTTTAAAAAGGTTTGTGATATTTCCTCCTTCGGTTGTTCGATCACAGGCTTAAATCTTGCTTTCATGTTACAAAATTTATAATAAATTTTTCCTCGAGCACCACATCGATAAAACTCCTTAAAAAACCATTAATATAACTAAGATTTTAATTTTATAATTTGGCTACCAATTAATATTTAGTGATGATTTGTTTTTCCAATTTATAACTAGTTTTCAAATCTAGTTGCAACTGATGATCATCATAATAACGAGCTATTGAATCTATTATCGTGAATCGGCATTCGGAATTAATATTTTTATGTTTCTTTTAGTATTCATTTAAAAAGCAGGCTCTCGATGATTCTTGAAGGATATTTTCAAGTGTGATAATATTATCTGCACTCATTGGTGTGCCTTCAGGAGATAATGACCTTATGGATGCAGGTGTCACACTTCTACTAATATTCTCGGGAATAGGCGAAAAAAGATTCGACGCACCATGAAGCGGTTTGTTTATTGAGTTTCTCCAATTTTCAAGGCAGTGCTCGAATCGAATTATCGTTCCCCACGGGAAATTTTTCAGAAATTTCGGTATATGGTGTCGTTAATTATTTCCAAAATATGTAGATTAACACTTTGTGCTGAAATATTAAAGTATTATTCCATAATCTGAATCAAGAGAAAATTGATGACTTACTCAAAAAATATGGATATAGGGCTGGCAGGTCCCATGACAAAAGTAGGTTTTCCAAATCCTTATCTTCAATAAAAATTTGATTACAGATGAAGAAATTGGAGCAATAGAAATCGGCGAGCAGGTGGGGATTTCCGCATTGTCGTCAGGGTTTTCGAAGCTTGGAATCCTGGTATAAAAGAAGCCTGCTTGTTGTATTGTGTTATCCTCTGATGTTGTAGCTGGTTTGTTTCTGGGTAAAAAATTGGAGTGTGCATCAAAATTCTCTTTTTGTTTGCATTTCTTCATATTATTCGAAAAAAGACTCAAAGTATTGTTTTATGCGAATCATTTGTAATCCTCTTGCAGTATTTACGATATTTACTGGTGGGCCTAATAAATCCTCAATTTGAACTAGTCGAAATTCTCCATAGGAGTTGGAGACCACTTGAAAGCTAGCATAGTGCTCATTATATTGTATTTCATTTACACGTTGACAAAATAGTAAAACTCGTTTTGAATTAATTGCGATTATTTCCAGGATGGTATATATTTCTGCATTAGTAGTAAATATAGCAACATTGTACCCCTTTTCATAAACTTTAGAATCCTAATGTTGAGCATGCTTGAAACGATTCTGCGGAAGTTTCCTGCTATTTGATTTTTTTTTATCAAATTCGATGCCACTCTTTGGCTTTTCACCATTCAGCATGCGATAAGCAAACTGTAGCTGATAATTTTTTGAAATCGAAACAGGAATATTTTTCCTAGATGTGATTCAATGAGAATATATTTTAAACTGCTTGTGTTTAGCTTCGAATTTGAAACACCAAATATTTCTTAACGGACCTGTTCTTTCAGTTATGGTCGGATAATGTATAAGATTGTGATGCTCTGGTTTCAAGTTATCATTGAATGATCGAATTACTCTTTATTGTGCCATTCTATTTTCTTCCTCAATAATTCCAATACGTTTAATTTAACTTCAAAGGAAAGAAGACAATCAATTATTTCTAAGAAAATTATGGTAAAGCTCCATACTTCATCATCTCTTGGTACAAAATCTCCAACCATTAAAGGAAAACAAGTTGAGTAAACAGACCTACGCTCATGTCAGAAGGGTTTTGTATTCAATTTACAAAATACAGTCACCAGATCGAATCAAATCAAGAAACATGTCAAAGACGATTTTATTGGAGAAAATATGAAATTCGAAGATCATACTATTATTAACAAAGTTGAACGAATTTTGACTTGTGAGGTTTTTGTTATTGTTATAGTCATAAGTATCTCCCTTGACAAATTATTTCAGATGTCCATTCGCGAGGGAGGAAACACATTTTTCATGTATTTCCCCTCTGCACCCCTGAAACAAAAACTGACAGTTTAAGAAATGTTTTGAAAAGCTTCCATGAAAACTTTCATTTCATACTTATATCGGCTACGTTTGTTAAATTTTTTTTTCAGGGACCATTCTCCTGTACTATTATCATCGATTAATGGCCAATTTTTTCGAATCCTAGAATGGTTAAAAAGCCCTTTTGCTAGGAGCTCTCTCTCGCCTTCTTGACTTGTTTAACTTATGAGCATTAATTGTAGGCACTCACCTTCAGTCATTCATTAAATTAAATCAAGTGTTCAAAGCATGCACCTTAAACGCTGAAGTTGCGAAAAAATAACTCAAAATTATTCAATCTTCGCATTTGAAACAGCCACTATTTTGTTTTACGATTACTGATACCACTAGCTAAAGCGATTCTCAAAGATATATATGACACCTATCATTCCTGGAATTTTCATGCAAATCTTAGCAAAACTGTAGTGTGTTGTTCCATAGCCATATGTTGCCATAGTAATAAATGCAGCGCATATTGTTCCATAGTAATACAGGAAAATTCAAACCACTATAACATCGCTAAATATGATTCAATCTTTATGAAACTCAGAATATATGAACTTTATAACTAGTCACCTGTGTACTGAATTTCATTGAATTTAAGGGTATTGTTAAGATTTTATTCAAGAAAACATAAAATCGATAAATCATACTATTACTAACAAAGTTGAGTGAATTGCGACTTCTCACGTATTTGTTGTTGTTGAACTCACCAAGGTCTACATCCCTGATTTTTTTCAGATTTTTCGGATTACAGGTGTCCAATCGCGAGGGGGGGGGGGGGACACAAATTTTTCGTGTATTTCCCCTCCCTGTGCACGCCTCGAAGCAAACTTTGCCAAACTAACTGTTTTGAAAAGCTCTCATCAAGACCTTTCATTTGATACCCATATCGGACACTTCAATGACATTTATTTTCGGGGGATCACTCCCCTATACGGGGAGACCCCCTTTAAATACCTTATAAAATTTTTTTGTAGTTGAACTTTGAAGAGAGCACCACTTTAGACCTACATACAAAATTTGATGTTTCTAGCTAAAGTAGTTTCCGAGAAAAACTGCTGTGACACACGGACGGACGGACGGACGGACAGACAGACGGACAGACAGGACGCGATTTTAGAAGGGTTTTGTGAAATTATTTTACAAAACCCTAAAAATGTGTGAAGGTCATCACCTCCTTCCCAGACATTTTAAGGCGCTTTTTTTTCAAATGAAAATGTTTAATATCAGGCGAATGGCTTTTTCATTCGATTTTTCCATTATCAAAAATTTTCTTCCGTGCATTCAACTGCTCCAAGGTAAAATATTTTGCTGTTTGTGTTAAATATGTTATAATATTGACAAAATTGTAATGGCATATGCCTTCGTATATATCGTGCATGATGTCTGAATAAAAGTTACTAGCAACATGAAAAGAAGGAATTCCATTAAATATCGATCTGCAGGAAATGCCAACTTCTGAAGGAGTATTTCGCATCAAGTCCAATTCATATTTTTCTACAGTTTTTAAATCATTGGCGTATTCAAGACACATGGTTTTGGTTTCTAATTTTTTTTTTTTTTTTGTAGCACATTCTACAAAATGAATCTGCTGGAAAACCGTTAAAACCTAGCATATTATTCAGGCTTAAATTGTCCCCGATATCCAAGCCCAAGATAAAATAAACTTTCTTGTCTCCTTCATCAGTTCGAATGATTAATCCATTTTGTTCCATATCTATTATTTTTTTAATCAAGCCTTGCAGGCACTTTTCCGTGCCATATTTTTTTTAAGTCTATTGGCTTTATTACGGCTGCCAAATAAATTTCATCAAGTTTAGAGCCCTTCTTAATACATGGAAAAGAAAAGTAAAAATTCGCAATTGAGTGCTTGACCGAATGTGATCCCAATGGATCATTTATTTCAACTTCATCTTCATATAAAATGAACGGCACCAGTGTTCTTCTAGGATACAATTTTCTTTTTCTTTCCATATTGAACCTTGTATAAAACTGGATAATTTATCAGACGGTTGACTTTCTTCCTTTCTTATGAAATTCAATACTTCTTGAAGAATATGTTGCATATTCTTCAGGAAGTATTATTTTACATATTTTTACAGGCATAACTACGCACTTGGTTTTATTATCTCCGTAATGATTATTTGAGACTACATCAATCGTTTCATCAATTATCTGCTCTTTTAAGTCTTGACCATATCCTTTTTGCTTCAGAAGTTCATAAAATAAGTAATCAGTTTTGAGTGATTCGAAAAGATTTCTAAAGCGTTCAATTATTGATATCATATTATCCCCGTTTTCTGATTTTCCAAATGTATCACTTTCACAAAATTTTGCCAATGCATCTAGGACTGGAGTCAGAATCAATAGTTGTACATTATTTTGAATATCGAAAATATCTTTCCTGGGAAAATTGTTTTTGCTGTGCAAAGCCAAAGAAAATTTCAAAGCACACTCTTCCACTTTTTCTATAGAAGCCTGCTCATCCCAAATAACTTCACGACTTCACGATAACTGCACGCTTGATTTTCTCCTTCATTTCCCTCATTCTCAAAATTGTCAGAGCTAGTTGTTTCCAATTCATTCTGTTCCTCATATTTGGATGAATCTTTCCTATCACTTTCCAAATTTTCAAAATGACAACGAAAAATATGTCTTTTCAGACGCCAGAAATTAGAGAAGGATTATCCACAAGAATTAAGTGTACATTTATATATTGTATCATAACCTCTTTTTATTAAGTGGTCTGTTTTCAAATGGCTTATTATTTCTTGTGAGCTATTGAAGCATTCGCCATAGTCTGAACAAGCCATTATATTTCTAAAAAGTATTTCTAATCAAACATAAAAAAATCCCCGTTGGCAGCACCAGCCGGAAAGGTAAATTTCTCGTATGTAGCATAAAGCTTCGAAAAAAAATTTGGCTTGCCTACTACTCAACTTCTTTCTGCAATTTTTGTAGTACCACATGGGTATTTATTAACATAAAAAAAATCTGGCCACGTTCGTTCTTAGAGACCTTTTATCGGGGCGCAAATATTTTGCTAATTAAATTGAGTTGCATACGTATGGATTACATATTGAAAATCGGCGGATCATAAATTGTTGTAAACATATAAATACCGGTTTCGCCCTTCTCGCATTTGCTGTTTACACAGTTCACAGTGGTAACCACACAAAGGCTTAAATAGCTCGAATAGTTAATTTCAAAAGATTTCCATGAAAGTTTAATCAGCACTTGCGTTGCCATTAATATATACATTTTCAATTTTTTTTCTGAACTATGAGGGCCGTCATTTCAATTTTTATTGAAATCGGCTGTTAAAAATATTAAGCTGTAAATTTTCGACTTTTTCATTTGTCATTCGATTTGCATAATTAAATTAAATTAACTTGCCTTAATAACTTATAATTTCAAGTTTCAACGGAATCTGTTGAGAATCTTGGCTGCTACAGAAATAAAAAAAATTGTATGCCACCCCCCTGTATGGGGAGACCCCCCTTAAAATACCTTAAAATATTTTCTTGCACTGCAAATTTCAAGAGGCACCACTTTTGACCTACGTAGAAAATTTCCTCATTCTAGCTCATGTGGTTTGCGAGAAAACTTGTTTTGACGCACGAACAAACGGACGGACAGACAGACAAGTCGCGATTTTATAATTTTTTTAGGGGATTGTTAAAAAGATTTTACAATATCTTAAAAATGGTCTGGTTTATAAATTCTATCAAGTAAAGTCATTTAAAACGTTATCATGAAAAATATTCATTATTTCAGTTGGCACTAAAATAGCGAATTGCGCTTGCCTTCTGACCTTTGGGGGCCGCCATTTTGAATGCATGCATTTTATTTTGGATTATTTTAAATCTTTGTATGCTAGAAACTCATCAATCAATGTACTATCTCGTTCAAATAGAAGTTTCACTCTAGACAGGGCAAAATAATTCAATTTTTAAAGAAAATGGCAGCTAAAAATATCAGGCTTTAAATTTTCGACTTTTTTATTTTTCATTCAATTTTAATAATTTCCTGCATAATACAAGAACATAGTACAGAGATCCATAATCTCAAGTTTCATCAAAATCCGCTAGAAAATGTGACCGCTAGAGGGCCACAAAAACCTGAAAAAAACGCATATTTAAACGGCCGCCATTTTGAAATTTGCTCATGCATGATCACCAAAATATCAAAGACTGTAGGCCTAAATAATGTCTATCTTGAAACCGAATTTCGTATATGTCGGATTAAAATTGCGACTTTAAAAAGCCTTTGAAATTTCGCCCTTTAACTGGCCGCCATTTTGTTTTTTGCAACCTGACCTCCAATTTTTTCACGTAATTCTTTAGATACTTATAATTTCTATCAAATTATCAAATTTCATGAAAATTTCTTGAAAGCTTTGACCACTATTACAACAACAAAATTTTGCACGTTTTTCGACCTTTGAGCGGCCGCCATTTTGTTTCTGCCGTACCGACTTTGGATTTTTTATTGTGAGATTCATCACATACAGCAATGAACCTTTGTACCAAATTTCATCCAAATCGGAGCTATACTTTGGTCAGAACAGAAATCACGATTTTTCGTCTAAAATGGCCGCCATTTTGTTTTTGCCCGGCCGATATAGCTGGTTCACGAACTTAACCGAGATAATTACCCAATACACCTTTCCTGAAAATTTGGTGAAAATCGAAGCAAAATTGCGACCTCTATCGTGGTCACAAATTTCGTTATATCCCATATATATATATATATATATATATATGATGCTCTCCGCAATAGGTAAATTTCTCTCGAGAAATTTACCTAAAAATTGAAATATGCACGTCTTAAGAAATAAATGTACTTACTGCATTTCCATTTCAAGCTATAGGATTCTTCACTTAAACTGCTCAATCACTTGCTCACTTATAAAAAGCACTTTCAGCACACTATTTATGCCCACTTTACTTCGTAATGATACTCCAACTACAACTGACCACTAAAAATCAAATCACAGATGTCTGGCAAATTCTTTCTAAATGAAGAAAAAAGAAAAGAATAAGATTTTTAACGAAAATATTCATGCGTCTAGGAAAAATTTCGTACACGCAAGCAGCCGCGACTTAAACTTTACAGACATTTGTTTTGTTCGGTGGATGCTGAACACTCCATTGTTGGACTAGGACGCGAGCATCGTTAAACTATAGAAGATTTCTTAGTGCAATGAAACTGTTCGTACGTCTAAGAAAAATTTCGTACAAGTAAGTAGCCCCGACTTAAACTTTACATACTTTTGTTTTGTCGGATGGATACTTAGCGCTCTTAATCGTTGAATTAGGAAACTAGCATCGATGAACTATGTAACATATCTTAGGGCAGAGTAAGAAATACATACTATCAAAGAATACTTTATCTGACGAATATGCTTTCGTTAATTCAACGTAATTCCGAGTAGCAAACGTTAATAATGCACGTATTTTTTCATTGTGATGACGAAAACCTACGTTAGAACAACGAATGAAAGGCGACGAATGAATTTCGTTAATATTACGAATATTATTTTTTTCAGTGTAAAACCTTCAATATCAGACTCCCAACAGAACTTACAAGCTAGATGAAATATCCACTAAAAACGTCTCGTTCAGAAGTCCTAGCATGTAATCATTCGGCACATCACGTCGAGCCGACTTCATTTTTTACCACCTTAAAGCAACTTAATACTGGAGGGTACTTGCCTCCGTTTGGGCAGCATGACAACAGAAAGAGAAACAAGACCAAAATATTTATCCCACCAGAATCTCTAGAAGCAGTTGACCCATAACTCAGAACAGGTTTGTGTGATGTTTGCGCTATTTTTGACGAAAAATGTAACATAGTACACATTATCTGTTGCCACTTGGTAAAAAATGTAGCCTGGAGACCATATGTTCCCAACATTGTGCAGATAAGATGAAAGCACTCATGGTTGTAGAAGCAGAAATCAATTTTATGTAACGAGTAGGATATTGCATTCTCTCTCATATTATCAATGTTGCTACTACTCACTAAAAGGTGGTTGCCTGTCTTCATGGGTGGTAACTTCACTGCTACTCGGCAAAGATAAATATTTCTTCCATCACAAACGAGGAGAATGATAGGTATCACCCCTGAGATCACTAATACTACTGATCACTAAGCCATACGATATGGTGACGTAAACCACAAAACTCCTAGTCTTCGGTCCTGTGCAATTGACCTTTGGAGAAGCTCCTTGCTAAGGGATTTTGCCATATTTTGGAATTGAACCGCAGCAAAGATTAAGCTGGACTTATGGGTAGGACTCCTTTTTCAATCATCAGCCATAGGTCAACATAAAGCAGCTACTTGCATCGGAGCATTCTCCACCATCTTCAAGTTAATCAGCAAGTCTAGATATTTGATCGTTTACGTTGTAAAGACCCTAAGTGCTTTGATTCAAATTGTGATGACTGTGGGGAGCTTCCTCTTGATAACGATGACCTCCTTGGATTTGCGCAGCGCTAATACTAGCCCCCAAAAATTGCTCACTCATTCATTTGACGTATGAGTATTTGTTGTTATTTCAGTGGGTTCGGATTTTTCAGTTGAGAAAAAGTCGAGTCCAAGTTGATAAAATGTTCAATTTATTGAACTGGGTTTCAAAAGGTACAATCACAAAAAACGCTACAGCTTGAAAATCACGCCCATCTACTCTGGAGGCACCCTAAAGAGTAAAAAAGTTGAAGTAGCAGGAGAGTGCTCCTGCCAAAAGGGTATTGTAAAACAATTAATAAATCAAACAATGTATTCTGCATATTAAAACTTGACAAATATATATATTCCATAAATTGAGTTCGCAGAATTATTATGGCTATTATATTTTTATATTCGCCGCCTTTTTTTTTCAAGTGTTTTGACCCCTTCGTTTAATTAGTCATGATAACACATCAATAGTACAAACCGTTTATAATTTTTTTTTTTAAATTCCTATATATAGGGTTTTCGAATAAAAAGTGTTATTTTGAATAGATCTTGTGATTTAACACCTTGCGACTTCTTCCTTTGGGGCCACGTGAAAGGGAAGTTCTACGCCAACAGCCCAGCGTCGACTCAAGACCTCAAAGATAGAACTCGTGAGGCTATCGAGGACAAAGGGCAGCCACTTTGTGATTGGGTTATGGAAAATTTCATGAAAAGGATATGGTCCTGTAAGCGTGTCGTGGTAATTATTTGCCTGACGTTATTCTTCACTATTAACGGCATACATTTCTCTTTATAGTGAAATAAACATTTGATCATTTGTATCAAATAATTATGTTTTTCTTTTAATATCAAAATAACACTTCTTATTGGAAAACCCTATATTTATAGGCGCTAGGTCCGTTGCAAACGTGTATCTCCCTAGTGTTACAAACCAGTATACCCTATGTATACTGGTATGAACTGGGAGCTCATTTGATGTGTATCCAATATACATCATCAAGGCTCCCGGGGAAAAAACTCACTGTAACACCACTTACCTGCTACTCTGTCCATTTTCACTAAATCAACCAAGGCAAAAGTTTATTTTATTAATTATTTTATTTTCTCTGTTCCTATTTTTATCTAACATTACATTTTACAAATTACATTATTGGAGACTTATATCAATATTGAGCCTGTAGAGAATCAAATGGACGTGTTAATGGTTTGGGGTGGCCATACAGCGTGGAACGCAAAAAGGCCGATTGAGGATCGCGGCGCAAGCCAACACCTCACCCCTCACCACTTCGTTGAACATTGGACGATATCTTCGGCTGAACTTTAAATCGCGAATACTTTAAGCGTCTAAGCGATAACTGGGTAGCAGCACGCTCCCTTTTGGATTTGAATACAAACTCACTGGTATAAGACTGCCCAAGAACATTAAATACCATTCTTTCGTGAGCTTTCAACCTAAATTCTCTTTAAAGGTGCTGAGTAGCCGAACACGTGCGCTCTCGTTCCACGAAAGTTTTTCCTCCCCGCTTCGTCTCACTTGCTCGGCTGGTGAATATGCAAAACTGGGGAAATTGAGCGAAAGAGTGTTTTTCGCTTAAGCTTTCGACTTCGAAAGAGTGCTTTCAGTTTAAGCTTTCGGCTTTCCCAAGATCTCTTGAGGTAAAATAGCGAAAGAGTGTTTATGCCGGAACTTTCGGTTTTCCTTTCCGCTTACCTCTCTTCGAAGCACCCCGTTCGTTCACGATGTGAATATCGTTGCGGGTTGAACTTTCTCGTTCACTTATCTGCTCGCTTATTTACTTGCGCATGTGTTTCCATGGCTAATTTTCATTGGCGAAGTGCGAGTACATAGGTGTTGTTTGCTCGCTACTATTGTAGTTATGAAGCGGGAATATATCCGAGTATGTTTATGTGTTCACTCGCAACATTCCTCCGGCAGTTGAAAAAGGATTTAGTGTACTTGGAGAGTACAATAAATCGTCGCTCTACTCCGGTGATCTGGATTACTTAATGTAGCCCAATAGATTACGCTCACTCTTGGTTTTTAGCAATTTTCGTTGTTGGTAGAGTCTCGCTACATTCCCTTTTGTGTAAATCATTCGTACTTATATCTCGCGCTGTTATCGCCATTGGTATTGTCCACTGTACTTCTCGCAACTTATTATTAACCGTTGTTTTGCTGCTGATTGATGCGTAATTTACTAGATGCTAACGCGCCAATGTTATAATTCTATCCAATTGACGTTACTTAATATGTTGTTACAAGTCAACGTTAGAATTGTAAATTTCCACATTTATGAATTAATGAGTTAATATTTGGTTTGATACTATACAATGTTTTGTTTGATTCAATCATAAATTAATATAATAATATTTAGTTTGGTACCATAAGTTGATGCTAATTAATATGTATTACACGTCAGTGTTGTATTTGCAAATTACTACAATCAAAAATTACTAAGTTAAGATTTGATTTTATACAATTATGTATCATATTTTCCTATTTTGTTTGGTACCTTGAGTAATGTTAATTAATTTGCATTACATATCCATGTTGCTTTAATAAACTACTACAAATATGAATTAATAATTTGAAGTTTGATTTCATACAATGTTTTGTTTGATTCTGTTGTAAATGACAGGATTATGAACTATTTCGTTTTACTATAATATTGAAAAACATACTGAACATATTTTCCGTTCTTAAATAGTTTTTTCTTGACAATAAACTATTATATATTTTTTTACAATTGAAAAATAGCGGTGTACAATTTCTTCTTTTAATTGGTTTTACTTAATAATATGGTTACAATTTCTTTTAAGATCCATATTCAATGCTGATTTTTTTTTTGTAATTGGAAGTTAATGGTTTTCTCTTATTTTTAACATTACTTATCATCTTGGAATTTTTATTCTACTCGTATATTTTTTGGCTTTTAATTTCCTCATTTCTTTCAAATAGTATTAAAGTTCTCTTGCGTATATTCAAATATTTTAATTACTAATTATTTCGATGTTGCTTTTGGTTAGTGGTTATTACTCGTATTAGGGTGTTACTATTTGTTTAGTACAGGTTTTAGTAAATTATAACAGTTAGCGTTAGTGAGGATTTAATGTGGACGGCTTTCAAAATAGTTTAAATTTGCAAAGAAATTCGTTTTTTATTCTATTCATGGTTTATTAATATTCTATTAAATTACTTTCTTCAATGCTATAACAAAAGTTCTTTATGTAAGCTTCTGCTAGCATTTTGTTAAATTATATATTGTGCGAATAGGTTAGTAGGGAAGTTTCAATAGGAAATATTGTTAAAGCTTTAGCGGTTATTTATTGCGAATGAGTTAATATGTAAGCGGGGAATGAATATTTCACACGATCGTTACGTTCGGGAATTGATTCGCTTCGGAAGAAGTTTTGCCGAGAGAATAGCTTTCGATTGATGTAGCTTAGGAGTCGTTGTTGTTGTATTCCCACGACTTTAGTATAAGATATCTTGGCTTTATAGGGTGCGAGTGAGTGTGATAAATAAACTTTCCCCTTAATATGCATGGTTAATGTTGTTAATGGGAATGGGGGTCATGGATTGAAGGTTTATGTGATTGTTTTTGCTCGCCGCTAACGAGCTTTGAAGATATGATTAGCATTGCTTCTGCAAAGATGCATGAGAAAATTGAATGAAGCGATGTATTGTAGCTTTTACATGCGCTGATTGCTAGGAAGTATGTGAAGTATATGATATGTATGTACTAATTCGTGGTTGGCTGCTAATTGCCTTGAAGAGCATTTGTTTTTAATTAAGTTGGCTTAATGCATTTCGTAGTGGGCAGGGCTTTTAATTCATCTATGCTATGCGATTATGTAGGAGGAAGAGCTTTTGAGGTATATGCATTTAATTGCCGTTTAATTGGCTTAAGTTGTATATTACATACTTTTTTCCCATTTGTAGTTGTAAAAAGGGAGGGTTATTAGAAATGTATTCAGCAGTATGTGTAAATAGTTGTGGATTATTTATAAATTGGAATCTACTATTTATTATGAAGGTTTTTTGTTAAGTTTGGAAATATTGTATGAGTTGTGAATGATTATGATCTGTTTCATTAAATTGAAATTAAAAGGAGAGATTGTAAGCTTAAAAGTTCTGGTATATACTTTTATTGATTTTAGTGAACTGTTAAACAGATATACTGCGTTGAAAATATCTTGCGAGAAAGATTATGGTAAAAGATGATCGAAGCGACACAATCACTATATGGGCTTGGGAACATATAGTTTCGGTCTTCATTCAAGACCCTATATGTGTTCCGTCTAATTTTTCCCTAGTGTGTGTCTACTTAGTTTCGCATAATGCTGTCCTGGACCTTACTGGAAGACAGTACAGTGCCGTGCGAGGTCACTTCATTAGCCGTTAATAAATTTCTGATCTCGATCTTGAAAAAACGATTGTTTAAAACATCTTGAAGTATATATTATAGCATTCTAAGACGCTATTTGGTATTTTCGCCATATATGAAGTAAAAGGGTGGGAGATGGGTGGGTTTTGAATTGTCTTGCGCTTTCTACAGGGATTTTATTTGTGACTTTTTTCTAATAGTTAGCAGTTATATAATGCATTCATTGTGCAAGGAAACGTAGTGGCTTGTTTAAAGGGTACATGGTTGATAGTGTGTTGTAAACCCTTTTGGATCAACAGCTCAGAGGCTACGACTGGATGGTAAATTGATGTCTCTTTTGCATATGACTTAATACTATATGTAGCGTGTCTGCCGAAAGTTGAAATCGGGCAGCTCAGAGGCTCAGAGGGACTTATAACTAAAAATAGCGTGTCCGTCGACAGCTAATGCCAACGGTTCAGGGGCTGTTGTTAAATTTACTGGTTTTCATTCCAGTGATTGTGCAATTAGACATAGAAAAAGCGTGTCTGCTGATAGTTATGGTTTGGAGTTTTACCGGGGTTTTACCGACTTGACTGCCACTTTTTCCGTTTCCTTAACATGATGGAGTTGCAGTGGATTTTGTAAGAGATAATTTGTTTTGGGGTAAAATCGTTTGCATTGTGCATTGTTCTTATAACTAAAATTCTGTTGTTTCAAATTTCCCATACTTTAATTGTTTCAGTGTAACTTGAAATTAAATTAGTTTCATGTTTATTTGCGTTGGAAAATTGCCGTTCTCATGTAAATTATTTTTTTTCATTTGTTTAGCGCAGTTAATTTATTTAGTTTGCTCTTCAATGTTTTTGCATTTAAAAATATTGCCCAGATGTCTATCTATTCAATTTGCAGTTAAATGTTTGTTTTTATTTGCTCTTTTAATTATGCTTCAGTTAATTCGAATGCTCATTCAATTCAAGAGATAAGACTTTAATATGCATGTGGGTACGCGTATTGTCCAAGCAGTCGGAGTGATAAGTGGTATCATATTTCGATAACAATGGGCACGCGTTTGTTTGCTCGTATTAAGTTTTCGTTTTGCTTATTTGTGTTTAATATTTACTTGTAATGTTTTGTGTTTTGCATGTTAGTTGATTGAAACTTTATATCTTTATAAATTCTACGTTGGGTTTGAACGAGTTAGGAGTTAGTTCGAATGACTTTCAGATAAGAAAGATGAGATTTAAGATATATGAATGAGGGAGTAAATGAATGAAGAATTAAATGTTCAAGATGACTATTTGATTTTGGGACTGGTCTTATTTGATGGATATTATGAGTAGAAATATTATTACATTCGAATGTTGATATTATGTTTTAGTTATTAAAATGATCAATAGGATTTTTTGTTTCGATTAAGGAGTGATCTGGGTAGATGACCAGTATGGGTAGCGTTAAACTGATATTATGTTTTTGTTGTTTAAACGATTAACATGATCCCATATTTTTTAGGAAGACTGGTGAAGTTTCATACTTTCTTTTTGTTATTTAAATGATTGAAATAATTATTTGATTTTTTTTCGTTTTAAAAAGGTTGATTTAGTTTTATGCACTGTATTAGTAGCATTGTTATGATGTGGGGATATTGATACAATATTTTTGTTTTTTAAAATGATTAAAATTATTAGTTGATTTTTTTTTAGGAAAGCTTATCTAGTTCGATGGACAGTATGAGTAGCAATGGTGTCTAACAGGAGTTGAATGGTTTGATAATATACAATTTTGTTACAAACCAGTATACCCTATGTATACTGGTAAGAACTGGGAGCTCAACATGATGCGTATCCTATATACAACATCAAGGCTCCCGGGGAAAGAACTCCCTGTAACACCACTTACCTCCTACTCTGTCCATTTTCACTAAATCAACCAAGGCAAAAAGTTTATTTTATTAATTATTTTATTTTCTCTGTTCCTATTTTTATCTAACATTACATTTTACAAATTACATTATTGAAGACTTATATCAATATATTGCCTGTAGAGAATCAAATGGACGTGTTAATGGTTCGGGGTGGCCATACAGCGTGGAACGCAAAAAGGCCGATTGAGGATCGCGGCGCAAGCCAACACCTCACCCCTCACCACTTGGTTGAACACTGGACGATATCTTCGGCTGAACTTTAAATCGCGAATACTTTAAGCGTCTAAGCGATAACTGGGTAGCAGCACGCTCCCTTTTGGATTTGAATACAAACTCCCTGGTATAAGACTGCCCAAGAACATTAAATACCATTCTTTTGTGAGCTTTCAACCTAAATTCTCTTTAAAGGTGCTGAGTAGCCGAACACGTGCGCTCTCGTTCCACGAAAGTTTTTCCTCCCCGTTTCGTCTCGCTTGCTCGGCTGGTGAATATCCGAAACTGGGGAAATTGAGCGAAAGAGTGTTTTTCGCTTAAGCTTTCGACTTCGAAAGAGTGCTTTCAGTTTAAGCTTCCGGCTTTCCCAAGATCTCTTGAGGTAAAATAGCGAAACTGGGGACATTGAGCGAAAGAGTGTTTATGCTGGAACTTTCGGTTTTCCTTTCCGCTTACCTCTCTTCGAAGCACCCCGTTCGTTCACGATGTTGCGGGTTGAACTTTCTCGTTCACTTAACTGCTCGCTTATTTACTTGCGCATGTGTTTCCATGGCTAATTTTCATTGGCGAAGTGCGAGTACATAGGTATTGTTTGCTCGCTACTATTGCAGTAATGAAGCGGGAATATATCCGAGTATGTTTATGTGTTCACTCGCAACATTCCTCCGGCAGTTGAAAAAAGGATTTAGTGTACTTGGAGAGTACAATAAATCGTCGCTCTACTCCGGTGATCTGAATTACTTAATATACCCCAATAGATTACGCTCACTCTTGGTTTTTCGCAATTTTTGTTGTTGGTTGAGTCTCGCTACATTCCTTTTTGTGCAAATCATTCGTACTTATATCTCGCACTGTTATCGCCATTGGTATTGTCCACTGTACTTCTCGCAACTTATTATTAACCGTTGTTTTGCTGCTAATTTATGCGTAATTTACTAGATGCGAACGCGCCAATGTTATAATTCTATCCAATTGACGTTACTTAATATGTTGTTACAAGTCAACGTTAGAATTGTAAATTTCCACATTTATGAATTAATGAGTTAATATTTGGTTTGATAATATTCAATGTTTTGTTTGATTCAATCATAAATTAATATAATAATATTTCGTTCGGTACCATAAGTTGATGCTAATTAATATGTATTACACGTCAGTGTTGTATTTGCAAATTACTACAATCAAAAATTACTAAGTTAAGATTTGATTTTATACAATTATGTATCATATTTTCCTATTTTGTTTGGTACCTTGAGTTAATGTTAATTAATAAGTATTACATATCCATGTTGCTTTCATAAACTACTACAATTATAAATTAATAATTTGAAGTTTGATTTCATACAATGTTTTGTTTGATTTAATCATAAGTTACTGTAATGATGGATACAATGAGCGAAGATCCTGTTTGGTTTAATAATTTGTTTGCTTCAAACATTAAGATGTTACTATTTCATTTGATTCTATGCAATAATGGAATAGTGCTAAATTTGCTTCTGACGTAAATTACAGGATTATAGATTATTTCGTTTTACTATAATATTGAAAACCATACTGAACATATTTTTTCCGACCTTAAATTGTTTTTTCTTGACAATGAACTATTATTTTACAATCGAAAAATAGCGGACTACAATTTCTTCTTTTAATTGGTTTTACTTAATAATATGGTTACAACTTCTTTTAAGATTCATATTCAATGCCGATCATTTTTTTATATTTGGAAGTTAATGGTTTTCTCTTATTTTTAACATTACTTATCATCTTGAAATTTTTATTCTACTCGTATATTTTTTGGCTTTTAATTTCCTCATTTCTTTCAAATAGTATTAAAGTTCTCTTGCGTATATTCAAATATTTTAATTACAAATTAATTCGATGTTGCTTTTGGTTAGTGATTATTACTCGTATTAGGGTGTTACTATTTGTTTAGTACAGGTTTTAGTAAATTATAACAGTTAGCGTTAGTGAGGATTTAATGTGGACGGCTTTCAAAATAGTTTAAATGTGCAAAGAAATTCGTTTTTTATTCCATTCATGGTTTATTAATATTCTATTAAATTACTTTCATTAATGCTATAAAAAAGCTCTTTATGTAAGCTTCTGCTAGCATTTTATTAAATTGTGTATTGTGCGAATAGGTTAGTAGGGAAGTTTCAATAGGAAATATTGTTAAAGCTTTAGCGGTAATTTATTGCGAATAAGTTAATATGTAAACGGGGAATGAATATTTCACACGATCGTTACGTTCGGGCATTGCTTCGCTTCGGAAGAAGATTTGCCGAGAGAATAGCTTTCCATTTATGTAGCTTGGGAGTCGTCTTTGTTGTATTCCCAAGACTTTAGTATAAGCTATCTTGGCTTTATAGGGTGCGAGTGAGCGTGATAAATAAACTTTCCCCTTAATATGCATGGTTAATGGTGTTAATGGGAATGGGAGTCATGGATTGAAGGTTTATGTGATTGTTTTTGCTCGCCGCTAACGAGTTTTGAAGATATGATTAGCATTGCTTCTGCAATGATGCATGAGATAATTGAATGAAGCGATGTATTGTAGCTTTTACATGCGCTGATTGCTAGGAAGTATGTGAAGTATATGATGTGTATGTACTAATTCGTGGTTGGCTGGTAATTGCCTTGAAGAGCATTTGTTTTTAATTAAGTTGGCTTAATGCATTTCGTAGTGGGCAGGGCTTTTAATTCATCTATGCTATACGATTGTGTAGGAGGAAGAGCTTTTAAGGTATATGCATTTAATTGTCGTTTAATTGGCTTAAGTCGTAAATTACATACTTGTTTATTCATTTGTAGTTGTAAAAAGGGAGGGTTATTAGAAATGTATTCAGCAGTATGTGTAAATAGTTGTGGATTATTTATAAATCGGAATTATTATGTACGTTTTTTTATTAAGTATAGAAATGTTTAATGAGTTAATATGAATGAATTCGACCTTTTTCTCAAACTGAAATTAGAAGGAGCAATTCTGAGCTCTGGTGTATGCTTTTATTGATTTTAGTGAATTGTTAAATAGATATACTGCATTAAAAATATCTTGCGAGAAATTATTGCAAAAGATGATCGAAGCGACACAATCACTATATGGGCTTGGGAACATATAGTTTCGGTCTTCATTCAAGACCCTATATGTGTTCCGTCTAATTTTTCCCTAGCGTGTGTCTACTTAGTTTGGCATAATGCTGACCTGGACCTTACTGGAAGACAGTACAGTGCCGTGCGAGGTCACTTCATTAGCCGTTAATAAATTTTTGATCTCGATCTTGAGAAAACGATTGTTTAAAGCATCTTAAAGTATATATTATAGCATTCTAAGAAGCTATTTGGTATTTTCGCCATATATGAAGTAAAGGGGTGGGAAATGGGTGGCTTTTGAATTGTCTTGCGCTTTCTACAGGGGTTTTATTTGTGACTTTTTTCTAATAGTTACCAGTTATATAATGTATTTATTGTGCAAGCAAACGTAGTGGCTTGTTTAAAGGGTACATGGTTGATAGCGTATTTGCAAATCATTTTACATCAACAGCTCAGAGGCTAAGATGGGATGGGAAATTGATGTCTGTTTTGTATATGACTTAATACTAAATGTAGCGTGTCTGCCGGAAGTTGAAGTCGCGCAGCTCAGAGGCTATTATTTGTTTTTTTTTGAGGACTTATAACTAAAAATAGCGTGTCCGCCGACAGCTTACGTCGACGGCTCAGAGGCTGTTGTGTAATCAACTGGTTTTCATTCCAGTGATCGTACAATTTAGACATCGAAATAGCGTGTCTGCTGATAGTTTTGCGAGGTTTTACCGACTTGACTGCCACTTTTCCCGTTTCCTTAACATTATGAATTTGGTGATTTGAGAGTGAATTGCAGTGGAACTTGAAAGAGATAATTGGTTTTGGGGTAAAACCGTTTGCATTGTTGTATTGTTCTAATAACTAAAATTCTGTTGGTTCAAAGTTCCATACTTAAATTGTTTCAGTGTAACTGGAAATTAAATTAGTTTCATGTTTATTTGCGTTTGGAAATTGCCGTTCTCATGTAAATTATTTTTTTATATTTATTTAGCGCCGTTTATTTATGTCGCTTGCTCTTCCATGTTATTGCATTTCAAAATTATTGCCCAGATGTCTATCTATTTAATTTGAAGTTAAATGGTTGTTTTTGTTTGCTCTTTTAATTGTGCTTCAGATAATTCGAATGCTCATTCAGTTCAAGAGATAAGACTTTAGTATGCATGTAGGTACGCGTATTGTCCAAGCAGTTGGAGTGATAAGTGGTATCATATTTCGATAACAATGGGCACGCGTTTGTTTGCTCGCTATTAAGTTTTCGTTTTGTTTATTTGTGTTTAATATTTACTTGTAATGTTTTGTGTTTTGAATGTTAGTTGATTGAAACTTTATATCTTTATAAATTCTACGTTGGGTTTGAACGAGTTAGTAGTTAGTTTGAATGACCTTCAGATAAGAAAGATGAGATTTAAGATATATGAATGAAGGAGTAAATGAATGTAGAATAAGATGTTCAATATGACTATTTGATTTTAGGACTGATCTTATTTGATGGACAGTATGAGTAGGATTAATATTACATTTGAATATTGTTATCATATTTTGGTTATTAGAATGATCAATATATTTATTTGAGTTTATTTTAAAGGAAGACTGATTCAGTTTGATCAATAATATTATGTTTGGATATTCATACTTTCTTTTTGTTATTTAATTGAAATATTTATTTGATGATTTATTTAAGAAGATTAATCTAGTTTGTTGGAAAGTATGAGTAACCTTAATTTTGTATTTGAATATTGATATTATATTTTTGTTATTTGAACAATCAATATTATTTTTATTTTCTTTTTTGAGAAGTTTAATCTAGTTTTATGTACTGTATGAGTAGTAACAATATTGTATTTAGATACCGATATTATATTTTTGGTTTTTAAATGATTACAATTATTATTTGATTTTCTTTTAGGAAAGCTGATCTAGTTTGATGGACAGTATGAGTAGCAATGGCGTCATACAGGAGTTGAATGGTTTGAGATATCGGCTGGGTGAATAGATTTTTCAGCCCATTTAAATTTGCTACATAGTGCACTACACTGTGGTCTCTGCAAAACCGATATCCTACCGGCTGCGCCAATTTTGTTACACACCCAGTATACCCTATGTATACTGGAATGAACTGGGAGCTCGATTTGATGTGTATCCTATATACAACATCAAGGCTCCCGGGTAAAGAACTCACTGTAACACCACTTACCTGCTACTCTGTCCATTTTCACTAAATCAACCAAGGCAAAAGTTTATTTTATTAATTATTTTATTTTCTCTGTTCCTATTTTTATCTAACATTACATTTTACAAATTACATTATTGGAGACTTATATCAATATTGAGCCTGTAGAGAATCAAATGGACGTGTTAATGGTTTGGGGTGGCCATACAGCGTGGAACGCAAAAAGGCCGATTGAGGATCGCGGCGCAAGCCAACACCTCACCCCTCACCACTTCGTTGAACATTGGACGATATCTTCGGCTGAACTTTAAATCGCGAATACTTTAAGCGTCTAAGCGATAACTGGGTAGCAGCACGCTCCCTTTTGGATTTGAATACAAACTCACTGGTATAAGACTGCCCAAGAACATTAAATACCATTCTTTCGTGAGCTTTCAACCTAAATTCTCTTTAAAGGTGCTGAGTAGCCGAACACGTGCGCTCTCGTTCCACGAAAGTTTTTCCTCCCCGCTTCGTCTCACTTGCTCGGCTGGTGAATATGCAAAACTGGGGAAATTGAGCGAAAGAGTGTTTTTCGCTTAAGCTTTCGACTTCGAAAGAGTGCTTTCAGTTTAAGCTTTCGGCTTTCCCAAGATCTCTTGAGGTAAAATAGCGAAAGAGTGTTTATGCCGGAACTTTCGGTTTTCCTTTCCGCTTACCTCTCTTCGAAGCACCCCGTTCGTTCACGATGTGAATATCGTTGCGGGTTGAACTTTCTCGTTCACTTATCTGCTCGCTTATTTACTTGCGCATGTGTTTCCATGGCTAATTTTCATTGGCGAAGTGCGAGTACATAGGTGTTGTTTGCTCGCTACTATTGTAGTTATGAAGCGGGAATATATCCGAGTATGTTTATGTGTTCACTCGCAACACTAGTACCACGTGTTAATCTTGTTGTAATTGTTAAATATTCAATCCGCTATAAATTAGCTGTTTATTGTTCGATTATTGAGAAATTTTTAGAACACATACAAATGCTTTCAAAAAACTTAAATTGTAGTTTTTGGGAAATTGAAGGGTCCCATTTTGATTTTATAGGCAAAAACGTAAAACTTATAAAATGTACTATTATTAACAAAGTTGATCGAATTTCGACTTCGAGGGTATTTGTTGCCCTGGTACTCTCAAAGTCTCACGTCTGTGATTTTTTTCAGATTTTTCGGGTCTAAGGTCTCCAATTGCGAGGGGGGACACAAAATTTTCGTACATTTCCCCTTCCCCTGCACCCCTCAAAGAATTTTAAGTCATTTTAAGACCGGTTTTGAAAAGTTCTCATTAAGACCTTTCATTTGATACCCATGTTGCCTACACGCAATGAAAACTTTTTATTCAGAGGCCATACCCCTATATAGGGAGACCCCCCTTAAAGACCTTATGAATTTCTTTTCGTGAAGAAACTTTAAAGAGGGCATCACTTTGCACCTACCTACAAAATGTTATGTTTCTAGCTTATGTAGTTTGCGAGAAAAAGTGGTGTGACACACGGACGGACAGACGGACGGTCGGACGGACGGACGGACAGACGGATGGACGGACAGACGCACAGACAGGACGCGAAACTAGTAGGGTATTGTAAAATGATTTAACAATACCCTAAAAAGGCTTTTTCGCACGAACACTGATGGTTGACATTATGATGACTTTGTTTCGAGCAAAATTATGTTGTAGTTTGATTTCTATTTTCATGAGTACTTTTCCGACATTTTTGATGATAGTTCAATTTTCGAGTTTCTAACGACAGCTGTGCAGAAAACATATTACCAACTTTGACTCTATATAAAACAAAAGAAAATGCAAGGTAAGGATAGGGTCAAGGTTGGGTTGGGTTAAGTTAAGCGGAGCGTCTCAAAATTCTTCTGTTGGGTGGCTTAGTGAGGAGGCCTGCAATCTGCTTGCCGCTCTCGACGCGTTGCAGTGTCACAGTGTTGCCGATGTGTTGCTGGATGTACTTTCGTAGTATTTCGATGTGCTTCTTTCTTCTTTCCTTCATGTGCATTTTGAAGCATGTGTATGGCTGACATGTTGTCAACGTACAGAGTGATCGGCAGCTCAGCTTCTAGAATGCCAAGTTTCAGTGCGATTCGTTTGATCCAGCACTCATCGTCAATCACTGGCACTGCTGCTTGGTACTCGGCTTCTGCAGTTGAAGTTGCTACCAGACGCTGCTTTTGTGAATACCAGATTGCTGGCCCCCCTCTCATCAATAACACACCACTCGTCGACTGCCCTTTCTGAGTCCCCTCCAAAGTCTGAATCAGTGTAGGCCACGAGTTTCTTGTCTCCTCCGAAATGAATTCTGGCTGTCGTGGTCCCTCTCAAGTTCTGAAAAACACGTTCCACCATCGCCTGATGGCTCTTCATGGGCATGTTGCAGAATGAACTTAGGTAGTTCACGGCGAAGCTTATGTCTGGCCTAGTTATTGTGGCCAAGTACAACAACCTTCCTATCACCTCGCGATAGTTGTTGTTCGCTGGAAGTGCCTCGTCGTTCTTGAAGTCTGTCTTATGGTTGATCATTCCTGGCTCAACGGGTGTGGATGTTGGATTGCACTGCTTGAGTTTCATCTTCTCCAAGATCTTCTCCGTGTAGCGACACTGACTCACGAAGATATCGTCCTGGTTGACCTTGATTTCCATGCCCAAATACGTTAACTTATTTCGTACCGAATGTAATCTCAAATTCCTTGCTTATGTCGTCTAGGAGTTTGTATATTTCTTCTTCATTTTTGCCGGCCACTAATCCATCATCCACGAACAGTGAGAGCATAATGCTCTTCTCCTTGTTATAGTTTATACACGGGTCGTCATCTATGTTGATCAAGCCTATCTTCTTCTTAAGGTGGGTGGTGACCCTCTTGTTCCACATCCTCGGAGCTTTTTCAAGTCCGTAGAGACTCTTGTTCTACTTACAATTTTTCCTTGTTCCATTATCGAACCCTTCAGGCTGGTGCATATAAATGTCCTGCTCCAGGTTCCCATCCAAGAAAGCCGTTTTCACATCGAACGATACATACTTCATTTTCTCCGACGCTGCGTGACTTAAGAGTAGGCGAATGGATGCATAGTAAGCTATTGGGCTGAAATTTTCCGTGTAGTTCACTCCCTCCTTCTGTTCAAATCCCCTTGCCACTAGTCTGGCCTTAAGTCTCCCGTCCGCCTTCTCTCGAAGTACCCAGTGACAAGTGATCAGCTTCGCTCCTTCTGGACTGTCCACCAGCTTCCAAGTTTTCATTTCCATCAGTGAGTCGCACTCCTCCTGCATTGTTCGTCTCCACTTCTCATCTCTAAGTGCCTCACTCACCGGAATGTCTTCATGGCTACTTTGGTGCTCTTTTCTCCACGACGGGAGTCAAGTACGCAGTTTCTCAGTCTCGGTGGTCATTGCAGAGTCTAACGATCTCGCAGAACTCTCCTTAATGACTCTTCGTCTGGCGCTAGTGTCTCATTCTCGTTGTCGCTTGGCTCCTCAGCACTTTCTCCAGTTTTCCAGTTCTAATATTCTTCGTCTGTTTCGCTGCTGCTTTCTTTTGGCTTTTCAGGAGTGCCCTCTAGTGCTTGTGTCTCAATTTCAGTGCCTTGCTTCAGTCTCATCTTTTCCTCGTCGAAGATCACATTGTCTGAGCCGATAATTTCTTTTTTCTCTTTCAGATAAAGCCAGTAGCAGGGTTAATCAGAATTCCCCTTTCTGATTTTCTATAAATCTTGACTCTTTTCTGTTTTTTGTTAGTAAGCAACATTCGCATCCAAAGAGTCACAGCTTCTCAATCTTCATTTTTCTTCCGGACTAAAGTTCTGCTGGGCTTTTCCCTGATACGTTGCTGGTTCCAGATCGTGAAGATCATCTGGTTCATTCCTTCTGCCCACAGTTTTCATCCAACTCGTTCATGTGTATCGCTGTTCTGGCTGCCTCGACAATCGTTCTCATTTCCCTCTCAACCCTTCCATTCTGCTATGGCGTGTGTACATTCGTGAAGGTTTGGAAAATTCCCAACTTGTCCATCATCTGTTTGGCTTTCGCATTCTTCAGTTCGGTGCCGTTGCCAGACCTCAGACTTTTCACTTTCCTCCCCAGCTGGTTTTCAACAAGTCTCAGCTAACATTCAATCTTCTCTGGTGCTTCACTTTTCGTCTTCATAAAATTACAGGTTTGGTAGTGAGTGAAATCGTCCTAGAACATGAGCCAGTACTTCGCTCCTCCCAATGACGGGATGTTCATCTCGCCAGTGTCGACGTGCACGAGATCTAACGGTTGCTTAACTGTCTTGGGGTTGTTTGGGTGATAGGATCTATGTAGCTTGCCATACGAGCACCCTGTGCATACATAGTCATTCCAGTCATCAATGTATTTTATTCGTTTCCTTTCCAGTATGTCCCTCACATACTTGGCATTTAATGGGTGGGTCGCTCGTGCCAGACTTTGATCGACATGGGCATCAAACTTGTCCCTTCTTCTCTCCTGAGCATCATTTTGTAGATATTTCCTTTGCGCTTTGCTATTGCCACAATTTCCCTGCCATCCAGACTGTAAAACGTTGACTCATTTCCGTTTGCCTTCTGTACATGTCGCTTGTCTAGCACCTGACTCACTGAGAAAAGATTAAAGTTGAGGTTTGGCACGTAAATGACATCTTCTAGTGCCACTGAATACCACTTTTGACCATCAAACGCTTTCATCTCGATGTTGAGTCTCCAATCACAAATGGGATGGGCTCGTGCAACTCAACAAGCTGAACAAACCACTCTCGATGAGACGTCATGTGTTTGCTGGCGCCACAGTCTTTATACCATGAAGTGGCCTTGTCCTTCGAAATTTCATTGTCAACCGTCGAGAGTGGTCAAAAATACATTCCTATTTGGTTTCCCGTTTGGTGACTTATGCGCTTCTTCTCGAGGTTTGCAGTCTTTTGCAAAGTGTCCCTTCTTCTTACAGATTTTACATGAAAACTTCTTTTGCAGTAGGCAATGTATTCATCACACGGTTAACCTCTGCACTCTTTGAGCACGTGACCTTTCTTCCCACATTTGAAGCATGCAAACTGCGGCTTAGCCTGCCTGCTGTTTGACGACTGTCCTTGTTTCCTGCGTCTGGCCATGAGAGCATTGTTGGTGGTGCCCTCTGCATTTGTCATCGTTTCTTTGAGTCGCTCGTCCTCGAATCTTAAACGTTCCACGTTCTTTGCTGCTCCGGTCGCGTTGTCCCAGGATGTCCTAAAATATGCCAATTTTGGTGGTAGCACTCATGATCCTCGTCATGATGCAACTTTCCCTCACAGGATCATTTTCAGTAGACACTTCAACCGCGAGATCCAAAATCTCCATACAGTTCTCAACAGCTGACTTGCCTTCATTATACTCATAGGTAAAGAATTTGATTTGGGACGTTACATGAGTCTTTGTACCATATAAATTAACTCATTTTTCGATCATATCTTTGGCAGTTTTACAATTTGCAATTTTGTTCACAATCTTACTGTTAACATTTAAATCTATCAATGTTTAAGCCTCAACATCTTTCTTTAACCAAGCGGCGACTGTATCAGTTGACGCAGCACCTGCTTGTCTGGGCTTTGCACCCGTTATCATATCATACAGATCTTTGTTCTTCAGTGCTAGGTTTGATTTAGATCGCCAGACATTTCTTTGACTATCTTCACTTTACCTTTCTAATCAACACTTTACAGTATCCATTTTGCTTTAAATCTAACCATTCGACTGACTTCTGACAGGTTTTAAATAAGCTAAAGAATTTATAATCTTTCGTGGTGTTTTTCTGACTTAAAATGACTTGCGTGTTCGTTGCTCAACGTTGATTTGCTGTACGATGGCTGCTCCAATGTTAGGTTATGTTTTCCTTGCTGGTTCTGACTTCTTGGACTGCTTTCTTGACTTGCCTGACAATTTCCTTTCCTGATTTTTGAAGAAACCCTTCTACAGCTGCCCTGGGCCCATAACCTGTTGTTATTTCAGTGGTTTCGGGTTTTGCAGCTGAGAAAAAGTCGAGTCCGATTTGACAAAATGTTCAATTTATTGAACTGGGTTTCAAAAAGTACAATCACAAAAATCATATAGCTTGAAAATCACGTCCGTCTTCTCTGGAGTCACCCTAAAAAGTAAAAAAAGCCTTTCCGCTTGTTTCGAGCAAAATTCTGTTGTAGTTTGATTTCTATTTGCATGAGTACTTTTCCGACATTTTTGATGGCAGTTCAATTTTTGAGTTTCATACAAGAGCTGTGCAGAAAACATATTACCAACTTTGACTCGATATAAAACAAAAGAAAATGCAAGGTAAGGATAGGGTCAAGGTTAGATTGGGTTAGGTCGGGTCAGTTGATCAAATCTCAACAGTATTGCTATCCTGTCTTCATATTTGAATACGGATCTGGTAATTAAAACAGCCAGGTCATCTGCATAGCCTGAAGATTGCGAATTATCTGGTAGCTAAATTTTCAATAAGCCATCATATGTAAATAATTAGAACCATGAGCTATGGCTTATGTTAATTCTATTTTCTTTTTCTGTTCTATATTCATGTTATACAGGATACCAGCGATTTTTACATAATATTTCCAAATCCATGATAGTTATCCGCAAGTTCTTTGAATATACAACCATTGTACTCTATTAGCCCTCTAGCCTGACTCCGGTCACAAACTTATTTGAAAAAGGAGGAGGCAACCCCTTGTTTTCCCAACCCATAGCTTCCATGATCGTTCATCTTAAACTCCCCAATCAAATGGCAGTGAATGTTCTCGGAGTCGCACATGGGTTTACTGGCTTCTTAATAATGGGACATTAAATAGCGAGAAAGGTAAATACATCTTCAGCTCCGCTACGAAATACTACTTACACCTCCATTGTGGTGACCTAAGACGGTAAAGGCGAGGCTTCCACGCCTGATAACGGAATTGAAGTAAAAACCATGACACCAAAATGCAGGTTGAACGACAAGCTAACTAACCACCCCTGTAAAACCTTACACTATTTCGAAACCTGCAAAAGAATTTAGAAATGGATTGGACCCACGACAACGACCTCGCAAACGAAACAAGTTGGGTAGACAGACCTACGCCTATGTCAGAAATTGAGAAAAAAAGAAAATCCATTGTTCTCCATTTTCAACTAACAAAAATCACTCAAATCATGAAATCCCAAAAGCATTAATGTCATCGATCATCGATCTGAAAATTTTAAGAAGATCAAATCAAAATTTCAGTGTCTGGTTCGATGGAAAATATCATGTTATTGTTGTTGTAATTGGAGGAATTTCCAAATGGATATAACTTCCGTGAATATGAGGCTAATTTCATCAAACTTACATTGTATTAGGACTTTTGTGTAAGACTACTTAAATTTCAATTTTTGTTAGGTTTAAACGCATCCATACGATATTATTGGAGAGAATGCGAAATTCGAAGATCATACTTTTATTAAGAAAGTTGAACAAGTTTTGACTTCTGATGTATTTATTATTATTGTAATCATAAATACCTCCATTGATAACTTTTTTCAGATTTTTTAGATCACAAGTGTCCAATTGCGAGGGGAGAACACATTTTTTGTGTTTTTCCCCCCTGTGCCCTCCCTGAAGCAAAAACTGTCAGTTTAAGAGCTGTTTTGAAAAGCTCTCATAAAGACCTTACATTTGATACTCATATTGGCTACCTTTGATAAAAATTTTTTCGAGGGAACACTCCCCTGTAATAAGGAATTTATTTGCTGATAAATTTTAAGGAGCAGCTCAGTATTGCCACTTACATTATGTTTTTTATTTACATTGTCTGCTGGTCCTCTCGCAGCAAGTGCAAATGACGCCCCGGGCTTGACGAAGTTGGTAGGTATCACACTGCGGTGTGCTTGACTTTGTTGTGGAGTGACTTTAACCTTTGCATCTTGATACCGGGGGCATCTTCGATATGATGCTGGATGACCAAAGGTACCGCATTTCACACAATATAGTTTTTCTTTTGGCTCCACCTGAGGCAATTTGCACTCGCCGGGAGCATGAATGTCTTTGCATTTAACACACGTATATTTCATGGTGCAATTGGCAGCCAAATGCCCGAATCTTTGACACCTGTAGCACTGGATGACCTCACTTTTCTGGAGGCGTTCCCACCTCACCACGCGAAAGTTCAAGTACCGTATTTTTTGTACGGCACTTGAACTACTTTTGCTGGAAATCTGGACTAAGTAGTGAGGCAAGTTTTTGCGCTCCATAATCAATCTCCTTGTTTCTGTTGCAACTTCTTGGAGCACCTAAAAGAGATCGACTGTGTCCTCACCACAGTCCAGACCCTTCAATAAAAAAGTTTGATTTCTTTCGCTTTTTGGGGTGTACGTAAAATGCGGAACATCTCCAGAACTTAATGCACTTTTTGTTGCCTGAAAATCAACCAACGACTTAGTCCTAATTGTCAATTTATCAGCATTGACTCTTTTTATCTCAAAATCTTTTAGCTTATTTTCGGCTGCCAAAAACCGAACCATATCTTTGCCCGTTTGCCCAAATACATTGATTGCTGGGACTTTATCTTTTTTTTTATTAATCTTTTTTCTCCCGATTTTTAATTTTAAGGTATTCTATGGACTCATTATCTAACTTAGAAGTTTTACCTGGATCCTCTTCAATGCTCATCGTATCTTCAAGTCCAGCTAGCGCTGCATAGTAATTTCTGCTGTCGTTTGCGCCCCCTGCGCTGAGGACATCCTCTTGATCAGCTGCTTCCTTTGGCTTTTTAGTTTCTTTATCTTCGGTTTTTGAATTTGTTTGTTGGCCTTTCTTGATTTCTTTAGCTTTGTTGAATGTTAGTGTTCCCGCAAGTGCTTCTAATGATTTGACTCGAAGCTTGAGCTCTTCATTTTCTTTTTCAATTTTGTCAGCTTTCTCTTTATCTTTGATCAGCTGCTCGGTTTCGATTACCGATAGGGTTGTCGGTTTTTCTTCTTTATCGTCGTATCTTCTTTTAAGTTTTTTTTCGCCTGTCATCGTTGGCGATGGGTACGAACCTTCTGGTTGATGACTGAAGCCATCGGGCTCCTCCATCTCGTTGCTTTTGCAGCGAGATTAGAGAGAATGTTCTCAGACCGGGACTTCCCTTGAACGTATTTCCACTTTTGATTTTTCTTCAGGGAATGAATTTCAGGTATTCGATAAATGCTCGAATAATTCGACGGTGATGGTTTTCAATTACAAAAAATTGTTTTCAACTTACTTTTGTGAAAAATTAATTAATTTTTAAAATTAGTGACCGGAGCGATTAAAAAACACGTCTACACGCAACGAGTGCTAGACGTAGAAAAAATGTATTATTACGTATTATTACTATTACTATCTATTCCTTACGAAACAGGGTGGGTTTATGTTTTTAACAGCTTATATAGATGAATTTAAAGAAGAAGAATCGTTGCAGAATTCTTAAAATCCGTATCTTTATCCATATCTTTCATGGAAACATAATCATGATTTGAGCTAGAAAACTTTCTTGTAGATATACAAGCAGTCTCTCAAAAGCGTAAAATTAAGAATTTTTACAAAAAAATGAAAGTCAACTTCGGAATACCCTAAACAAGATAAAATAAATTTTATGAAATCGATGTCAAATCAATTTATCTGATAGAACATAAAAATTTGCAGTGTGTTCGACTCACCGAATGAACGGGGAAATGCTGATTTGACACTGATTTCATGAAATTTGTTCACCCTCATTAGGGCATTTCAAAGCCAACTTTTTTCAAGACGTTAGTTTATTAAACAGAGTATTTGATGCACAAACCAGTAAAATATTTCTTGACTTAATTCAGAATTGGTGTTTGCATATCAAAAGCACAAAACCCCTCTGATAGGAGTATAATTCTGTTGGCCCACTTGTTTAAATTTATCACCACACCATTTGTGAATTTTTTTTTGAAATCATTGACATTTTATTAGGAATCAAGGTCGCTTGGAAATGGGAATAATTTTGGCTGTGACTTTTTTACTTGAAGCTCTACTCTATGAATTTTTCAGAATATCTGTACCTATCACAAAGGCATTGTAGCGCTGCAATTGCTACCTTTTATACGATACTGTACCTCTTGTACAGAAACGATATGAAGAGAACATAGGAAGTTTGACGGCGATCACTCCAGTTTGGACTGTCCGGCAAAATACGCGTAGCTGTCATCCTTATTCAATTTGTAATTCTATATCATAATACATATTGTTTGAATTATAACGTAAACTTAAAGGTTACTTTTACTGCAAACAAGCGACTCGTATAAGTGGTGACCCCGTACTGCAAACAAGCGACTCGTACAACACCTTGAATATTTATAAAATTTAAATCTCCCTTTCTTATACATACATATGGAGGGAAATGTGAAATTTGCAAATCATCCTTTTATTTTAAGATTTTTCAGGACGAAAAAAATTAACCGCCAGGGAGCTCATATTTACGTTTTCCCCACAAAAAATAAGGCAAGGATTACTCTCATATAGGGAACTGGGGTCGCCACTATTCACAAAATTTCATGATTATTTCTTTCATAGTTTCTGAAAAAGTGGACTATGACACATGGACACATTTTAGTACTGTTTTGCAAAGTCATTTTGCGAAACCCTTAAAAATTACGTTCAAATTTCCAAGCATCCTGCTAATTCTTCGCGCCGCATGAAAAAGTCCTTTTTGGCCTTTAAATGAATACATACTTGATCTCGCATTCAATCATTTACTCTGTAAAGTGCCTCATTCAAAAGTTTTAACCAGTACAAAATGTACAACACTACGAACATATCAAGGTTAATATTATCATTCATTCTGAATGGATTCTTGGCAGTAGTATCAGGATCCTATGGAGCAGGATATTATGGAGACAACGCAACCATCACATCCGCCGCACTAACTGCATCGTGAGGAGGCATTAAATATTATGATTATGATGGATACTTTGGTCGGAGCTTAACTCTTGTTTATGATAAATTTGACATTTAACGGCTGCACGGATGGATAAATTTAAAGTCCAGAGTGTAATCGACGGCATAACAAAACAGTTCACAACCACTCTTCCGGGCCGTTTGCACGAGGGGCGTGAGGACAATTATTTCGCTGAAAAGGCATTTTGCGTAAACATTTTACGATGACACATCATGAACCGAACAAGCAAACCAGGATCATAAAGATTTATATGGTTGCTCAAGGTTAATGTTAACGACACTATAATTTTTTGGTTACAACGACAGTACTTTGCGGGGACTTAGGCAACGGCCAACTCGTGTGAGGTGGAGTTTCAAGTTGAACTAAGTACGCTTATAAAAGAGCTGATATCATGGTCCATTGACTTAGAATATGGAATTCGAGGTAAAAAAATCCTCTCACGTGCGTACATTTAAAATACTAAAATACGTTTCGTGGGTTGTTTCTATGAGAATATAATTAGATTTTCTACAGATTCGTCAAATTGCTCGCTGCTTTGAACTAGTCTTCAGTGGGATTCGGTATTCATCCATATGGGTATTGATGAAAATTCTTGGAATATTTAATCGATGTGTATAGAGCAGGCATGTTGACCAATATTTTCTATGAGTCTTAATGCTCGCGAACCAAAGGTTCCGATAAGAGAGTCTTATGATTAAGTTCTCCTATACTAATTTTTCAAATCTTCTTACACATTAATTCGGTTGTGCTTAAGGGTTTAATCTTATTTAGTCTTGTCAAAATAGACAGAAAAGAAAAGCATGGTAAGTTGACAATAATTTGCATAGAGCTGAAAATTGGTATAGACCTTGAATTTACTATTAGAAGTGACATATCAAAAGTCTTCACCTATCCTACTTCTGCTAAAAAAGTTTTTTAAGGTCAATTAACAAAAATATTTGCTATTCGTAATTTAAAGCAAATGGTATTATTGAAAAATTGCTTAGACAAAACTTATAGATTATGCAATTATAAAGGGTTTTCCAATAAGAGATGTTATTTTGAATAGCCCGCTATTTCAGTAGACGTCATTTTTGAAGCTGCCATAAAAATGCAACGATACACGCTTCAACAATGCATTGAAATTATTAAAATTCACTATAAAAATGGCGAAAATTCGGCAGAGACGGTTCGTAAAACTCGAACATTTTTGGGTCGTCGTGAAGCACCTTGTAAGACCGCAATACAGAAATTGGTAGAAAAATTCGAGATTTTGGGACAATTTAGTGATGTGAAGAATAAAACCCGTGCATGTGCTCAAGAACAGCTGAGAATATTGCTGCTGTAGCCGAAAGTGTTGTATAACCCATGTTTGTCCATTCCTTGTCGTTCTTTGGAATTCACAAACGTCATTCCACAAACGTCATTACACTATATTTCGCATAAAGATTTGGGTATTAAGGCTTATAAAATATAGTTAACACAAGAACTCAAGCATGTCTTTGCTGATTTGGTCCTTGAAATGCAAGAAAATTATCCGGAATTTCATCTTGAGCGATGAGACCCGTTTTCACCTCAGTGGCTTCGTCAATAAGCAAACTTGTCGCATCTGGGGCTCAGAAAACCCAAGAGTTATTGTTGAAAAGCCTCTTTATCCTCAACGTGTGACTGTTTAGTGCAGTATATGGTCCAGCGGAGTCATTGGACCTTACTTTTTCGAAAATGAGGCTACAGCAACAATTACGGTGAGTGGATTGTGCTATCGATAGATGTGATTTTTAGGGCTGGAATTGGATGGTATTGATCTGGACCACGTTTACTTCCAACAAATGGCGCTACGTGCCAGACAAGCAACGAAACCATTGATCTTTTACGGGAAAAGTTTCCAGACCGTGTTATCTCTCGAAGAGGTGATCACAATTGGCCACCTAGATCTTGTGATTTAACACCTTGCGACTTCTTCCTTTGGAGCCACGTGAAAGAGAAGGTCTACGACAACAGCCCAGCGTTGATTTAAGACCTCAAAAATGGAACTCATGAGGCTATCGAGGACACAGGGCAGCCATTTTGCGATTTGGTTATGGAAAATTTCATGAAAAGGATATGGTCCTGTAAGCGTGGTCATGGTGGTCATTTGCCTGATGTTATTTTTCTTTATTCATGGCATACCTTATTCTTTATAATGAAATAAACGTTCGATCTTTTATGTTAAAAAATATCAAAATAACACCGCTTATTGGAAAACCCTGTATATGAAAGTTGTTCGAATGCTTTTATCCTTAAAATAACCATTACTAGGGTATCGCAATTCCGAGGATCTGAGGCGCCATACTCTATTAAATATGTGCACATTTCCACATCACAATGAGGTAGTGTACTTGATGCATATTTGAGGTTTTGTAAAACGAGGTTTTCTAAACCCTGCAAGCTATGCCTCTTGAGTGTCTATGTGTCCGTTTATCCGCTTATCTGTTCGTCACAGCTAGTTTTCTCAAAATTATGGTAGCAGCGGTCATTAAACTTTGTGGACAGGTCAGCAGTAGTAGTTTCTCAAAAGTTCAGATTTTAACAACATTTTTAAAAGTTTCAACGAAAGGACCCCCGAATAATGAAATAATTTTCTCTCGAAGGTAGGTAGTCGAGCGGGATATCAAATGAAAGGTCTTCATGAGTATATAGGCAACAAGTTACGGTCACCCAACTGTAGGATTTGCCCAAGAGAGGAAAACGATGCCTACCGCATATTTCATGGAAGCAAAAAATGAGATAGGCTACGATAGGAATTCTATAAGGAAACAGGATAGCTCATCCTGGATAGTAAAGCTGCAGTAATGCTTGGTACGATTGATAAATGCAACCATGTGGTAGTCCTTAAAGATAAAAAGGACTCAAAGCAGTCGGGCACGTTGGGGAGGTAATTCAAGACGAATCAAATTGAGACCTGGCCCAAGGCACTGTGCCAAACGGCTCAGGCTAGGTTCTCAAGTACATAAAGGATATGTTTAGTGGGGTAGTCCAGCTACTCGCTGGCATGGAATCTTCACACTCAGTACATACAAGCCATCAGCCTCCCAGCCACGAAAAAGGTAGTCGGGAGCGATGCCAAATGAAAGGGCCAATATGTTGTGATATACACTTACATAAGATCCATACGCTTACAATATTTATTTTGGAATTGTATCATATTTAAGCGATCCGTAGTAGAAAAGGTATTGGATCAACGTATGTAGATAAAACTAATCAATGCGTTTTTAAGGTTTTATGAAATATCTTAACAAAATACTACTAGCTTTGTGACCTGTCTGTCCGTCCGTCTGTCCATCCGTGTGTCTCACCAATTTTGCTCGAAACATAAAACAGTTACATTCATGACACTTTCTACGCAGACCAAAATTAGCAATTTCTCCAAACTCTTCCTAAAAAAAATGCATGTATGGAAACGACCCCTTAAATATTTGTTTAAATAAAGGTAGCCGACATGCATACCAAATGATCAATTATTTGAAAAGTACTAATCATATGGAGGGGAGCTAGGAGAGTCAAAGTATGTAAAATATTTGTGTTTCATCAAAAGAAAAGACTTGAGCTTCAGCTGTTTCAAATATATGAAAATACAACCTCAACAAGTGGTGGTGATTAATGTATTTTTCAAATCAACCAAGACACTACAATTTTCTTCGGATTTTCAGAAATATTTTAAGAATAATAAGAGGTTTTATTTGATTGGCTAAACATCCAGATTGTTTAGGATGGAAGTGTGGTAGTCTAAACATTTTATTTGGTCTCTTCACATTCCAAGCAGACTTATTAGAAGTTCTGATAAGTCTTCTTGGAATGTGAAGAGAATGGAGTTGGTGTGATTTGGTACCTTGACTCTCTCATATCTGTGAGTACTTCAGTATGCTAGCCTTTGTACTTCAAATAAAAAAATTTTAACATTATTATTTGCCGAATGATTGAATAATTTAGGTCTGCCCGTTTTGTTAAGCTTTTCTTTGCTGGCTAGCCAAGCCTGTGATCCTTTTTGCAAGAATTTTCAGCACTTGGAGAGGTAAAACAAAAACCTAATCTAGCATCAAGTTGACATTATCAAGCTGAGCAACCAGTGAAGCCATCTTTTTGAATATGTCTATAACTTATCCCACAACTATGTCACCATCCGTTGAAATTCTGTCCATCTAAAATGAATAATTTTGATTTATACAGCACACATGAAACCACAATACTAAAAAAACAAATCTGTTGTCAGAGTCAAATTGGCTATAGCTATTAAAACTTCAGAACAGAAACTGACCCCAAACCAAACATCTTCTTTTAACAATATTCAACTACCTTTATTTTGAGCCTATTTATATATCTTTCTGAATCTAATCTTCCATCCCTTTTTATATGCAGTCTTCTATGTTCTTTCTCCATTTCTTATCGGTTCAATTTTCTATCTCGTTATCTCCAAACATCTCGTTTCTCCTTCTCTTTCTAGCTTCTACTCTATCTCCTCGAAATTTAAACATTAGTCCTCTCTCTTTATGCACTCCGTACTCATGAAATTAAAAATGAATTGTCTGTGCTAAAGTTTTTTAATGAGCAGCTGACCCTTTTTACCTCGTTTAATATTTACTCGGCACTCCAAGAAGAGACAAGCGAGAAAGGACCACGTCCTCGCATCAAGACATCCATAAGAGAACGTTGGTATCCCCAGATGGTCGCTCCTTAGACCCAATTGACCATTTTCTCAAACAAAAAGGAGCCATCACCAGCATTTTCGACATGCGCTTGTTCCACAGCGCTGTCTGTGACCACTATAAGGGCCAAGTTCCGATGCCGCATCTCTAAGAGCTGTAAACAAGTCACTTTGCTCAGTAACGTCCACATACAAGTCAGCACTGGAAAATCACATCTCATAGACGGAAAAATGTAATGATGATACCAAAACCATGTAGAAGAAAGTAAAAGATGTGGTCACAGAAGCAGCTGAAAAAGTTTTGGGGTAGCAGCCAAAGATAAGTAGGAACAACTGGTATGACGAAGGATGCAAGGAAGTGATTGGAAAAAAGAACCAGGTTGCACAAAGAATACATCCAGCGACCAACTCAGGTCCAAGAAGAACAAGATAAAACTTTTTGACTTCTCGCTAAAAAAATGTGCCAAACATCAATGCCAAGATAAAGCAGATAAACGGAAACATGACCCCACGTAAATTTAGATCGGCGTACCCTTCTTTTAAATTAAACAGGGACGGCTTCAATCCACAAACACGTCTTTGCAAAAGCGCACAAAGAGTAATTATAGATAAATCGGCCAATATTGCAAACATGAGGCTGCAATATTTCCAGAAACTGTTCTTAGCATCCCCAACAACGACTGAAGCTGTGAACATTCTAGAATCAGAGCGAGAGATCCTAGTCTCACTATCAATCTGAGACGAAGTATAGGTAGTACGATACCTCAAAAAAACTAAGGCTCCTTGAGTAGATGGTGTATCTGAAAAACTGTTCCAGAGTGAAGATCTCTTATAATCTTATGCATCGACTAATATGCAGAACATGTTTAGAGGAGCAGTTACCAGAAGACGGGCAAAAAAGTATAATATGCCCTAAACACAAAAAGGAGGAAAATTTAAGGTGTGAAAATTGAAGACCATCACTCTGCGGTGCAAGCCTTATATAGTGCCCTGCAAAATCAGAGAAAGAAAATCAAAATATTATAGGAGAGTATCAGGGAGGCTTTCAAAGTGAATGGTCTACAATAAACCAAATATTCTCAGTAAAGCAGGTGCTCGAAGGGTGCTCGGAATATAACACTGATGTGCACCAACTCTTTGTAGACTTCAAGCAAACATACGAAAGTGTCCATAAAAATACGCTTTTAAAAAATAATGCTTGAATTTTCCGTCCCAATAAAACTAGTCCGCATGGTCAATGTCGCGATCCTAAACACAAAGTCCCAGGTCAAGGTAAACGGTGAACTAACGAACAGCTTTATAACTGAATCAGGCTTAAAACATGGGATGTATTCCCATGTTTTTTAATATTGCGTTGGCACAAACCACCTTGGGTACCCAAATGTTCAAAGCCACACAATTGGTAGTATATGCTGATGATGCCGAAAGAGCATTTCTGAGCCTAGAATTTGAAACAAACCAAATTGTCTCATGAGTTAATGAAATCAAAACTAAATTAATAACTCAAAAGAGGAAAAAAACTCCAGTTTGACAAAACCTGACCGTAGACAACAACAACCTTGAGAGTGTGGATAATTTTATTTATCTTGGAGCCAACTTGAATGTAAAAGGTCCAGATTTGTGTAACGGCAAAAAAGCTCTGCATTTACACTTCCATATAACAGCACACGTTTGACTTATGCCGTTATATGAAAGTGAAACATAAACTCTGACAGGGGAATTTGAAAAAGCAGAGGATATATTTGAACGCAAAGTGCTCTGAATAATCTGCGGCCCAGTAAAAGAAATAGCAGAGTGGAGACTAAGTTACAACGATGAGTTGCATGAAACTTTTGTCGATTCAGAACCCCCCGAAATTTTTGTTGTTCGAAGAAAATTCAAATTGAACATTATAAGATTACTTCGTACTTTTTTTACAAAGGAACCGTTGTTAAGGACTTGTTATACTTTCAGCCAAGTCTTTTCTACAAAAAATGCAGTTTATACTCCCTTCTTGTATTTATTTATTTATTTGCTAAACAAGGTATTACATGAAAATTATAAATTATCACAAAGAAATACAAATTAAAAATATAGGTTACACTTAGAAAAATACAAGTTAAAATATAGGACCAGGAAGAGAGGAACAGTGAAAGATTGGTTTTAAACTGTAGCCTGGTATGGTTGGGGAAAAGCAATAGCTCAGGCTAATTAATATTTGCAGCATCTATTAATCGGTTTATTTCCACTGTAGATGGTAAGATGTCAACTTTCCACCAGCAAACGTGAATGTCTTGTAAATCTTACTTGTTCGTTCAAGGATATCCTGTCAATCAGATATTGAACTTTAATGGTACCACGGAGGACATCAAATGCAAAGCAAGAGCATGCTATAATTCTACGGGAGGCAAGTGAAGATAAATTTAGAATGGACAACCGATATTCATATGAAGGCAAGCTCTGAAAGTTACGTGGGTCATATTGAGATCATAAAGCAGATAGCAGGAACTGTTTTTTAACAGACTCAAATCTTTCTGTATGAACATCAGAAACAGGATGCCAGACAACAGCTGCATATTCGAGGATAGGACGGAGAGAAACTAATCACCTGACATTTTACGAGGTTCAGACATAGGTGGTTTGTGTTGGACCATTCAAGTAGGGCATTTATCTTGTTCTGTAAGAATATCGAATCAGTGTAGGATGTTATCCTATAGTACAATTTGGGATCATCCGCATAAAATAAATGGGGTATATCGGATAACACATCAGAAAGGTCTGATATAAAAATGTTGAAAAGAATAGGTCCAAGATGACTGCTTTGAGGTACACCGGACATATATCCTTGAAATTTAACGTTTTGAGTCCGGTTTTTGAAGTAAGAGTTTAGTCAGGGTAGCAATAGGCCAGTGATTCCAAAATTGTGCAATTTTTCTGACAGGATTGTATGATTAACGCAATCAAAGGCTTTACTAAAATCAGTATAAATTGCGTCAACTTGGTGCCCTCTTTCCATTGCCCAAAGTATGTATGAGACCATAACTGTTGGATTGGTGGTTGTGGATCGGTTTTTCCTGAAGCCATGCTGCTGGTCATTGAGACGCTGCTCTATTACGCGCGATATTTTAGAGCATTCTATTTTCTCGAATAATTTTGGGAATAATAATAATTTTTAACACTCTCTTTGATTTTTCTTTTATAAATTGGAGTCAGGTGAGCAGATTTCCAGTGTATTGGAAATTTTCCGCTTACGAGTAACTTATTAAAAATGATATGGTAAAGCTAATACTTCACTGCACTGGTGTATAAAATAAGGCGGAAGTAAATCTGGGCCAGGTCCATGGTTCAGATCCAGTGTTTTGGTTGCATTAATGATATCATCTTCAGAAATTAAGAGTTCTTGAAGCGCTGTTTCAAAAACGGCGCTAGTTTTATCTACATGAGGTGAGGCGTTTGGTAAGGAATACACTGATTAAAAATGATCTGCGAAGAAACTACAGATTTCTTCCTGGACAGAAGACTGCGGTCTTCATAGGTCATTTGTTTAGGATAACCATGAGCTTAATATTTACAAAATTAAAGACCTTCTTTGGGTTTTAGATTTGCCAATAAAATTATATATTGCATAGGCCTCACGTGACTTCAAGCTTAATTCATTTGCCAGTTCATTGTATTCTTTTTAATTTCATCACTGACATTGGGTTCGTTTTGTATGATTTTATAAAGCTCATTCCTTCTGTTTCTTAAATTTTGAGGACTACTCTCCAACAATAGCTCAGACAGTTTATTCCTCTTTTAGATTTTAGGTGTATGACTTCCAACGGCATCAACTATTGTCTGGTAGAAAGAGTTCACTGCATCATCTGCATCTAGCATTGAAAGCCTACTAGTCCAGTTTACATTAGAAATATAACTCTTAATGCTAGCATTACGGAAATCAAATACAATTAAGTTATTATACGGAAGGCTGTTTGCGTCGTCAGACTTTCAACTGAAAGTGTGGAATGGTGAAAGATATTTTTGAAAAGATTTTCCACATCATTAGTTGGATTAACCACCACCTCGTCATAAGCATTCGTGAAAATGAGATCTAACCAATTGCCAGAAGAATTGGGTGTCGGAGCTACTTGCTGTAAATCATTGCCGTACAATGTAGAAACTAGAATGAAATCAATATTGTCTCGAAGATTCAGTGGAATGAGACAATTGTCAAGTTCGTCAACTACAAACTTTGCATTGGGCCTGTTAAAATCTCCAAAGGTAATCATTTTATCTTCTTCTTTCAAGAGTTCAGCAAGTGAAGAGATAACTCCATAAGCCTCGGTATAGATTATCTCACTGGACTCTAGGGGAATATCGAATATACCAACGTACAAACAAAATTTGTTTATTTTGATTTTCGCTTTTACATGTTGGAAAGTTTTGAAAGTTGCGGTATTGACGATATCACTCGAATAAGCGTTGTGTATGGCAATTAGGACACCACCACTGGCCTACTTAGATAGTTTTGATTATTTCTATAAATAGACCAACAACTGTCGAGAATCTCTTCGTTACGATGGGAGTCATTCAAGCAGGTTTCTATAAGGATGGTGAAAGGGCATGATTTAGCATCAAGAAAAATTTTGTTGAGTTTGCCTCTCATGCCACTACAGTTATGGTAGAATATTTTGAGGCATTTTGTGGTAGAGCTCTTATTGTGGACGAAAAAATTTTTGATGTTGCTCACGTGACCTTTGGAGCGAGGATATATAGTTTGAGCTTACATGAGAAGCGTGAGTTTCAAGATATTTTTTGGCTTGTTCTGATGTAACACCAAGTTGCTCATGGTATCCAAGATATAGTTTTAGTAGAGCATCAACATCTATCGGAAGACCTTCTCTCTGGATCATTACTTTTATATTAGTCTTCGTTTTACCGTCGATACATGTTGTTTCTTGTGCTTTATGCATGCAAGCTAGGTAGAGTCGGACCAACTCATATAATCTGTGCTCACCCAGTCTTAATAGTAGATACCTGCTCTAGAGATCTTTGCTAGAATCTATTGTCGCTTTTACAATCGGAGGTACGAGTGGGTTTAAAAATGAATGTTTTTCGTTAAAAGGGCTATTGAGTGTGCTAGGTAATTCAATTACACAATTAGGGGACATTTTTATTCGTTTCTGAAGAACCAATATTTTCTTCAGGATGGTTTTTATGAAAAATAGTACTGTCTCCCATCAGCCTGTTATCTAAAGGATCTGGAAGGTTAAAAATGTTGTTAGTAATAAAAAGTTGGGTGTTGTGAGTAGTGTTAGTATTCAGGTTTTTGTTGTCAGTGGAAATTACTGTTGATTATTGTTGACAGCAAGTTTCCTTGATTTTCATTTCCTGAAGAAGAAAAGCCAGGCATATTTGTGCGGTATGTATACTTTGAACGATTTTTTTTTTCCAAGTTTTACTTTTGTAACGTTTTCTTACGTTCATTTATGTCTGTTTTTCTGTCTTTTTCAAATACGTTTTAAAACTTTCCGATTAAATCAGTGTAATTAAAAATTGATCGAAGCATATGGTAGAACAGAGAAGCATCTTTCAAATAATTTATCCCGTTTGGAAAGCATACTTTGTTCTTCAGACCCCTTGATGTGGTGAACAAATTTTTATAGTTTAATTTTATGGTTTTAAATAATTTTTATAAGCAATTCATAAAAAATTATTCTCGTTCCCATTTTGCTTCGAGTGTGGCGTAAATTTTGATCCTTTATTTGCAGTTGTATAATCATTTTGATCCATAGTTTACGATCATCAGTTGTCAAAAAGATTCCCTTTAATTTGTCATGGAACTAAACTAATCAAACTTATATATTTTAATTTTTTTATTTTGATTCACACCGATTCAGATGCAGGCCTACATATAGAGATAGATTTGCGTTTGTGCACATCTGTATTTTTTTGAAAAGAAAATCAACTGATGAGGAAAAATATCAGGTTTTGAAAAATCGTTGGATTCAACAACCTATGTTACGTACGTTTTTCTAACTAGAAGTCCAAGAAACTTAAGGCTCCAGAAAAAATCGTTTCAAAAATTTACTTAGCTTATATATTCTGAAACGCTTGACAGTGCGTTTTGTCGATTCTGGATTCTGTTACTCCAAAAGTGGTTGGAAAAAGGAATCACTCACCTGTCAGATCTCTTGTGGCTATGGCCTTTCGCGGGGGGAAAAGATGCCAAAGAAGAAATCCAAATTGATGAGCATTTGGCGTATCATAAAAGCGCAATAGTCTCATCACAAAATTTTATTGATGTTAAAGAAAAAAAAAATTGTAGACATAAGTTTACAATTAGACTCTGTTAAAAGAGCTAAAATTCAACGGAATCGAGAAATTTTAAAATCAATCGTGAACACAATCATCTTCATCGGCAGACAAGAAATATCTTTGAGAGGTCATCGTGATGCCTGCCCGATATAATTCCAAATTCCTTATCATAACGATAGAAACTTTAGATCTCTGCTACGATTTCAGATGGCCTCGAGTTATTATACCTTAATGCAACATTTGGTTCAAATAGAAACGATGGAAAACCGCGTTTTAAGTTATACGAGCCCATAAACTCGGATTGAACTAATCGAGATTTCCGGAAATATTATTCTTGAAAATCTCGTACCAAAAATCAGCAGGAGCAAATGGTGCACAATACTGGCTGATGGAATAATGGATATAAGCGAACAATACTCATTATGCTTTCGATACACAGAAAAAACGGAAGATGTCGTTATTATTCGAGATTTTCAAAAGTTTGTTCCTTTGGATGATACTAGACGTAGAGGGCTTGCATCTTCTTTGCAAAAAGTTGGATTTCTTTGAAGTTTCTGGTTTCTCAGGGCAATGATGGAGCAGCTGTGATGAGCGGAGAATAGAATGGTTGTGCCAAGGCAATTATGGAACATCATCCTTGTGCACTGTATGTTCATTGTGCAAGTCATTCTTTAAACTTGGCTGCTGGTGACGTGTGTTCAGTAAACCTAATAAGAAACTGTCTCGGATTGATAAAAACTATCATCTATTTCTTCAGACCTGCTGCAAAGCATGAAGCTGTTTTAGCTGGTTTCATCGAATCTTTTGAATGTGGAACAAAGAGAGAACGCCTGAAGAAACTGTGTGAAACCAGATGAACTGAAAGACTTGACGCTATTATAACCTTTATAGAAATGTTTGTCCCAATTCGTTATAGTTTAGAAAAACTTCAGAAATGTGGATATACTGAAACTTTCAAAAATGCTTTTAGCTATCTTCAAACTCTTCAAAGTGCGGCGTTTGTTGTATCAATGGTTGTAATCAACGAAATCTTTTCTTTAGTCATCCGTTGACTATCTACTGACAAAGTAAAAGTGTTGATCATGCTTCCGCTGTCTCAACTGCTAATGACTTGATTGTTTTGCTGAAGAACATAAGAATAAAATGCCTTATCAAAATTCAGCAATTTTTAAGCTGCTGCGACAGAAATATCTGATAGTATCGGAATTAAAAGTAAAATTTCCAGGATTGCGATACTTCAGAGGAATCGAGAAAATTACTAATGCCATTCAGCAGAAGAGTACTTCCGCAAATCAGTATTCATACCATTTCTCAATCATTTTATTGGTGCTTTGAGTGACAAACATGTAAAACACAAAAGAACTTCGTCAATGATACAAAATAAAATTCCGAATAAATTGGTAAAACTTGGTTTAAAAAATTGTAACGAAAGTGATAAGTTCACGTCTGAAAAAACTTCAGATAATATTTCGGCAACTGCTGAGGCACTTCTACAACAATGGGCAGCTTTTACGGTTTCCATTAAATTCGGTATCAAGTAAATCGAAAAAGAGGTTTTATTATGAAGGCAACGTTCGTTTGCAGCGGAAAAATGCACTTATACATTAATCGAAGCTTTAAACGTGGCGACGTTTCTAAAGATCGAAGCTACCTTAGCTCTGATAATTGCCAGTAATGAATGAAGTTTTCAACGCTAAAACATATAAAAGATTCGAAGTGCATCAGAAGAACAGCAGCTGAACGGTCTTCTTCTTTTGAGTATTCATAAAGAAATTGACATAACGGCTGAGGAAGTTATCAACGAATTTACCAAACAGCGTAGTAAATTTAAATTGTAACTGCTTTCCTCTGAGACGATTTTGACTTTGTATGCTCAATGTCATAGACAATAATCAAAAGAACTTCTCTAAAACACTTCTCGCAGTGTTACTTGTTGTATGGAAAATAACTAAAATTTAGAACATGACTAAGATACTCTCACTCCTCCTGAAAATATTTCCCCCTGAAAACCTCTCTGAAAATATTTCTGACTACGCCACAGTATACCCCTGATTACTTTTTGATATACTGAATACTAAAATCATGTATTAACTGTCGAAAATTGCTCCACTCTAACAATCAAAGTAATTGGAGCGCCCTCAAATACTTTAATCGACAAAATCTGTATGCATTAATACACTCATCGTCCGAATGGCAGCACTTTGGCTTTTCAGTAGCTGTTCCCGATCTCTATCTATAGATCTCCTTTCGCCCATGTGATACATCCGACACGTTTTCGGTTCATATACTTATTTTGCCGTCTTACTAATGTTAAAAATCTCGGGTAAGGGAAACCACACAGCACGTCAATGAAAATCGCACGAAACCTATAGGGTTGTCCAATAGGAGGTGTTATTTTGATATTAAAAGAAAAATGCCATTTTTTAATATAAATGATCAAATGTTTATTTCATTATAAAGAATAAGGTATGTCGTTGATAGTAAAAAATAATATCTGGCAAAGGACCAACACGACACAATCTTACAGGACCATATCCTTTTTATGAAATTTTCCATAACTAAATCGCAAAGTAGCTGCCCTATGTCCTCGATAGCCATTCCACCTTTGAGGTCTTGAATTGACGTTGGGCACTTGGTGTAGACCTTCTCTTTCACGTGGCTCCAAAGTAAGAAGTTGCAAGATATTAAATCACAAGATCTCGGTGGCCACCGTATCATCACCTCTTCGAGAGATAGCACGGTCCGGAAACTTTTCCCGCAAAAGATCAATGGTTTCGTTGCTTGTGTGACACGTAGCGCCATTTTGTTGGAAATAAACGTTGCCCAGATCAATACCATCCAATTTCAACAAAAAAAAATCATTAATCATCTCTCGATAGCGCAATCCATCCACAGTAACTGTTGCTCCAGCCTCATATTCGAAAAAGTGAGGCCCAATGACTCCGCAGAACCATAAACCGCACTAGACAGTCACACGTAGAGGAAAGGCAGGCTTTTCAACAATAATTCTTGGGTTTTCTGAGCCCCATATGCGACAATTTTGCTTGTTGATGAAGCCACTGAGGTGGGAATGGGCCTCATCACTCAAAATGATTTTTCGAAGAAATTCCGGAGATGATTTTTCGATGGAATTTCGAGGACCCAATCAGCAAAGACACGACGTTGTTGATAATCGGCTGGCTTGAATTCTTGTATTTACTGAACTTTATAAGCCTTAAGACCCAAATCTTTATGCAAAATACGGTGTTATGACGTTTGTGGAATGACTAATTCCAAAGAACGACGAGGAATGGACAAACCTGGGTTTTCTTCAACACTTTCGGCTACAGCAGCAATATTCTAGGCTGTTCTTGAGTGACGTGCACGGGTTTTATTCTTTATACCACTGAGTTGTCCTAACAGCTCAGACTTTCCCACCAATTTCTGCATTACGGTCCGACAAGGTGCTTCACGACGACCCAAAAATGTTCGAGTTTTACGAACCACCTCTGCCAAATTTTCACCATTTTTATAGTAAATTTTAACAACTTCAGTGCATTTTTGAAGCAAATATTTTTCCATTTTTATTAATGCCATAGCTACAACTTGTCAAATCTCAAAAAACGACAGCTTCAAAAGTGACATCTACCAAAATAGCGAGCTATTTATAATAACATCTCTTATTGGAAAACCCTTTACCCTTTCATTCTAATTATGCTTTGTTGGGGGGGTTACGTTCTGTTGCTCAAACTATTACTTATGAAGGTAGTTTGATTTTAATTTTATTTTCTTTTGTTTTTATAATTGATAGATTTAGTTTTTTAAATTTATATTACTATCAAAAATTTGTTTGATTTTTTTTTTATCTATTCCTTTAGCTTTGATTTGATTTGTTTCTAGACTAGCAGAGATTGCATTTATGTGGAACTGCACACGTCAAAAAGGAACTTCTGGGGTGCACAGTAAGCTTCAAATTTGAAATTTATTTTGCGTGACATAAATAAATCGCTCGCAACTTTTCCGCACAAATTGACCCTCCAGTAACATACTACAGGATTTAGCATGAAAAAAAATTCTTTGAGAAGTTCCCATTGAATTCAAACTCAGCTTCATAATGAAATACAAGTTGAAGTAGCAGGAGGATGCTCCTACCAGAAGGGTACTGTGAAACAATTAGTAAATCAAACAATATGCTGCATATCAAAACCTAACTAATATACAGATCCCATAAATTGAGTTCGAATAATTATTATGGTTATGATGATTTTAAACTCGGCACTATTTTGTTTCAAGTGTTTTGACCTCGTCGCTTGATTAGTCATGATAACACATCAATATTACAAGCCATTACTAACATTTTTATCAAAATTCCTACATATTTGTAGTGTCTAGGTCTGTTGCAAGCGTTTATCCCCCTAGTATCACGTGTTAATGTTGTTGTAATTGTTAAATATTCAATCGGCTGTAACTTAGCTGTTTATTGTTCAATTATTGTGAAATTTTTGAACCACATACAATTACTTTTAGAAAACTTAAATTATAGATTTTGGAAAATTTAAGGGTCCCATCTTTGTTTGATAGGCAAAAAAGCAAAATTTATAAAATGTACTCTTATTAACAAAGTTGGTCGAATTTCAACTTCTAAGGTGTTTGCTGCCCTTGTGAAGGAAAAATTGTCAGTTTAAGTGCTGTTTTGAAAAGCTCTTATAAAGAACTTTCATTTGATATTCATATCGGCTACCTTTGATGAAATTTTTTTTTCAGCGGCCTCTCCCCTGTACTGTAATCATCGATTCATGGCCATTTTTTTCGAAACCTAGAATGGTTACAAAACCCTTTTGCTAGGAGCTTTCTCCTGCCTCCTCGACTTGTGTCACCTATGAGTATTAATTGTAGGCACTCATCTTCAGTCATTCATTAAATTGAATCAAGTGTTAAAAGCATGCGTCTTAAACGTTGAAGTTGGGGCATAATATTTCAAAATTATTAAATCAAAGCAGCCACTGTTTTGCTTGACGATTACTAATACCACTAGTTGAGCCAATTCTCAAAGATATTAAGGATACCTATCATTCCTGAAATTTTCATGCAAATCCTAGCAAAGCTGTAGTGTCTAAGTCGGTAAAAAGCGCATATTGTTCCATAGTTATACTTGTATGTTTCCATAGTAATATGTGCAGCGCATCTTGTTCCATAGTAATACAGTAAAATTAAAATTGGCCTAGCTTCGTTAAACACCACTCGATCTTAATGAAACTTTCAAAACAAATTAATCTTATAAATAGTCATCTGTGTACTGAATTTTATCAAATTTAAGGGCACCGTTAAGATTTTATTCAAGAAAATATAAAACCGATTAATCATACTATTACTAACAAAGTTGTGTGAATTTCGACTTCTCATGTATTTGTTGTTGTTGTACTCATAAAGGCCTACATTCATGATTTTTTTCAAATTTTTCGGATGAAAGGTGTCCAATCGCGAGGGGGGAGGGACACAAAATTTTCGTACATTTCCCCTTCCCCTGCACCCCTCAAAGCAAAATTTGTCATTTTAAGACCTGTTTTGAAAAGTTCTCATCAATACCTTTCATTTGATACCCATATTGCCTACATGCGATGAAAAAAAATTTTCGGGGGCAACTCCCCTATATGGGGAGACGCCCTTAACTTAAACGTGTTTTTGGTATTTTTAATTGAAATTATGTTAAGATGAGCTATATAATAACGGTAAAAATAGTGAAAAAAATCATATGTAAGAAAGGGTATTTATTTTTGAAAAAAAATACAATGAGATGCAGATGTGCATCATGGTGTAAAAACATATTAATATTCACTAACTGTGGAAAGAACGGAAACAGTTATTGTTTTTATAAAAACACTTTTCACATTCCGTTTGGGCTGTTCCAGTACATCCTGGATATTTACACCGAAGCCTTTTGTCGGTCCAAACAGGCCAGTGCCCTAACTGATCCAATCTGATATCTTTTCGCGGGATGTGCTGACAAGGCCCTTTTTAGTGTATTGTAAAATCATTTTACACTACCCTACTAAAATCGCGTCCTGTCTGTCCGTCCGTCCGTCCGTGTGTCACACTACTTTTTCTCGCAAACTACATAAGCTAGAAACATAAGATTTTGTAAGTGGGTGCAAAGTGACGCCCTCTTCAAAGTTTTAACACGAAAAAAATTTATAAGGTCTTTAAGGGGGTCTCCCCATATAGGGGAGTTGCCCCTGAAAAAAAAGTTTTAATCGCATGTAGGCGATATGGGTATCAAATGAAAGGTCTAAATGAGAACTTTTCAAAACAGGCCTTAAAATGACAAATTTTGCTTCGAGGGGTGCAGGGGAAGGGGAAATGTACAAAAATTTTGTGTCCCCCCCCTCGCGATTGGACATCTTTGACCCGAAAAATCTGAAAAAAATCATGAATGTAGGCCTTTATGAGTACAACAACAACAAATACATGAAAAGTCGAAATTCACTCAACTTTGTTAGTAATAGTATGATTTATTGATTTGATGTTTTCTTGAATAAAATATTAACGGTACACTTAAATTCAATGAAATTCAGTACACGGATGAGCGTTTATAAAATTAATCTGTCCTGAAAGTTTCATAAAGATCGAATGGTATTTAATGAAGTTATAGCGATTTTAATTTTCCTGTATTACTATGGAACAATATGCGCTGTATTAACATGGAAACATATGGCTATGGAAGAATATGCGCTTTTTACCCACTCAGTTACTACAGCTTTGCTAGGATTTGCATGAAAATTTCAGGAATGATAGGTATCATGCATTTCTTTTAGAAATGGCTCAGCTAGCGGTATTAGTAATCGTAAAGCAAAAAAGTGGCTGTTTTAAATGCCAAGATTGAATAATTTTGATGTATTTTGCCCCAACTTCAACGTTTAAGACGCATGCTTTTAACACTTGATTGAGTTTAATGAATGACTGAAGATGAGTACCTACAATTAATACTCATAGGTGAAACAGGTCAAGGAGGCGGGAGAGAGCTCCTAGCAAATGGGCTTTGTAACCATTCTACGATTCGAAAAAAATAGGCCATGAATCGATGATTACAGTACAGGGGAATGGCCGCTGAACAAAAAATTTCATCAAAGGTAGCTGATATGAATATCAAATGAAAGTTCCTTATAAGAGCTTTTCAAAACAGTACTTAAACTGACAATTTTTCCTTCGCAAGGGCAACAAATACCTTAGAAGTCGAAATTCGATCGACTTTGTTAAAAATAGTACATTTTATAAATTTTGCTTTTTTGTCTATAAAATCAAGATGGGACCCTTAAATTTCCCAAGATCTATAATTTAAGTTTTCTGAACAATAAACAGCTAAGTTACAGCTGATTGAATATCTAACAATTAAAACAACATTAACACGTGATACTAGGGAGACACATGCTTGCAACGAACCTAGACACTACAAATATGTAGGAATTTTGATAAAAATTTTAGAAATGGTTTGTTATATTCATGTGTTATCATGACTAATCAAGCGATGGGTGCAAAACACTTGAAACTAAATAGTGGCGAGTTTAGAATCATAATAACCATCATAATTTTTCGAACTCAATTTATGGAATCTGTATATTGGTCAAGTTTTGATATGCAGGACATATTGTTTGATTTACTAATTGTTTTACAATACCCTTCTGGCAGGAGCATCCTCCTGCTACTTCAACTTCACTCTACATCGGTAGTACCCTTCAGCCGGTTCGTACTTTTATATTTGGCTAAAGTTTCAGCAGCTTCTAGTCGGAAATCAGCAGAATTTAGCACTTTGACATTATTTTCCGTGTCAGCATGAGTTCTTCTATACAATAGCCAAGAATTAGTCATGGTTATGTCCAGGAAATGGTAAAAGAGCCTTATAAACCAACGTTTGCTCCGAAGTCTAATTCTATAATGACCCATTACGGAGTCCAAGAGGTCTACACCTCCCATGTGACGATTATATTCTGCCACAATAAAGGGTCGTTCAACATTGATTTGTTCCTTTTGCGACCTGTCGAATCTACTTACGATAGATGTGGGATTTTCGCCAGCAAAGTTGGATGCTAGATTCACAATTTTATTATCTCTCCAGGCCACCACGGATATGTCAATACCATCATAGCTTGCAACCTGTTCAATCGATGTACCTCTAGGCTGTTTTTTCTGCTGTTTTTCTTCTGGGAGTTTACAGTTTGGAATCCGGTTTCTCCGAACGGTGCCCAAAGCTAATATACCACGGTGTGACAAGAATTCAGTCAAGGATAGCGATGTATAATAGTTATCAAAAAACAGTCTATAGTTTTGGTTGGCAGGAATCTCTCTGGCAAGTCGGACCACTACATTAGACGAGGCACCTAATTGAGGCTCGTCATCTGCGCATATATTCTCTTGGCGACTGTAAACTTCAAGTTTGTAGCTATATCCACTTGCACCACAAATAACGAACAGTTTGAAGCCCCACTTGTGGGGTTTGTCTGGCAAATATTGTTTTAGAGCACTTCGTGCTTTGGTCGAACACATTTTTTCATCAACAGACAAATGTTATTCTAGAGGCACTTTTCGAAAGCTATGATGCAGCTTTTTAATTATTGGCCTCATTTTATAAAGTCGATCAGAATTCGGCTGACTATACGGTAACATTTTAGAGTTATCATTGAAGTGTAGTACTTGCCTCAGAAACTCGAACCGTTTATGTGTCATTATCTCACGTATGTTGGCATAGCCATATTTTTGTGACCAGTACGTTCGAACATTGGGCAGGGCAATTATGGACATGTAGTAAATAATTCCAATAAACTATCTTATTTCCTGGCTTGTAACATTTATAGGTTTACTGGCATCTTTTTGCACGCTGTACAGGTTTTTTTCGTCTCTTATGAGATCCACAATGTTGGCAGTAAATAAGTAAGAAAATACCTGGTAAGGCGTCTGTAATTCCAGTATTTCATTTGATAGCTTGGAAGATCCCTAAAACCTCATCAGGTCTTCATTTAGTTCTGTTTTTATTTTTCCATTTGATATTCGTTTTTGGACCACATGCTCTTGGTGAAGTTGTGTTGACTTTGGAGCTGGTACTGGGTACTGAAACAGCAGGCGGTATCTCACATGGTTGAACTGTAGTGCTTGTACTGGTCTCAGAGCCCAGTAGCAAGATGTCGTCTTCCTGATCTTCTAGGAAGGGTATTTCTGGTTCCTTATCCGAATTTTGGCGTAAATTTCGATTTTCCAACATGTACGATGGACCGGCTACATCGTCGTCGTCTGAAAAGTCTAAGCCATCCTCACTATCTTGCCATCGGCTTAGAATCGTTTCTAATTCGACAGTTGCCAAAGGCATAGAGCCTGAACGCGGAAACCTCAAACTCATATTGAGCCTGAAAAGAGAAAATATTCCTCTCACGAAAAAAGAAATAAAATATAACAGTTTAGCGCAGTATTGCATTACTGCATCAAAACAAAACTTGAGAGTATCTATCTAAAAACAATCTAAACATTTGAATTGCATGTACTTGGCAAAACCAATAACTAACCTTTACTGTGCAGTAATTTCACGTCAATATTTCCAATATGACCACTCAAAAAAAAAACAACGAAAATCATGCGCGAACAACACAAACCGATTCTAAGGGATCCGTCACTTCAAGTGGCAAAAAATTACAAATAACACCGTCTAGCATAAACGTGGGGAACTAATTCAATAGAATGCTTTGCTGCAGATATGAATTGCTGCGTTGAAAGGTATTTTATTCGTTGCTTTGAACGACTTTGCTAGTTTGAAGAGTATGATGCATATCTGCTACTCAGCGCCGTAAAAGGTTAAATACCTTATAAATTTTTTTCGTGGTGAAACTTTGAAGAGGGCGTTACTTTGCACCTACTAACAAAATCTTATGTTTCTAGTTTATGTAGTTTACGAGAAAAAGTGGTGTGACACACGGACGGACGGACGGACAGACAGGACGCGATTTTAGTAGGCTATTGTAAAATGATTTTACAATACCCTAAAAATAGTACAATCATATGCAAAATGGAAAGTGTGAAAGAGCTAATCACAGAATTTATTTCACAAATTGAATATTGTGGTATCTAAATGCAGGCGTTGTAGTAGGTACATAGTTGACAATTATGAATAACCAACTTAATCGATCATTTCAGCAAATTCGTATTATAAAATGTCTCGCCCAGACTGTTAAGGTAGCTGCATCTTTTCAAGGCAATTATTCTGACCCGTCACTTCCAGGAGGGGTTACCCAGAGATCTGATTAGTGATTCAAAGGATATAAGGTTGACATGTAAACCTGAATGTGAAATGATCCCTCAAAACTTACCAGGATTTCAAACATTTCTTTGAGCATTGACTTCCAAATATGTTAAGGTTATATTGAATTGGCTACGCATCACAGATATTATGTACTATTGAGCCATCACAGATATTATATGCTATTCAGTTTGCCCTGTCAGCAAACATGGCTATTGTGATTCGCAATTGGAATTACCTTCAAGTATTTTCTCAATGAAGTTGTTTGATTATTCAAATTTAATGTATACCTAATCAATAAGCAAACATTCTCCGCTTTGAATACGAGTATATGCTATCCTTCCCATCCATTCAGCAATACTTATACGTTCCGTTGCTCGCAACTGATTCACAATGCAATTTCTCGTTGCCATGTCCCGGCATAACTGCTCGGCCGTCGGGACGAACATGCTTTCCGCTCGCGAAAAGCGGAAATAAATCCCTCGAGCTAAAATACGTCTTCCTTTGTGTCTCGCCATTGTTGCAAACAACAAAAGATAGATATCCCCATACAGATACGGATGTACTAAAGCATTCGAGAATTCTGGAAAATTCTATTCCACATTCTCCTTCTCCATGCTACGTTGGACGAGTGGATCACGAATTTTCCTCCTTAAATTCGGCTGCTTGTGTGCCTGTTTGCAATGACAAAATATTTTCATGGTCCTTCATAACGTTTTCTTTTCGTTTCATTTCTTGTGGGCTTTTTGGCAACGATGTTGATCCTTTTGATTGTTCATATCTGGGTCAGTGGCTGGATTGAATGGATGAATTGAGCATTGTGGAAAGTTTGTGTATGCAAACGATACATTACATAATTTATTCACGAAAAAAACGAGCGAAAGTGTACTCCAATGCGTTGTGTAATTTCAAGGAGGAACTGAATGTGTTCAGGGTAGATCCGATGTACAATAAATTATTGTAAAAATATCGAAAAGTACTGATTTTTAATACAACCACGATACAGCCGGAACAGTTTTAAGTGCCTGATTAAGAAATTTGCTTTGATGATTTGCACACATATTCCTATCAAAGCGATTAAAAAATGAGTTTAAAAGTAAGTTTAAAAGTAATTAAATACCAGACGCATCATGAATCCCTTCTTCCACAGCTCTTTTACTCTGAAAAATTTCTAATTCCTTAAAAGGACTAGTTCCTGGAAAGAACTTTAACATCATTTCCATAAATTTATGTTGTTTTCTCACAAAAGTTGCTGATGAAAAGATATTCTGGAATCGAAGGAGTCCACCCATCCCTTTGTTCATCCAAGTTTACAACAAAGATATGAAAATGCGCAGTACGATTGCTGATTTTCAATTTGAACACTCAAAAGTGAAAATAATTTGCATCAAAATTCCTGGAATTTAACTAAGTTTTCTATTTCGTAAATGAGCGCTTTATATACGAGTAGCTTAGAACATTCCTGGTTGATATACAAAACAATTTTATAAGAAAGGGATGCAAAAAGTGAAAAGCATCTGAATCATCCAGACAAGGATAAGTGGTTTCAATCAATCATAAGACAATTGAAATATTGTAATTGAATAAAATTCGGCTTCTAGTTGAATTTTATAGGAACAACGTCATTTCTAGGTTTCATGGTTAGAATGTACATAACACTTTAGAGAAAATTGATATTTGCAAAAAATTTAATGTTTTGTGATTCGTATAAAAAAGCTGCATGTAGCTCAGTCAATAAACGTCGAGAAGTGTCAATTGTCGCAACCAATTAGAGGAAACGTTGAATTTTTTTATAACCAACCAAACAATTTATTTCTCCCAAGCTCCCATCTCCTCCCCTTGTTTTTCATCCACCATTCCCACTTCGAGTTTGAAAATCTAGGTTTTTGGCAAATTGCTTACTCTCTCTTGAACACTGACCGTAACGAATTGGCTTTTTGAATTTATTTTTCAATGTCTGTTAACACTAGAATCGCCACCGTTCCATTTTTGTCCCACTTGCAAGTTTGATCGTGGGTAACTTTTAAATTTTTTTCTTAGGTCCGTGAAACTTAATGACTTTTAATCATTTATTGTGCTTATTAAATTTTAGATGCTTTCAATAATTAAAAAAAACAAGTTGGGTAAACAGAACTACGCTCATGTCGGAAGGGTTTGTGCTCAACTTCTCAGAAATGCAGTCACCAGCAAGGAATAAAATCAAGAAATATGTCAAAAAGATGTGTACGTTAAAAAAAAAAATTCATTATTTTTCTATTTTCAACAGGCGCCATTTTGTTGCAAGCCAACAAAAATCACTCAAATTATAAATTCCTAAAACTATTAACGTTATTGCCCTTATTTGAAAATTTCATGAAGATCAAATCAAAACTGCAGTGACTGATTCGATGGAAAGTCCGTAAAATACCAAAATCATGTGTTATTGTTGTTGTAATTGGAGAAATTTCAAATGGCTATAACTTCCGTGTATATCATTCAATTTTCATCAAACTTACATAGTTTAAGGACTACTCAAATATCAAATTTCGTTCAGTTTAAGTGTACAGGTACGATTTTATTGGGGAAAATTTGAAATTCAAATATCATACTATTATTAACAAAGTTGAGTGAATTTTGACTTCTAAGGTGTTTGTTGTTGTTTTACTTATAAACACCTCCACCGCTAATTTTTTCAGATTTTTCGGATCTCAGGTGTCTAATCGCGAGGGGGGGGGACACAATTTTTTCGTGCGTTTCCCCTCCCTATGCGTCCCTCGAAGCAAACTTTGCCAAATTAAGAACTATTTTGGAAAGTTCTTATCAAGACCCATATCGGCTACCTTTGATGAAATTTTTTTCTGGGGGTAACTTCCCTATTTGGGGAGACCCCCACAAAAACCTTATAAAATTTTTTTGTAGTTGAACTTTGAAGAGAGCACAACTTTGCACCTGCATATAAAATTTGATGTTTCTAGCTTAAGTAGTTTCCGAGAAAAACTGCTGTGACACACGGACGGACGGACAGATGGGACAGACGGACAAACAAGACACGGTTTCAGTACGGTTTTGTAAAATTATTTTACGAAACCCTAAAAAAAATAGCAAATAAAAAATAAGTGATTTACCTAGAACCGCCGCCAGGTCATTTTTGTCCCGTCCATATTCTATGGTACAATTCAATGTAAGATTATTGTTTTGGGTAGTTACGGGAGAAAGGGTGATGTGTGCGTAAATAAACAGCTGAACATCGTTCATATCAGTCAGTTGCACGTCGTTTGGCATAGAGGGTGTACGTTTTTGTTATTATAAAGTTATACCCCGCGTTTTATAGTTATGTTATGTCTAGTCAACGTCGCGAAGTGTTGAATCCGCACGAAATTTTGTCTTGTTTGAATAAAATAGAGCATCGTTGTCACGTACAGACGTATTTTTGAATCGCTCCGCAAAATATTAGCAATCTTCTTTAAATCATATCGTTGCCGTGCTAATTGAAAATTTGTTGTTCGCGGATGAAATTTTGAATTTTTTAGTTCGTGACCGACTCAGTGATTTCACTGTAAATTATTAAGTTACAATGATATTAATAATTAATCAGCAATAATCGAATCTGGCTGCGTAATTTTCGTACGCGATATTTTTGATTCTTATCAATTTCACTGTGAGTGACGAAGTGACTATATCAAGTGAAAGCAGAAATTTGCTTATGAAAACATATTTTTTAAAAGTTTTTCTTCCCACAACGATTTTCGATTAATCGAGAATACTACTCTCCTCGCATATAACTGACATGACCCTTACAAAAATGAGTGTAAAATGCAGCCTCGCAAATTGCATCGCGTTTGGCAACAACGTTGAATATGTTCTCTGCAAAAGTTTTTGTAACCACAATTTACATGGTACCTGCATGGATGCGCTACGTAATTAGTTTTACCCTTACCTGGATGAACATTTTATATGCTGATTTTCAAGGTGTTGAGTAGAAATCGAAAGCGATGATGATAACATTACTGGCTACATCGAAAATCTCGTTGAAGAGAAAAATCAGACAATCGCTCAACTACAATCTAAATTTCAATCAAATGAGGATAATTTTGCGAAGATGACTAGCAGTTTTGATGAGCTAGCCATAAACCTATCAAAGCGCTATATGAAAATATTCAAAGCCCTTGAGATATTTGACAATCGACTAATCTCCGTAAAAGAGCAAATCTCTAGCATCCAACCATCATATACAGAACATTTCCGTTAAGAAAAATTCAGTGATATGCTTCACAATATTACACAAAAACTAGCTAAGCGGGACAACTTGTTGCAGCTATCGGGAATTCTTAAAAAATTGGACAACATCGAAAAAAGTGTAATATTTTAGAAGAAAAATAATGAAGCAGCGTAACATTGAAAACGTTTTCCCAGTTCAAAATAATGCCAGCCATCTGAAATCATGTGGTCTGAATGAAGTGGCGTCGGTATCTGCTTCAAATTAAACATCTGAAATCAGCAGCCAAACCTACAAATTAGATCCTTTTTGGTCAGAGGATGAATGGAAAAAAAGACTTGAGCGGTTGGAGAAGGCTAATGTAATGAATCATCTGCACAACGATTTCGAAATATTTTTCATTAAGAAAACACCAAAGAGTACCAATGCCGCTTGAGTCCAAAAATTCGCGGAAGTAAACCTATTACTGGAAGGCTGCAGAGTGGAGGCAATTTCACAGAGAAGTAAGAAAACGAAATCGTTCAAAGTATACATATCGCACAAATATGCCTGGCTTTTCTCTAATCACACATCCAAAAACGGTAGGGTCTATTGGAGTGAACTGGTCTTCAAGAAATGGAAATCAAGGAAACCTGCTGTCAACAATGATCATCCAAGCAAATACAACAACAACAAAAATAGCCCAGTCATATTAGGTAAAAAAAGGGGTCAACCTCGGAATGAAAGATAATAAGCTGCAAATTGGTATGAACCTTTGTTTTGTCATTCTAAATGTTGTCTCAAAAGTCACAATCGTTATCGTGTTCGCGTCTCAAGATATTCAAGGTCAAAGGTCACAAAAATCGGTTTTTCGCGAATATCTGGCTTCCTATCGGTTAAATGAGATTTGCATTTATTATAAAAGTTGTAGGCTATAAAATTCCCTACAACTTTTGTTTAAACTTTTTTTTCATACGACCAACCGTTTTGAAGGTAGAGCGCGAAGAGTGCACATCGTACAGTCATATACGGCCTAATGCAAGGTCAAGCGTGAGTTATGGTTATCAGTACGTTATAAAGTCAATTATTTACTTGGAAATTATAATTATTAAACAATGCCTATTATTTATGTACTAACTATTAATTATTTATATTTAATTAAAGTAAGTAACTTGATTATTTATATATAATTATTCATATTTAACTATTTAAGAATATCGGGATCATATGTATTTTCTTCATCGGGATTACTTGGATACAGTGAAGCGTTGAGGCAAGCTTGTCCGTTGCACTGGCCGCAAGCTAAAGAACATTGTAGCCCTGATTTTCTGCATCCACAGCGGGAACCACAACCATTTTTGCAATTGCAAAATATTACGTTTAGTAGTTCGGCTGGTGCTGGAGGTAATAACGTTCGTATGGGCTCCAGGATTTCATTTTCAAGTATCCAGCCCCATTCTTTAGGTTTTAAGTCCTTCCCTAACCACGTTTGAATCTGGTAGTAGACACGTTTTATGTGTTGATGAGCTGCTACACTTGTTGGTGGAAGTGTTGACGTAATATTTTGCAATTGCAAAAATGGTTGTGGTTCCCGCTGTGGATGCAGAAAATCAGGGCTACAATGTTCTTTAGCTTGCGGCCAGTGCAACGGACAAGCTTGCCTCAACGCTTCACTGTATCCAAGTAATCCCGATGAAGAAAATACATATGATCCCGATATTCTTAAATAGTTAAATATGAATAATTATATATAAATAATCAAGTTACTTACTTTAATTAAATATAAATAATTAATAGTTAGTACATAAATAATAGGCATTGTTTAATAATTATAATTTCCAAGTAAATAATTGACTTTATAACGTACTGATAACCATAACTCACGCTTGACCTTGCATTAGGCCGTATATGACTGTACGATGTGCACTCTTCGCGCTCTACCTTCAAAACGGTTGGTCGTATGAAAAAAAAGTTTAAACAAAAGTTGTAGGGAATTTTATAGCCTACAACTTTTATAATAAATGCAAATCTCATTTAACCGATAGGAAGCCAGATATTCGCGAAAAACCGATTTTTGTGACCTTTGACCTTGAATATCTTGAGACGCGAACACGATAACGATTGTGACTTTTGAGACAACATTTAGAATGACAAAACAAAGGTTCATACCAATTTGCAGCTTATTATCTTTCATTCCGAGGTGAAAGCCCTAATATGACTGGGCTAAAATAAAAAAGTAATTTCCACTAACAACAAAAACCTGAATATTAACATTACTCACAATACCCAACCATTTATTACTAACAACATTGTTAACTCTCCAGATCCTTTAAATAACAAGTTGTTGCGAGACGGTACTATTTCTAATAATAAAAATGCTATTTCTGATAATAACTAACCTAAAGAAAATATCGGCTCTTCAGAAACGAATGAAAGCTCAATTTCTGAATTTAACGCTATAAAACCTCCTTTCAAATATTTGAACTTCGTAAGAAGTGGGTTTCAGACTTTGTCCCCTAAGTGTGTAATTGAATTACCTGGCCCATCAAATAGCCCTTTGAACGGAAAACATTTCTTTTAAGACCCATTCGTACCTTCAATTGTAAAAGCGACAATAAACTCTAGCAATGATCTTCAGAGCAGGTATCTACTATCAAGATTGGTTGAGCACAGATTATATGAGTTGGTTCAACTCTACCTAGCTTACATGCATAAAGCACCATGTATCGACGGTGATATGAAAACCAATATAAAATTAATGATCCAGAAGGAAAGTCTCCGATAGATGTTGATGCTCTACCAAAACTATATTTTGGATACCATGAGCAACTTGGTGTTACATCAGAACAAGCCAAAAAATATCTTGAAACTTACACTTCTCATGTAAGCTCAAATTATATATCCTCGCTTCAAAGGTCACGTGAGCAAAATCACAATTTTTTTCGTCCACAATAAGAGCTCTACCACGAAATGCCTCAAAATGTTCTACTATGACTGTAGTGGCATGAGAGGCAAACTCAACAAACTTTTTCTTGACACTAAATCATGTTCTTTCAGTATCTTTGCATTCACAGAAACCTGGTTGAATGACTCCTATCATAACGAAGAGATTCTCGACAGTTGTTGGTCTATTTATAGAGACAATCGAGACTTTCTTAGCACTGGCCTAACCCGAGAAGGTAGTGTCCTAATTGCCATACACAACGCTTACTCGAGTGATGTCATCAATACCGCAACTTTCGAAACTTTCCAACATGTAATAGCGAAAATCAAAATAAATAAATTTTATTTGTACGTTGGTGTATTCCATATTGAAATAATCTATACCGAGACTTGTGGAGTTGTCTCTTCACTTGCTGAACTCTCGAAAGAAGAAGATAAAATTATTACCTTTGGAGATTTTAATAGGCCCAATTTATAGTTTGTAGTTGGTGAACTTGACAATCGTCTCATTCCATTGAATCTTCAAGACGATATTGATTTCAACCTAGTTGAAATCCTCGACTACTAATTAAATAACCGATATGTTGGAATCGGCGACATGATAGGTTACGAGTGACATCTGGAGATTGATTACACTTCACAATCACAACAATTTCACTCAAAACAATTTGTCTGAGCACCACAAATGCACACGATCTGTACCAGTACAGGTGCGGCACTTCACATTATCTGTATCCCGCTCCATTTAGCTTATCATTAATGTATTTGGAATCAGAAAAGTTCACACATTTTCAATTCTAGGGGCGCAAACGTTATTATATATGCACCATCACCATCAATTACTTCCCCAGGAACACAATCTTAACCAATTCCAATTCATTCCATGGTCATTCTACGTTGGCTTCATCGCAGCGAATCAGGCGTCCACGTGTAACGGGAACAACCGTTGATGGCATTCTAACTATGACAATCCATCGTATTTAAATTGATGAAATGCTCACCGGGAGAGCTCTCACGGGAAAGCATGCGCTTTAGAATACGGCTCGAGCGGAGAAAATAATTTCAAGATAACGAGTGCATTCTACACTGAATCTATATGAATGCATTTCTTGAAATTTTAATTGGAAGAAAAGGAACATATTTTGTTAAAGTTTTGTTAGTGGGTAGATATTTTGGGGAAAAATTGAGTCATTCAAGAGAACATCATCACTAAACTGGCGACTACGGGGAAATTAAGCATTGTTTTTCCAACCATGTCACATTCACTCGTTACAACATATTATCGATAAAAACTGAGATGAAACCACAAATTCAACTTCGAATTGATTTCAAGAGTGGGGTGTCAAGATCGTTTGTGCCGAACGGAAGATAAATGGGGCCACTAATTCTCGCTTTCAAAAGAGGCTCCTGAATACTTCAAGTAGTAAGCAAATCAATTTCCACAGCTCACATGTACGTTTTGTAAACTTTAAAATAATTTTTGGATCCGATTTGATCTAATTTCCCAATTTCCAGACGTGATAACGCGGGCAAGAAAATATCACAGTTGTTCTTCGCGTAATCCCCACTCCACAATCCGTCCGCAAACTTGTCTTTGTTTTTTCTCACCCCGTGTATACGGTTAATTGCATCAGATGCTCGCTCAGCCAAGCTCAATTGCCTCCGGTAAGGTAAAACACCGTTGACGTGCACTAAATCAGTGTTTCCATGTCCAAAGTTGTAATTGGCAGCTTTCACATTTTTCAAGCAAAATTAACTGCAGTAAAGAAAAATGAAAAAAATTATATTCATTATCCACAAAAAAGGTGACAAGCTACCGTGCGAAAATTATAGAGGCATATCACTACTTTGTACGGCGTACAAAATATGTTCTAAAATCTTACAAAATAAAATCGGATCATACGCCAACAGTATTATTGGGGAGTATCAACGTAGTTTTAGGGCAGGTAGATCAACAACAGACCAATTGTTCACAGTCAAGCAGGTACTTGAAAAATGCTGGGGATTCAACATAGACGTACACCAAATTTTCGTTGACTTGAAGCAAGCATACGACAGTATTGAATGTAACGTACTGTACCAAATAGTGCTTGGTTTTGACATCCCAGCCAAATTAGTCCGTCTTACGAAAATGACAATGATTTTGACAACCTCACAAGTCCTCATCAATAACCAACTCACCGATGCCGTTGACACAAATATCGGACTAAAGCAGGGAGATGGGCTAGCCCCATTGCTATTCAATTTGGCTCTGGAGTACGTCATACGGAAGCTATCTGTCGATACGCGAGGTAAATTACTATACAAGTCGAGCCAGGTAGCGGCCTATGCGGACAAAATCAACATTCTGTCACGGTCATTAACAACTGCCAAAGAACTCTTCCTGAAACTCGACAGCGAATCAAAACTAGTAGGGCTACAAATCAACGAAAATAAAACAAAGCTCGTGACGCAGTCAAGGAAAAATACCCCAAATACACAAAATATTACACTTGGCAAATACAGTATCGAAAATGTTAGCGAATTTGTGTTTTTAGGTGCCCAAATAACGAAAACGGGCAATGAAAGAGACGAAATACGCTGAAGAATACAGCTCGCAAATAAAATATTCTATTCTGTTTTGACGATCTTGAAGACCAGCTGCATACACAGGAAAACAAAGCCCTTAGTATACAAACATGTGATAAGACCTGTGTTATGCTATGGCTGTGAAATATACACCCTAACCCAAGCATCCGCAAATATAATGAACGCCTTTGAGCGACGGGTCCTGAGGCGAATAATCGGAGCGAAGATTGACGGGAATCAATGGCGAATTCGATACAACCATGAATTGTATGAAATTTTTGACGAACCGGAGGTCTCAAGGATTGTAAGACTAGCGGAAGCTGCAATGAGCTCGATACATGAATCGTATGGACGAACACCGGATACCAAAGAAGGTATTCGTTGGGAGAACTGAAGGCCGGAGGCCAGTGGGGAAACCGAGGAAACGCTGGTCTGACTCGGTCGACGAAGACAGTTCATCACTGCTCAGATTTCGGAATTGGAAGACGCGGTCAACGGACTGAGACGGTTGGAGGCGCTGTTTGGAAGAAGCGAAGGTCCAAAAGGGGCTGTAGTGCTAAGAAGAAGAAGAAAGTAAAATGAAGAGGATTTGAAATAATAATAAAAGTTAAATCTCATAACGAATATAATTAGAGGGAAACATTTAAATTTAATATAAAGGAAAACTGATATAAAATTACATTTAATAATAGTAATAAGAAGGAAAATTATTCGACAAATTTCGATTACGAATAGAAATAATTACATATTTTTTCTAAATCTGCCACAAAATTTTGAGTAGGGGATAGGAAGGTTTTCGAGCGGTTTGCTTGTTTGACTGCTCGGTTAACGCAGTCTTTTAAATTTTGAGTTTTGAATTAGACTTGATATTAAATGTGAAAAGCCCATATTCGAAGGCATTATAATAGCTTTGATTTTGGTCTCAATCAATCTCCGTGAAGCATCGTTTACAAGATATTCACCAGAAGCTGAAAAAGACTTTCTCCAACCGTTTATAGGAGCTTTTGATATAGACGTTGCTGGATACTCTAGTTTTCTTTGTGCAATTAGACAGTTATGGACATCATTTTGTAAATGCTCTTCCATGAGTTACAGCATTTTTAAAAAGGATTATAAAGAATTTCCAATAAAGGGGCTCTTCTCCCAAGCCGAAGAGATTTTTGTAGAACTTGCACTACAGCCGATTATTTCAAAACTTTTAAAGTGTTACATAATGCCCAAAACACTCTTACTATGTTTAAAATATTTTACCAACCTCTCATTCTCAAGATAAAGCTTCCACCATTGCATCGAATCAGAACAACCATCAATATTAAATGCTCATCCACTTTACATTGGATCTTTACAAGATAACGGATTTCATAAAAGCCAATCACTTCAAAATGACAAAATTTTCCCAAAGTACATTTATCACACGTTAACGTTCCCTCCAACATTTGTTCCCAAGTGTATGCGTGCATGTTGTCGACAAGGAACTACTTTGTTTATTTGCACCACCCAAAATGTAGCACAAAATGAATCAATAACTCAACGAACAGGAAATAAAAAAGCTTAACAAGCAAAGCCTTTTACTGCCGAAATAAAAGTTTGCTTTAAGGAATTTTTCTTCTCCAGAGAAACCCACTTCTTCATTCTAATTTTCTCTGCCATGGTCCTTGCTATACTGGCATTCATTCTTTCTGCCAATGATCCCCACATTTTCATCTGCCAGCGCCATTACCTCGTCCTTTAACTTTGACGGTTGTATGTTTCATTTATGTTCGCAGGAAGTTTGGTGTTCTGCACTCTAAGTTGTGTTGTTGTATGTTTAGCTTAAGGAGATGTAAACAAAGAAAGACAATAAATTGATCTTTTCGTCACTGACAATCTAAAATGTAGATTGATATCTAAGACTATGAGTTGTTATTGCTGTGGAAGATTCTTTTTATGGACACTCGTGAGTCTATTGAATGTGGTGACATAATCTCACTATTTTTATCCTGTGAGGATTTATTTTTTCTGCCTCTTCTATCACAACATCGTTAATGCTCAAGATTTATTGAGTTTGTGGAGAAAATGAAGGATGCTGCCTAATTTGCTAGAAACGAAGATAATCTCGAATGAGGACTAGAGTATAAAAAGGAATACATTTGCTAAAAATTTTACGTTCCCATTAATTTGAATGCGTATTTTTTTAACAGATAATATGAGAAGGCGTCAATGAGTTCATAAATTTAAGATTAAAAATGGTTGACAAATGAATTTCTTTTCTATTATATTTGTATTATAAACTATGACAAAGATCTTAGTAAAGTAACTTTAAAAAAAAAAAGAAATTAAAAAAAAATAATAATAAATACCAACAACATCGGCGCAATGTGTTGGAGGATATTTCTTGCTACACCAGTCCGAAGGTTTTATGATAACTTTTTTGAATTATTTAAGATCAAAAAACTGATCTTGCATTTGGTGCTATTTCTGATCTTCTTTAAGATGGAAAGTAAAATTCTTTACAAAGGCTGCCAGGGCCTAGTGTGCAGCAAAAAAATATAAAGAAATGAAAATAAATAAAAACATTAACAACGCCGAAGGAATCAAGACGTTAATAACACAATGAGTACGGTACCAATGATTAAAAATGCAATGACAGTAACGCGCAGCCTTGTCCAAACAGTGATTCTTGTTCTATTTGGGAATAGCAAAAAAACGATGTAAACGCCAGAGTATCCTAAAACATAAGAGTGAAGATTCTGCAGGACGCCCCAGATATGCAAGCAGTAGAAGAAAATGTTAAGAACAACAAGAAATCTATAATCACTGCTGCGGTCGCTACTGAAGTGACTGAAGCAAGGTTCTTGAATACCAAAATAAACCCTGCAGAGAAAACACCGAGCAATGCAGTTATCTTGGACCGCTTAAAAGAAAAGCAGCTCTACCATGCAGCGGGAACAATTTTGAAATGCATCGCTAGGATCAGCAATATACAACCGCAACTTTATAGCTGGAGGAGCTCATTGCTCAAACAAACCATTACAGGTGCAGATTGCTCAAGGCAGAAAAAGAACAAAATATCAAGCTTTCTGAAGGCGTGGTAGTCTTTCCAACGCCAGATAATAGCAAAAGGTTGGCTTTCAGCCATATCAAAGGAGATCATTATAAACAAAGAAGGAATGAGAACGAATCATCGAAAGTTCATGTTTCATTGCTGGAGGGTTTCCAGGCAGCTTTATCTAAGGTAGCTGAAAAAACAGTAAAAATTGCTAGCCAGGAACAGAATCAAGTAAGCCTAAACATTCAAAAACGTAGAATCTTTGGATGTGGCTCGGGAGAAGAAGAGTAGGAAGCGCTGAAAAACTATTGGGCAGACAATAGCTGTCAAAGCTACTAGCGATAATTCATATGCGAATGATTTGCGAAAGTTTTTTTTTTTTTGCTTCAGCAATACTGCCCTTTTTGGGCCTTCACTTGAAGTTATCTTGATACATTGATCGAATGTATCGAGGAAGGTGATATAGTCTGTATTACGCTTTGACCATGTGTTCGTCTACCCAGAATGGGCTTATAGTCCGTCCAAAGAAGCACTCGAAACGAATCTCGTCATTATCAACGGAATTCGAACTAAGGACGTTCAGTTTATGGGGCGAGTGCTCTAACCACTACACCAGATGGACTACTCTGCGACTGATTTAGGGAGTGGTAGAACCAGAAGAAATACAAACTGCCATAGAAACCGTATGACTTACTCGCTCAGGTGATCCGTTGGTAGAAGGCAGCCGTAGCCTCGATTGAACCTCTCAAAATAAAAGCTTTTGACTGTGTTATAGAGAGAGACTTTTCTAGATTAAGCGCAGTAAAATTAGGCTAACCAATGCAAGTAATAGTGGCCAGTGCATGGCTGTTATGGCACTTGAGAAAAATATGCTGAACAGATGATAGAAAAGAGGAACATTTTGTTATTTGTAAGTTAAGGTGAAGAGAATTCTCTCTCCGGTGTTTCAGGTACCTACCTGAGCTATAATTTTGGCAAAACAAGGCATAAAAAACAAGTGCGCTGAAGAGACATAAAACGTTAACTCCAGGCAAGATCATTTCAAATACGTACAAGGTACAACAAAAGGCCATAATTTTCAGGAAGCACTCACCAAAGCCCATGAACTTCTGTAATGAGCCGCATTATGCAGATTAATCTACATTGGAGCACACTCTATCAAAATCTACTCTAGGTGAGATGCAACTGCTCAGCAAGCAACACCAGAACTGAAGCTCTTCAACATAGTATCCTGACAAATCTAGTACTGCCACCAGCTGGGCGTGGAACAGTACTGATTTTCTAGTGAAAAACTATGGACGTCTACTTGTAATACTTCTATGCCCTGTCGAAGACTCATCCAGGCAACCCTCTAGTGTACTGGTGGTGGAATGAAACTACTGAAAAGCGAAGGGAGTGTTACAAGTTTCAACGCGAGGCTCAACGAGCACAGTACTGTGATGAGACATGCAATCGGTTGGTAGCATATAAGCTGACCAGGGAATGCCTTTGCAAAGTTAATACCAAGAGTAATGCTCCTTGCTAACACTATCTAGTGAACGATATGAATACGTATCTGTGGGGTCTTTGCGACAAACTAGTTATGTGGGAGCTCGCTGCCCTACGCACACTCTACACAAATGAAGCAGAAAAAATTGTCCACCAATAAATATAACTCATCTTCTTCTTTTTCTTCTTCTTCTTCTTCTTAGCACTACATCCCCTCTCGGGCCTTCGCTTCCTCCAACCAGCGCATCCAACTGTCTTGGTCCGTTGATCATGTCTGTCAATTCCGAAACCCGAGCAGCGATGAACTGTCTTCGTCGACAGAGTCAGACTAGCGTTTCCTCGGTTTCCCCACTGGCCTCCGGCTTTCAGTTCTCCCAACGAATACCTTCTTGGGTATCCGTTGTTCGTCCATACGATTCATGTATCCAGCCCATTGCAGCTTCCACAGTCTTACAATCCTTGAGACCTCCGGTTCGTCAAAAATTTCATACAATTCATGGTTGTATCGAATTCACCATTGGTCCCCGTCAAGCTTTGCTCCGATTATTCGCCTCAGGGCCTGTCGCTCAAAGGCGTTCAATATATTTGCGGATGCTTGGATTAGGGTACATGTTTCACACGCATAGGATAACACAGGTCTTATCACAGATTTGTTTACTTGGAGCTTTATTTTCCTGTATATGCAGCTGGTCTTCAAGATCGTCAAAACAGAATAAAATATTTTATTTGCTAGCCGTATTCTTCGGGGTATTTCGTCCCTTTCATTGCCCGTTTTCATTATTTTGGCGCCCAAATATACAAAATTGCTCATATTTTTGATGTTATATCCACAAAGTGTAATACTGCGTGACATTTGGGGTATTTTTTCTTGACTGCGTTATGAGCTTTGTTTTATTTTCATTGATTTGTAGCCCTACTAGTTTTGCTTCGCTGTTGAGTTTCAGGAACAGTTCTTTGGTAGTTGGTAATGACCGTGACAGAATGTTGATATCGTCCGCATAGGCCACTACTTGGCTCGACTTGTATAATAATGTACCTCACGTATCGACCGGTAGCTTCCGTATGACGTACTCCAGAGCCAAATTGAATAGCAATGGGGCCAGCCCATCTCCCTGCTTTAGTCCGATATTTGTGTCAAAGGCATCGGTGAGTTGGTTATTGATGCGGACTTGGGAGGTTGTCGGCGTGATTGTCATTTTGGTAATACGGAATAATTTGGCTAAGATGCCAAAGCAAAGCATTATTTGATACAGTACGTTACGATCAATATTGTCGTATGCTCGCTCGAAGTCAACGAAAATTTGGTGTACGTCTATGTTGAACTGCTAGCGTTTTTTAAGTACCTGAATGCCTCTGAACACTTGGTCTATTGTTGATCCGCCTGCCCTAAAACCACGTTGATACTCCCCAATAAGACTGTTGGCGTATGATCCGATTTTATTTTGTTAGATTTTAGAAAATATTTTGTACGCCGTACAAACTATAGATATGCCTCTATAATTTTCGCACTGTAGCTTGTCACCTTTCTTGTGGATAGGGGATATAATTGATGGGCTCCACTATTTCGGCATATGTTCTTGTTGCCAAATGTACTCGATGACTTTGTGAATAGCTTGATGAACGCTTTTTCTACCATATTTGGTGAGCTCCACTGGAACCTCATCGATGCCCGGCATTTTATTATTCTTTTGGGCTTTGATGATGGAACAACTTCATCCAGAGTTGGTGAGGCCAATGGAAATTCTCCGCAGACACCTATAGACTCCGATGTTCTGCAGCTGTGCGGAGAATCAAGGAAGTCTTGAAATATGAGCCTCATTTTTCCTATATCTTGGTTTCAGCAGCGATTATATTGCCGCTGTCGTCACAACAGAGCTTGGTTTTGGGCTGATAACCACGTTTCATGGTTTTTCAAACCTTCATATGCTTGTCTTGTATTATTGCTCGCTAAACTTACATCTATACTTCTTAATTGGTCATCATAGTACTTTCTTATCTTAATCCTAATTATCTTATTTGCTATTCTTCTGAGATTTTCATAGTGTTCTCCCTTCGTCCTGGTTTTCCTACCTACATATTCTTTGTATGCCTGATTATTTTTATCTAACGCATTCTGGCACTAATCCTCAAACCAATCGTTCCTCTTGCTTCGGGCTTGATATCCGATCATCTGTTCTGCCACGGTCCTGCTAGCCACTTTCACTTCCATTCAGAGTTCGTTTTTAACAATAGGAGCTAGCTGGTTGTCAAGGGTCTATGTGAAATTTTCGGCCACAAACGCCGTTTGGAGCCTTTCGATGTCAAATTTTTGTAGCGGGCTGGTGTACGCTGAATAAGCCTTTGACATACGACATCGATAGTTTAATTTGATCAAATAATAGTCTGAGTTATAATTGGCTCCTTAGTGTGTACGGAAGTCAAGTATTCTCGAGGCCCAACGTTATTGGATCAGAACATGGTCGATCTGGTTTTGTGTGTTGCCATCTGGTGATACCCTGGTCATTTTATGAATGCGTCGATGTGGGAAGCAAGTCAAACTTATGACTAGATTTCTGCTACATGCAAAGTCATTCAGGTGCTGGCCGTAGTAATTTATTTCATCGTGGAGGCTATATCCTCCAGTCGTTCCCCGACGAGATAGCTCATTGCCAATCTTAGCGTTGAAATCACCCAGAATAATTTTTGTGTCATTTGTGGGCAATGAGTCGACCAGTCTTTCTAGGTGATTGTAAAACGATTCCTTCGTCCTTTTCTTCGGTAGGGCGTGACCATTAATCAGCCAGATTTTTAAGCATTTTCTTTTATACGAATCGCGCACAACCGTTCATTGACTGCCTTAAAACCAATAACGTGCGATTTGAACTCTCTATCCATAATGAAGGTCACTCCGAATTCTCGTTTTCCAGTAGGCTTTCCACTGTTGTAAATTGTGTGCGATCTCATGTCCTGAATTACGTTTCCAGTCCAATTCGTTTTCTGGACTGCCAGTATTTTTAATTGATATCAACTGGCCTGTTGTAAAAGGTCCTTAACAGCGCCAGCGTAATTGAATGATCTGACATTCTAGGATTCAATGCCATAGTTCTTTTTTCGTTTGCGAGGTCGTTGCCGTGAGTTCAATCCATTCCGAGGCCTATCTGCAGATTTCGAAACAATTGAAGGTTTTCCAGGGACGGGAAGTTAGTCCGTCGCCCAACCTACATTCGGGCGGCATGGTTATTATGTGGATTCCATTATTAGGCGCATAAGATTCGCCTACCTCCTCTTACGTCCTCACAAAGGAGGTGTACGTAGAATTTAGTAGCAGAGCTGTAGATGTATTTACAGTTGTTAGCATTTCTTGACATTTAATGTTGCATTATTGAGGAACCAGTAAACCCAATGTGCACCCCGAAAGCATTTACTACCATGTAATTGGTGGGTTTGAGATGAGGAATCATGGAAGCTATGGATTGAGGTAACAAGGGGTTCCCTCTTCCTTTCTCAAACGGGCTTTGGACCATCTATGGCGGTATCACTTCTACATTAATATGTTCAGACCAAATGCAAAAAAAAACTGAAATTTTACTTACGGCTTTTCCTTAAAACCTAAATCTTACCCTTATCCTATGGCCCTTAAAGATAAAGTTGAAAAGAAAAATCAGAAACTATTGAACGGTAACATTATCAGATCATCAAAATCCCCATATATTGCACCCATCTGGATCGTGCTTAAAAAAGAGGATGCACCTGGTGAAAAAAAATTTAGAATGGCCTTTGACTATCGAAAATTAAACTCAATCACAGTTACAGATGTACTATATATCCTATACCAGACATAAACGAAGACCTTTCTAACTCGGGCGAAAATCAAATTCTTTTCAATTCTTTATTTGTAAAGCGAGTTTTACCAAACTCTTCTAAGAGAATGTGACATAGAAAAAACAGCATTTGCCATAAACAACGGAAAATGTGAGTTCCTTTACCTACCGTTCGGGCTAAAGAATGGCCCAGCAGTCTTTCAAAGAGCATTAGGCGACACATTAAAGAAAAATATCGGGAAGCGATGTCATATTTACATCAACGACATAGTAGTGTTCGGGAAAGACGAAAACGAACATTTGGACAATCTGTAGATTATATTGAACACACTTCAAAGAGCAAATATGAAAACCAACCTAGATAAATGTGAGTTCCTGAAAAGAGAAGCAGAGTTCTTTGTGTTTATTGTTTGGGTAGAGGGAATATGAACAAGCCCTAAGAAAGTCGAGGCAATCGCCAATCTTACACCTCCCAAAACATTCAAGGATCTTAGATCATTTCTTGGACTGTCCGGATACTACAGACAATTTATACAAGACTACGCTAACATCGCTAAGTCCCTGACAGCCCTCTTAAGAGGGGAGGATAGATAAATGCCCAAGCACGTTTCAAGAAGTAAACCTATTTCACCTGATAAGGATGCATTGGACGCCTTCAAGAAGGTCAAAAGCGTCCTCTCTTTGAACTTACCACCGACGCATCTGATTATGCCATCGGAGCAGTACTATCACAAGCCAACAAACCAATTTTGTATTTATCGAGGACTTCAGGGAAATCCGAAGAGAACTATGAGACGAATGAAAAGTAGATGTTGGCAATAATATGGGCTCTCAATAGTCTTTGAAAATAATTACCAAATCACACACTTTTTTGAAAACTACACAAGACACACACTGATTCAAAGACATTACTCAGAACAAGATATTATTAATATTTTTAAACGTTGTCTTAATCCCAACTTAATTAACGGTCTACAGACAGAGAAGTCAAACATGGGCCTCATGCAACAGATATATCCAGATCATTTTAGGGACTATAAAATTCGATACACACAAAAGACAGTTGAAGATATCTCTTCTGAAGCTGAGCAAGAGGAAAGAATCCTCCACGTCCACAAAAGAGTTCACTTTGATTTCAAAAAGACGAGTGCCAGAATAAGGAGACTGGTCAAACTCTGCACCATATGTAAGGAGAAAAAATATGACCGGCACCATAATAAGCCCTTTTTAGAAAAAAAAACACCAATTCCTAATTATCCTGGTCACATTGTTCACAGAGATATTTTCTCAATGGAGAAACATCTGTGCAGCCATAGATAGGTTTACCAAATTTGCCATGGCCAAGATCATCCCATCTCGTTCACTTGAGGATATTAGAAGACCATTTCAGAATATCCTTTTCTTCTTTTGCGTACCGGAGCATGTTGTTGTCGACAACAAAGGTGCCCTTAGGACAAATGCTATAACATCTATGATGGAGGATGAGCTACAGATCAAAGTCGACAAGACACTTCCCTACAAAAACGAGGTGAATGGACAGGTTGAGCGCTTCCATTCTACTCTTACAGGCATCATGCGCTGCCTTAAAAAAGAATCAACACCTCGATCTTTTGAGGAACCCCTGGAGCGTGCAGTAAACAAATTCAATTTAACTATTCACTCAACTACTGGATAAAAAATTTGTGGAGCTCTACTTAGGACGATCACCTAGAATGAACCCAGAAGAATTTAAAAGGACGAGACAATCAAACATTGATAAACTTGGACTTAAACAGTACAAAGACTTACATAGCCATAACAAAAAAAGATATCCGACAAAAGACTATAAAATTGGACAAGTTATATATGTAAAGCAAAATAAAAGAAAAGGGTCAAAACTAACACCTCACTACCGACAGGAAATAGTTAAAGAAAATAAAAAAACTACAATCCTTACCGAGTCCGGAAAGCACGTCTATAAGGATAAAATTCTAAATTAATCTCTTTTAATATATTTATTTCCTTTTCTTCAGAATCCTCATCTGCTTGACCAGCGAATTCTCAAAAAGTATCGTTTAACGTAAGACTTACATAAATACGAGACGGAAACTTCAAAATTATTCACACAATAGATGTCAATCAGTACGAGAAATTCATAACCAGTGTGCACAATATCCTGAATCTGTCCATTGTCCAGCATCATCCACTATCTCGCTACATAGCCCATGAAATTGAACAAATCGAAGCACACGTTGAAAACCTAACTCCTCGTACGACAAAAATGTTAGAAATAAAAGGACTATGGATGCTAGGGAATTGCTTTAATTAAAAGATAGCACCGCTTTGTTTTTTAAATGCATATTAACTATCCTTTACAAATTCACGTTAAAAATATCTTTTACTCGACTAACGGAGTACCTCACAATGGTGTTAACAAGTTGGAGTTGACAAAAAGGTCACTTAATTTCACCTGTTTCCGTGAAACGGCATGGCGTGGCTCGCCGGGAATTCGGATTATGAGGATTTTATCACTATTAAGGAAGGCACAACAGACAAGTTGTCATTAACCAGCTTTATAACGATCGGATTAATAATATCGTTAGAATCACTAATAATATTCAGAAATTGCCTAAAGAGGATAGCAAGAGAGCACTAACATTGTTTTGGAAATAGTAGCCAAAATTAAACTTATGAAGCAAGAATTGAGAAATACAAACTTTGCCTTACATTAAGTCAAAGCTGGAGTTATAAACTCACTAATTTTGTTCAAACAGAAATTAAATTAGCCGTAGAAGCATTGCATAAAGAAAAATGGCCATTCCCTTCTGTCGAAGAAGCTTTAGATTTCGTGAAAATTAAAATTATCTCATATTAGTTCACAGTTTTATACATATATCCCAATGACTAATGACTAGGGAAGATACAACGCGTTTCTAATAAAAATAATCAAGAAAATATATTTTTAATTAAAGATATTGTATTTGATGCGATTTTGGAATAAAAGGACAAAATTTTTGCAGTAACAAAAAATTGTAAGCAACTAAATCAATTTTTAATTTGCTTAGAAACAGACATTGTAGACATAAGGAGTTTAGGTTGTTTACTTAGGTTCCCCAAAGGTTCAACAACCAACCACTTGCAATAAAACTTCTGGGCATCATATCCCTACAACCGACGAAATCTCAACCGGCATCCTACTCCTCAACGATTTCTCCGGAATCATCGATGCTGAAAACACTACGCAGAAGCTAATTGGGACATACCTGATCAAATTCCACAACACCACTATCAAAGTAAATGGCCAACCATACATCTCCCGAGAAGTATCAAAGATGAAAATATTTCCGGCAATAATCCAACCAGCACAAGAAGGCAACGCCCACAGAGAACTTCTTTCATTAGAAATGATGAATGAACTTCATATTAATAACACCTGGCAACTCGAGCTGCTCCAAACAAAAAGCGGAACTCACCAACTCACCTCATACGCACTCATCACCCTGCTAGGGTCCTCACGAGCACAGTTCTTTTCTGAAGATTTTGCCCCAGAAAAGGTAATTCAAAAATAATCATAAATTCATCTATTCCAGAAAGTAAGCGTGAAAAATCACAGCAACGACCTCGCAAATGAAAAAAGGACCATGGCATTAGATCCTGGAATGTCAGATCACTCAATCACCCTGGCGCTGCTATGGACCTTTTACAACAGGCCAGTCAATATCAATTAAAAATACTCGGAAATGAATTGGACTGGAAACGCCATATTCAAAAATGTGAAGCCTACTGAAAAACGAGGATTTGGAGTGGCTTTCATTGTGGATAAGAAGTCTCAATCGCACATTATTGATTTTAAGGCAGTCAATGAACGGTTGTGTGCGATCCGAATACGAGCAAAATTTTTCAAAATCTGGCTCATAAATGTTCACGCCCCGACCGAAGAAAAGGACGAAGAAACAAAGGAAATGTTCTACAATCACCTGGAAGGACTTATTGACTCATTTCCCACAAACGACAAAAAAATAAATCTAGGTGATTTTAACGCTAAGGTTGGCAATGAGCTATCTCGTCAGGGAACGACTGAAGGATATAGCCTCCAAGATGAAACAAATGACAACGGCCAGCGCCTGATTGACTTTGCATGTAGCAGAAATCTAGTCATACGTTCGACTTGCTTCCCACATCGACGCATTCATAAAATGACCTGGGTATAAACGGATGGCAACACACAAAACCGGATCGATCGTGTTCTGATTCAACAACGTACATACAAGGGAGCCAATTGTAACTCAGATCATTACTTGATCAAATTAACCTATCGATGTCGTATGTCAAAGGCATATTCAGTGAAGACCAGCTCGCTACAAAAATTTGACATTGCAAGGCCCCAAACGGTGTCTGTTGCCCAAAATTTCATGGAGACCCTCGGCAACCAGCTGACTCCCATCTTATCAGACGCATCGTTAAAAATGAGCAACGAGCTCTGGGTGGAAGTGAAAGCGGCTATTAGGACCGCAGCAGAACAGACGATCGAACATCAAGCTCGGCGCAAGAGGAATGATTGGTTCGATGATGAGTGCCAGAATGCGTTAGATCAAAAGAATCAGGCGTACAAAGAACACAAGGTAGGAAAACCAGAACGAAGAGAGAACACTATGAAAATCTCAGAAGAGTAGCGAATAAGATTATTAGGATTAAAGAAATAAAATACTGTGTCGACCAATTGAGAAGTATAGATGTAAGTTTAGCGAGCAACAACACAAGACGAGCATACAAAGTAGTGAAACGCCTGAAACGTGGTAAATCAGCACAAAACCGCGCTCTGTCATGATGACATCGGCAGTATCATCGCTGATGAAACTAAGATTAAAGAAAGATGGGCATCATATTTCCAGAGCATCCTTCATTCTTCTATAGATGGCTGCGGAAAGCTTCCATTGGCCTCACCAACTCTTGATGAACTTTGTTTCATCATCAAAGCCCAGAAGAATAATAGAGCGGTGGGCATCTATGAGAGTCCAGTGGAGCTCATCAAATATGGTGGTGGCAGTGTTCCTATTTGACAACAACAACTATGAGTGGAGCCGGTGAATTATATTCCCTATCCACAAAAAGGTGACAAGCTATCACTACTTTGTACGGCGTACAAAATATCTTCAAAGATCTTAGAAAATAAAATCAGATCATATGCCAAGCGTATTATTGGGGTGTATCAAAGTGGTTTTAGAGCAGGTAGATCAACAATAGACCAAGTGTTCAGAGGCATTCAGGTACTTAAAAAACGCTAGCAGTTCAACATAGACGTACACCAAATTTTCGTTGACTTCGAGCGAGCATACGACAATATTGATCGTAACGTACTGTATCAAATAATGCTTTGCTTTGGCATCTTAGCCAAATTATTCCGTATTACCAAAATGACAATCACGCCGACAACCTCCCAAGTCCGCATCAATAACCAACTCACCGATGCCTTTGACACTTATATCGGACTATGGCAGGGAGATGAGCTGGCCCCATAGCTATCTGTCGATACGCCAGATATATTCAAGTCGAGCCAAGTAGTAGCCTATGCAGATGACATCAAAATCTTGTCTTAGTCATTAACAACTGCCAAAGAACTCTTCCTAAAACTCGACAGTAAAGCAAAACTAGTAGGGCTACAAATCAACGAAAATAAAACAAAGCTCATGACGCAGTCGAGGAGAAATTCTCCAGACACACAAAAAATTACATTTGGCCAACACAGCATCGAAAATGTCAGCAAATTTGTGTATTTGGGGTCCAGAGAAGAATAATTGGAGTGAAGCTAGACGCGGACTGATGGCGGATTCGATACAACCATGAGCCGTATGAAATGTTTGACAAACCGGAGGTCTCAACGATTACAAGACTGCAGAAGCTGCAATGGGCTGGCCACATGAATCGTATGGACGAACAACGGATACGCCAAAAGGTATTTGTTGGGAGAACTGAAGGCCGGAGATCAGTGGGGAAACCGAGGAGACGCTGGTCTGACTGCTCGGGTTTCGAAATTGGAGGACGCGGTCACTAGACTTAGACAGTTGGAGGCGCTATTTGCAGGAAGTGAAGGCTCGAGAGGGGCTGTAATGCTAAGAAGAATAGAAGAAAGAATTGTGAAGAAACATAAACAAAAATGTGATGAGACATTGAATGGGCTGCCAGTGAAATAAATGTTTCCTTACACGATGCGAATCAAAAGTGTAATCAACCAGTTTAGTTGAAGTGATGTGCTATGTGAAAAGCGGTGATGAGAAAGAAAAATGATTCTCTGACGTGCATGGTAAATTTTCGAGTCGATCAAGTAAATGCAGTTTATCCACACCTGGAATCGAATTTGTGTCTATCATTTCTTCATACTACAGAAATGGAATTGTTTTGAGTGCATCGGAGAAAGAATTGATTTTACGATCGTAGGAGCAGGTGCATTGAATATTCAGCAGAAAAACACAAATCAACGGAAGAAGGAAATGTATAAAGTTTCTTTACAAATAGCTCTTCAAATTCGGTGAGTCTTTACGTAAATGGAGATGATGGAATGCATCATAATCACAGTCGCGCTTTCAACGAGAACTGGTGAGTGATCGCTTATAATTCGATTTTGCCGTAGTATATCATTGTAAGAAGTCCTTGGCCAAAAACATCAATCCGGAACAGAGTTGCATTTTATTACTATCAACGTGATTGGATTGGCGCTTTTGACGATCGGAATAAATCGGTATGAACGTCCCGTGGATTTTTCACGTTCGTATCCCAAACTCGCTTTAGTTTCTTGCATTGCGATGAATGGTTCGTTTCATTGTTTAGGCTGAGGATATGGTTTTCTCAAAGTCAAACAAGGCACAGCAACGCAATCAGTGAGAAGGGAGTAGTCAACCATTCTTTGATAACCTTACCAAGTACATGTATTAGAGCGAATTATTTGCTGGTGTTCATCACTGTAACTAGCCTTCAATTTTATCACAAAACCATTTTGATTTTGGTAATGCATGGTTGCTCAGTCGTCAGAAAGCGGAAGCGTGTATCTACGTATAGGTGACGGTACCCGAATACACTTATTTTCAAACGAAACGTAGTGGCGTTAAAACCACGGATTGCGACCATTTATATTTCAAATTGGTAAAAGTTAACTCTCAGTCAGTAAACTGCTAGTTATACATTCGCATTGTATTTGTGTTTTCTTTTGTCTATCGTGGGATGAGAGGATTGAAGGAAATAATTGCTCAATTATATAGGAATCAAAAAGAAACCCGCAAAGATATTACTATAAATCATCCGGCACTGTGTGGAAATTCTTGCTCAAGCTTCCATACAGACTAAAGTTCCTACTCTTCTTATGAAAATTATCCTTGCTTGAACATGCGCAACAATCACTTCGACTAACGACATTTCATTTGGCAGAACTAAAAGCGAAAAAATTGGGGGTTGCACTGCAGCGAATTCGAGAACAACTACAATTAAATCTTTTGAAACAATTATTAAATAAATCAGGAGAGGGACATTGTATCACATCTTTGATAAATTTAAATCTCATTACATATACATGTGAAGTAATCCATTGACAATCGTTTACATTCACGAACTTACGAGTACGTTATTCTATTCACAAAAATTACAGGCATGTAACAAAGATTCTTAAAATATATTCAAAGTGAAATCAAACTAATTTTTAAACGAACTCTAAAATATTTAAGGTGTATTTGTATTTGATTATTGCTTATTTGGGCGTATTGTGATTGTAAAAGACCCTTCTACTTTCTATCAAATCGATGAAACCCTAATCTTCTGAAAACTCTTTCTCATGGGTTTGTAGTTCATTTAAGAAATCAAATTGAACTCGAATAACTATCAATAATAAATTTTTCATCATTAGAGATTTGCAAGCTTGTTTCATATACATTTTTAATTTTCAACTTATGGTTATTTGCACAGGAGAAGACCCCTAATGCAATCGTAATATAGAATTTTTTTTAAACTTTAGTACGAAGTTGACGTTTGCTGGTAATTTCGAGTTTATATCTATTAAATATTGAACTTTATAATTTCAAAGATAACGAAAAACACGAAAGCCTGTACTATGGTTTAATTGTGGTAAAAATAGAATGGATTGTTAAATCTTGAAAATACGGTCTTTCCATTTCTTTCAACCTGACCGGGTATAGGACCCGAATCGATAGCAGGTGCCTTCACTAGCATTGGCTAGCCATGGCGCGAGTTACGTCCACAAAGTCATCGTGACCCCATCGCCCAGATCACACCAGGTTCAACGCTACGTCCACGTGACCTACTACTCACATTTCCTCATTTAACTTGTTTTTGCAAATGTAATACAAAAGTTTCATATTTGTCTGCACATCATATCCGCCCAACCTATTTTTTGCAAATTCCTAAAGTTTTATATTCAATTGTCTGGTGCATCCTAAGCACACTTAAATTTGCCGTTTTACTAAAATAAAATATACATTATGTTCAAAATGTTCTTAGCTGTCGAATAATAAAGACGTATTCATGGAAAACTTGTTTTTTTATAAATCAATGTGATAAGCAACATAACTATCGCAGTCGAACGTTTCGGTTTTCTAAATTTTTCACCTAAAGTAATATCGACGGTTTATCGAATATTATTGTATCGCGAAAAGTTTCGAAGGTATATCGAAGTTGGAAAATCGGAAAGCCTACTTTCTCGAAATCGAAGGTCAAAATCAACTAGTGAACATTCGAATCAGTTTTAAAAAACAAAAAGGAAAAAGTGGCAGAAAAGTCAACGATGAAACTTTTCATCATAAGCTTAACAAATCTGATGTAAGTTGGATATTGTTTCCTTTTCTTCCCTTTCACCATATTATTTTTTCACTATCAAAACTAAATATTTTATTTTTAACAACTTAACAAATTATCCAAAGTGTAATCAAGGAATTATATTGAAGGTGATTAATTTTGTGCCTAAGTTTCGCGTTTATTTGTGTGTCTATTTGTGTATTTGCCAAAGTCTGAGGAAGTGATACTGTAATTTTTCCTTAAACTTGTCATTATTTCAAGAGAAACATACTAACTTATTCGAGTGAAATATCTTTGAATCGTTTGGTGTTTTAAGCATGTCTACCGGAGGGAACGCGGTGATCACTCCAAACGCTATCGCTAATGCTTTACGTGTACCGGACGCCATAAAAGATTTACCGAAGTTTGATGGGAACCCCAAACTTTTGTTCGATTTCCTTCACAATGTCGAGGAAATTCGTTCATTAATTTCCTGCACGGAAGGTACAGCTTACAGTTATCTTTTACTTCGAGCCATACGGAACAAAGTAGATGGGCCGGCCAACGAGGTATTGAACATGTACGGAACACCTCTCGATTGGTCCCAAATAAGGCAAAACTTAATACTGCACTACGCAGATAAACGTAACGAAACGTCGCTTATAAGGGACTTGTACAGCCTGAAACAAGGAAATAAAACGATCGAAAGATTCCATAGCGAAATCATCGAAATATCGGCAACTATACTAAATTACGTTCAAATCCATGAAAACAACCAAAGCGTAATCGCAGTGAAACGTAATTTATATAACGAAATGTGTTTAAATGCGTTTCTTTCAGGTCTGAGAGAGCCCCTTGGCTCAACAATTCGAGCGATGAGACCGGAAAATTTGGCGATGGCGTTCGCTTATTGTATTAGGGAGTGAAATATATCTTATTCCAGATATGATAATTCGATAGACCAGACAATAACCTACCACTAAAAACAAATAACCCCTATAACCACCAATATAATACCTTGCAAAACCACCCCTTATATACCGCAAACGAAAATCCTTTTAGGTTGCCTGAAAATAATAGACGAAATTCTTTTCCTAACACATATAATGACATAATCAAAATGCCAAATTTTAATTACAATAAAACAGTACCAAACATTCAAGCCAGTCAAACATTGCAGAAAAATGCAAATTTTTTGCCTACAAGGGGATCTAACTGGCAACAAATACCTAGTCGACAACAACCTAAGCCTGAACCAATGGAGATACGTTCTTCTAATTTCAGACAAACATACAATTCACGGCATAACCAACACCAACCAAATAACTGCTTTCGACCAACTGGACCTGCAAACTTCACTTCAAAAGAACTATTTAATGTTTATTCTTCCGAGGATCTGAGTACAAATTTTCAGAATCTCGATAACTACTACAAAAACGACAACATGTGAGACCAATACTTTAATCAACAACTAGAACAGGTACAAGACAAATACCTGGACGAACAACCCGGACAGATTCAAGACAATGAAATTGCGGATCTAAATTTTCTATCAACAGCCTCGATGACCCTATCGGGTACGTAGATATTAAAAAACACGGATCAACCCTTCCCTATATAAATATATCTTCCCCATTTGGTTGCCCACTTAAATTTCTAATAGATACAGGAGCTTCTGCATCCTTTCTTAATCCAGAATTTGTTTGCATGGAAGATCTAGAGACCATAGACCCTAACAACATTACAACAATCCTTAATAATCATCAATTGTGCAAGCGGATCACCCTACGCACTTTTATAGAATTCAACCAGCCAACATTTTCTTATTTTCAAATTCCACAAGTACTTCGATGGTCTTTTAGGACTAGACGCATTATCTAAATTGTCAGGATTCGGACTTCTCATTTAAATGCAGAAGCAAGAGATAAAATCCTTCAATTATGTAAAGAATATGAAGATATTTTCTTCAAAGTAGGGAATAATCTCACATTTACAAACAATATCAAGCATCGCATCCGGACAACAGACGACATTCCCATCTACACGAGATCATACAGGTATCCCTTCATCCACAAAAAGGAAGTTCAAGCACAAATCCAGGAAATGTTAGAGCAAAGAATAATAAAATCTAGTTTTTCACCTTGGAGCCCTCCGATTTGGATTGTCCCAAAAAAGAAAAATGCTAGTGAGAAACAGAAATGGCGATTGGTAATTGATTACCGAAAGCTAACGAAAAGACCATCAGCGACAAATATCTCATCCCCAACATAAGCGACATTCTGGACAAATTAGGGAAATGTTTATACTTCTCCACATTCGATTTGGCGAGTGGTTTCCATCAAATCGAAGTGGATCCACAAGACGTATGTAAAACAGCATTCACGGTAGAAAATGGGCATTACGAATTTGTCCGTATGCCCTTTGGATTGAAAAACGCCCAAGCAACATTCCAGAGGGTAATGGATAATGTTTTGAAGGATTTACAAGGACAAACCTGTCTTGTATATCTCGATGACATTATTGTTTTCCCTATGTCACTTCAAGAGCACATGGAAAACCTGAAGAAAGTTTTCGGCAAGCTAAGAGAAGCAAACTTTAAAGATCAATTAGATAAGTCGGAATTTTTGAAGAAGGAAGTAAATTTTCTGGGCCATATTGTTACAAATCAAGGTGTAAAACCGAATCCAGAAAAAAATAAAGCTATCACTGAATATCGCATCCCTAAAAGCAAAACAGAAATCAAAGCATTCCTAGGATTGCTAGGCTATTATCGTAAGTTTATCAAAAACTTTGCCCACCTAACGAAACCCCTCACAAATTGTTTGAAAAAAGGTAAAACTATCGACGTTAACGAAGAGTACGTAAGGACATTCAATCTTTGTAAACAGCTGCTGATAAATGAGCCCATACTTCAATATCCAGATTTTTCCAAACCGTTTGTTCTCACCACCGATGCAAGCAACTTTGCGATTGGTGCTGTACTATCCCAGGGTCCAATTGGTTCTGATAAGCCGGTCTGCTACGCAAGTAGAACCCTTACGGACACTGAGATTAATTATTCTACAACCGAAAAAGAACTACTTGCCATAGTTTGGGCTACAAAATATTTCCGCCCATATCTCTTCGGTCACCAATTCCAGATAGTCACAGATCACCAACCCTTTACTTGGCTTATGACCCTGAAAGATCCAAATTCCAAGCTAATACGTTGGAAGCTAAGATTGGAAGAATTCGACTACTAAACTAAACTAAACTCTAATGCAGATGCACTTAGCCGGATCAAAATACCCGATACTACAAAGGTAGAGACCAATCTGCACGGTGTAAACAACCAGGATATGAGCTCCACATGTGCAACAATTCATTCAGCTGCTGAAAACTTGGACGATCATATTTACATCTCCAAACGTCCTTTGAACGAATTTAATCTACAAATTATACTTAAAGTTAGCAGCGGACCGCCATCTACCACAGCGGAAGTCCCTTTCAAGAATAAACAACGTCGCAGCATCAAAATGAATAGCTTTAATATCGAAAACACTACGGAGCTTTTAAAAAGGTTTTTGGCTGCCAACAAAACTAACGCTATTTTCACAGATGATGAAACGTTCAAAAAGAAGTATACTCGAAATTTTCCTCTAGAAGCAAACTCTTCAAGCTTATTCGTTGTACATCCATACTTACAGATATTAAGGAAAATGACGAACAAGATAAAATAATCAATAATTATCACCTTAAAAATAACCACAGGGGAATAAATAAAACAGCAAACCATCTCAAGAGAACTGATTACTTCCCATTTATGAAAAATAAAATCACTAAAACTATTAACAATTGTCACGATTGTCAAACAATGAAATACGACAGAAACCCTCCCCGCTACGAATTCGAAAAACCACCTACCCCTTGCAAACCATTAGACGTCATAACATTGACGTTTACACCATAAATAATAAAAATTTCCTTACTATCATCGACAAACTTTCTATATTTCTTGCTACGTACACACTAAAAGCACAAAACAGCTTAACTATAATTAAATCCCTTAAACATTTCATCAGTCTCCACGGCGTACCAAAAAGTCTTATCACCGATCAGGGCGTTGAATTCACTTCGAATCTCTTTAAGGATTTTTGTAATCAATACGAGTATGACATACAACTCCATACAACTCCATACAACTACAAACGAAACTAGGATCACTCTTACCTAAACATCGAAAAAAACGTGGGCTAATCAATGGTCTGGGAACAGCCATCAAATTTCTTACCGGCAACATGGACGCAAATGGTGCTGTCCGTCTAAACGACAAAATCGAAAAGTTATGGTCAGACAAGCTTAATCTTCAGGAAGCTGCAAAGCACCAAACATTCCTTAATCATCAAATGATTCAAAGATTCGAAGAAATTACAGATCACATAAACTCTCAACAAAACATCGTCAGCAATTATTTTCGGCTAAATCAAGATCAGATTAATAACGGTATAAAGAAAAATTTTGATCTTCTTCAACACATTGAGTTCCTTAATCAAGTAGACTACCAAATAGACATACTTCGTAATTACTTATCCGAAATATCTGAAGTGGTTATACTAGCAAAACTGAGTATAATTTCAAAGCAAATTTTAAGCCCCCAGGAACTCTCAAAAATTGATAAGACCTTCAAAGAAGAAAACATTGATTTACAGTTGGAAGAGAATATATACGAACTATTAAATTCACAAGCCTATCAAAATGGCACAAATATAATATTTAATGTCCAGATTCCCATTTTTCAAAAAGATAATTACACATTTTTCCATCTAATCCCAATCCCAACTCAAAACAACCTTTCAATTATTTCAACACCCTATGTTACCCTAAACCCAAACAATATCCAGCATTTTGAAGAAAGATGTCCTGAGATAGAAAAATTATTCTACTGCCGAAAGCTACTCCTCACCGAAAACAGAAGATGTTCAAATTGCATCAGTAACTTGGTCCAGAACAAACCAGCAGATTGCGAGTTCGTATCCTCGGATGCAAAAGTCGAGATCCAACAACCAGAAGATAACTACATCCTGCTTATCAATAGCCCAGAAGTACCAATCAACTCTACTTTTCCATTCACTCCGGACAGTGTATCTGGAACGATACTCATTCATTTTGAAAGCTGTAACATCCAAACGTTAAAATAAAATCGATTTTACCTTAAACCGCAGAATTTATTTAATAAAAAGGTAAATGTACATTTCGGAAACAATCGTGTTCCTTCTTCAGTACCAACTGACTTATTTGTCTAAAACATCAACCTTATATACAAACAACATTCAATGAACGAGAAAACCAATTAAATAGTAATAACAAAAGACAGTCATAAAAAAAAACCTAATTGCTGAGGATATACTCAAATGAACTTGAATAGGGGTGATGACGCGTTACCTGTATCATGATTCATTCGCTGTTGTTGTGGAATTTTTTGAATCTCAATACTTTCGATGATATCTAGTTTTCCGTATGTCGCTTACCTGGCTTATGACCTTCAAATTGTCCGTCTTGATCATATGTCCTGATTCGACAATGTGTTGCGCGACTGCCGATCGTATGTCGTTATTCCCTCTTCGCTTTTTAATAGCATTTTCCGCCTCGCTCAGATGTTCTTTGCACCTTGTAGTTGCTGGACGTCTTGTTTGTCCGATGTAGACCATGTTGCATTCGGGACAGTTGATCTGGTACACTCCGCTTTGTTCGTTGACTTTGCGAGGATCCTTGACAGACCTGAGAAGGCTTCCTAATTTTAGTTTCCTGCTAGATGGTACCATTTTGATGTTTACAAATTTCAATATCTTTTTCATTTTTGTTGTTACGTTAGTATGTCTCACTGGTGCGCGTTTGATGGTATCCATGTGTTTGTTTTGTATACCAAGTGTCGTTAATCCGTTACGTTTGAGTTGATTTTCCTTTTTTCTGACTATACTCCGGATCGTGTCACACTTGTATCCGTTCATTTCTGCGTTCTTGGTTATGTAGGATTCCTCTTTGCGTCGTTCGTCACTTGATAGCGGGATGGTCAGCATACGGTGAATCATAGCATGATATGGTGCCATCTTTTGAGAAAAACTGTGTGAGGACGTTGCTGGAATTGTCCTCTGAGTTTGCGTTGCTTTTCTATGAATTCCAAAACTCAATGCCCCATTGTTCCTGAATATATTTATATCCAAGAATGACAGCTTGTTGTCCTTCTCCTGTTCCATGCTGAACTGTAAATTTTTGTGGATCGAATTGATACTCGTGAGTGTATGCTCCAATTCGTCCTTATCTACGATAGCTAAGATGTCATCAACGTATCGGATCCAAAATCTGGGAAGGAAACCTAGTTCTTCTAGGGTCATTTCAATGTTGGTCATGAAAATGTCACTTATGAGCGGTGGTAATGGATTTCCCATGGCTACGCCACTTGTACCTTTAAAATATCGCTCTCTGAAGGTGAAATAATTTTCACTCATGCACAGGTGCGTTAGCTTCATTAGACTACGTACCTCTTTGCGCCACTCTCATTCATTTGGTCTCAGTTCTAAGAGACGGTGTTCTAATAAGACTAGTGCTTCCCTTACCGGAATACTAGGAAATAATGCGTTTACGTCGAACGAAACCAAAAGTTCCGCATCGAGTATACTGCCGCAATTTTGGAGTCTGATCACCGCTTCTTGACTATTTCTGACGGTTCTGGCGCTTATATTGTTACCAAAGATGTCGTTAAATCGCTGTAACAACCATTTCGAGATTTTGTGAGTCGGGGAGTTCACCGCAGCAATTATCTCCCTCATATCGTTTCCGGGCTTATGAATCTTTGGCATACACCTTATTCGCGGTAAACACGGGTTGGACACTTTCAGCTTATGAAGGTTCTCGATGATATGTTCACAGTCTTTCAATGTTTTGTTGATGCTTTTAATAGAGTCCGGAAGAGGGTCTTTCCTTAATTCGAGGAATTTCCCATTGCTAGGAATGTTGTTCACTGCTTCATCATATTGTTGTCTATCCATGATCACAATCTTATTTCCTTTGTCGGCTTGGATACAGTAGACTGGTTTACTGTTGATTTCTTTGATAAGGTTTTCTTGTTTGAAGTTAGGTATTTGTTCAATACCGTGAATGATCTGACCCACTTGGTGCCTAACGTTGTTCTTGATTTCTACATTCTCGAATTTGACTGCCGCCTCCACGTCTACTATGACATCCTCTACTGCTCCTCTGCTACTTGAAATTGCGAAGTTGAATCCCAAATTCAATAATTTTAACTGTTCGTCAGAAAATACCTCATTCGATTTGTTCACAACAAAATCCGAAATTACTGCTACCGTAGATGACATGATAGGTTTTCTTCTTAGGAGTTCGTTTAGCTTCTTCGTCAGAATCATACGTTTTTTGGCTTTGATGCATTCAAGGGATTTATTCACTTTTTCCAGAATGTCACAAATATCTCCTTTTCTCCTCGATGTGTTCGCTAATTTCATGTGCGTGGCATAAATATTCAATGTTATATTATTTTGTTTGCAATAAAATGATTTTACGCTGTTCTTAATGAGCGTCCGTTCTAATTTTTGTTGCTGTTGCTTCGAAGATGTTAACGTCTTGTTCAATTTAATTTCATGGCTTTTTGGGGTGATACCGAATTTGAGACATAATCGTAAAAATCGTATATCCTCGCTCACTGAACCGAATTGTTGTGTTAGTTTAAGCAGTTCGCTGTACTCCGATCTGGGCATGGTTGCCATGATCAATATGTATAGTGTCGGAATTTTTTTGCTGCGGTACGTACAAACGTTAAAATAAAATCGATTTTACCTTAAACCACAGAATTTATTTAATAAAAAGGTAAATGTACATTTCGGAAACAATCGTGTTCCTTCTTCAGTACCAACTGACTTATTTGTCTAAAACATCAACCTTATATACAAACAACATTCAATGAACGAGAAAACCAATTAAATAGTAATTACAAAAGACAGTCATAAAAAAAACCTAATTGCTGTGGATATACTCAAATGAACTTGAATAGGGGTGATGACGCGTTACCTGTATACGATTATGTCTCAAATTCGGTATCACCCCAAAAAGCCATGAAATTAAATTGAACAAGACGTTAACATCTTCGAAGCAACAGCAACAAAAATTAGAACGGACGCTCATTAAGAACAGCGTAAAATCATTTTATTGCAAACAAAATAATATAACATTGAATATTTATGCCACGCACATGAAATTAGCGAACACATCGAGGAGAAAAGGAGATATTTGTGACATTCTGGAAAAAGTGAATAAATCCCTTGAATGCATCAAAGCCAAAAAACGTATGATTCTGACGAAGAAGCTAAACGAACTCCTAAGAAGAAAACCTATCATGTCATCTACGGTAGCAGTAATTTCGGATTTTGTTGTGAACAAATCGAATGAGGTATTTTCTGACGAACAGTTAAAATTATTGAATTTGGGATTCAACTTCGCAATTTCAAGTAGCAGAGGAGCAGTAGAGGATGTCATAGTAGACGTGGAGGCGGCAGTCAAATTCGAGAATGTAGAAATCAAGAACAACGTTAGGCACCAAGTGGGTCAGATCATTCACGGTATTGAACAAATACCTAACTTCAAACAAGAAAACCTTATCAAAGAAATCAACAGTAAACCAGTCTACTGTATCCAAGCCGACAAAGGAAATAAGATTGTGATCATGGATAGACAACAATATGATGAAGCAGTGAACAACATTCCTAGCAATGGGAAATTCCTCGAATTAAGGAAAGACCCTCTTCCGGACTCTATTAAAAGCATCAACAAAACATTGAAAGACTGTGAACATATCATCGAGAACCTTCATAAGCTGAAAGTGTCCAACCCGTGTTTACCGCGAATAAGGTGTATGCCAAAGATTCATAAGCCCGGAAACGATATGAGGGAGATAATTGCTGCGGTGAACTCCCCGACTCACAAAATCTCGAAATGGTTGTTACAGCGATTTAACGACATCTTTGGTAACAATATAAGCGCCAGAACCGTCAGAAATAGTCAAGAAGCGGTGATCAGACTCCAAAATTGCGGCAGTATACTCGATGCGGAACTTTTGGTTTCGTTCGACGTAAACGCATTATTTCCTAGTATTCCGGTAAGGGAAGCACTAGTCTTATTAGAACACCGTCTCTTAGAACTGAGACCAAATGAATGGGAGTGGCGCAAAGAGGTACGCAGTCCAATGAAGCTAGCGCACCTGTGCATGAGTGAAAATTATTTCACCTTCAGAGAGCGATATTTTAAAGGTACAAGTGGCGTAGCCATGGGAAATCTATTACCACCGCTCATAAGTGACATTTTCATGACCAACATTGAAATGACCCTAGAAGAACTAGGTTTCCTTCCCAGATTTTGGATCCGATACGTTGATGACATCTTAGCTATCGTAGATAAGGACAAATTGGAGCATACACTCACGAGTATCAATTCGATCCACAAAAATTTACAGTTCAGCATGGAACAGGAGAAGGACAACAAGCTGTCATTCTTGGATATAAATATATTCAGGAACAATGGGGCATTGAGTTTTGGAATTCATAGAAAAGCAACGCAAACTCAGAGGACAATTCCAGCAACGTCCTCACACAGTTTTTCTCAAAAGATGGCACCATATCATGCTATGATTCACCGTATGCTGACCATCCCGCTATCAAGTGACGAACGACGCAAAGAGGAATCCTACATAACCAAGAACGCAGAAATGAACGGATACAAGTGTGACACGATCCGGAGTATAGTCAGAAAAAAGGAAAATCAACGCAAACGTAACGGATTAACGACACTTGGTATACAAAACAAACACATGGATACCATCAAACGCGCACCAGTGAGACATACTAACGTAACAACAAAAATGAAAAAGATATTGAAATCTGTAAACATCGAAATGGTACCATCTAGCAGGAAACTAAAATTAGGAAGCCTTCTCAGGTCTGTCAAGGATCCTCGCAAAGTCAACGAACAAAGCGGAGTGTACCAGATCAACTGTCCCGAATGCAACATGGTCTACATCGGACAACCAAGACGTCCAGCAACTACAAGGTGCAAAGAACATCTGAGCGAGGAGGAAAATGCTATTAAAAAGCGAAGAGGGAATAACGACATACGATCGGCAGTCGCGCAACACATTGTCGAATCAGGATATATGATCAAGACGGACAATTTGAAGGTCATAAGCCAGGTAAGCGACATACGGAAAACTAGATATCATCGAAAGTATTGAGATTCAAAAAATTCCACAACAACAGCGAATGAATCATGATACAGGTAACGCGTCATCACCCCTATTCAAGTTCATTTGAGTATATCCTCAGCAATTAGGTTTTTTTTATGACTGTCTTTTGTAATTACTATTTAATTGGTTTTCTCGTTCATTGAATGTTGTTTGTATATAAGGTTGATGTTTTAGACAAATAAGTCAGTTGGTACTGAAGAAGGAACACGATTGTTTCCGAAATGTACATTTACCTTTTTATTAAATAAATTCTGTGGTTTAAGGTAAAATCGATTTAATTTTAACGTTTGTACGTACCGCAGCAAAAAATTCCGACACTATACATATTGAAACATCCAAATAAACGGGATAATTAGTTAAGAGTAACTAAAAAATGTTGGGGCGACATAACCCTACATATTACCACTTTTGGAAAAACGAACATGACCACTTTGGAAGAAAATTTCACCTTACATCCGCTAAAAGAAAACAATTTCAACGCAACATCATCTATAAAAGAGTTGGAAATCATCTCAAACCGGAAATATGCAATCTCATTCTCTCTATAAACTCTTCAAGGTGCTATTATCCTCATCATAGTTGCATATATCTTTTGGAAATTGCGAAAATTCAAATTCGAGATCGAATCTTCCGCTACAGCCACAGTAACACCAAAACTACAGTTCCTGTTCCCTACGCTTCAGTCCGAGGAGGGAGGAGTTACGTCCACAAGGTCATCGTGACCCCATCGCCCAGATCACACCAGGTTCAGCGCTACGTCCACGTGACCCACTATTCACATTTCCTCACTTAACTTGTTTTTGCAAATGTAATACAAAAGTTTCATATTTGTCTGCACATCATATTCGCTCAACCTATTTTTTGCAAATTCCTAAAGTTTCATATTCAATTGTCTGGTGCATCGTAAGCACACTTAAATTTGCCGTTTTACTAAAATAAAATATTCATTAAGTTCATGATGTTCTTAGCTGTCAAATAATAAAGACGTATTCATAGAAAACTTGTTTTTTTTTATAAATCAATGTGATAAGCAACATAAATCGCGCGCTCCTCCTTTTCTTTCGTTAACAGGGGCTCTTGCCGAGTAGAGTGGCCTTCCGCTCGCATACCCTTTTATGATATAGGGTTATGTGATTTCATTGCATAACGCTATAGCCGAAAATGGTTACGGTTGTATTTCTCATTTGAGGAAAGGAGTCATACAAAGTACTTTTACATGAGTTTTTCACTCAAATGGGAAACGCATGGCCACGTCTACGTTTGGATCTTGATCCGTTTGAGAGGGTGCGCGGGGGCACCGCTACCATCTGGATGCTCCACTTTCATTTGTGGACTATAAGAATCGTCGTTAACGATGAAGTCCTCTTATGTTCGTCTGTCTTCCCCAGGTCCTGTTTTTCCTTTGGATCAGCAATTTCCGACCCTTAGTTAGTTACCTCGTTTTCAACGTCGGTCGATATTTCTTTGACCCTGGAATTCGTGGATACGAAATTCTTTTATAGTGGGTCCTTGTGCTGGGGAAAAAAGCCCGCCCCACGACACCGCAACGCTAGCCTACCAGCGCATTCTCGCGTACCCAGACAAGCCCAATCTCAGCGGATCTCAACATCATGAGGCGGCAGACCATCGCTTTACGGAGATGTTTCTATACCTACTTCACTACATTCCATAACACCACCATTCAAGTAAATGGCCAACCATACATCTCCCGAGAAGTATCAAAAATGCAAACAATTCTGGCAACACTCCAACCAGCACCAGAAGGCGACGCCTACCGAGAACTTCTTTCATTAGGAATGATGAACAACCTTCATATCAACTTCATCGGGAAAACTGAGCTGCTCCAAACAAATAGCAGAACTCATCAACTCACCTCATACGTACTCATCGCCCTGCTAGGAGGCCTCACGAGCACAGCTCTTTTCTGGAGATTTTGCCCTAGAAAAGGTAATTCAAAAATAATCACAAACTCGTTTATTCCAGAAAGTAAGCCAGAAGAGCCAATACAGTCGTGATCTATATCGCTCTAACCCTCATCGCCAGTTTCAGCCAGCCCAAAACGAAAGCATACGAGGAACAAGGATCAATTTTAAAACAATTGCGGATAATTGAACCTGAGTGGGGAGGAGTTAACAAGCAATTCCCAGACGGATGGTAATAGAACACCGCAAAGCAGTGCAGTATGGAAAAATGCAGTTTCTCATCAACATTTTGGTTTCCACATGAAAAATGCTAGATATAGCGTCAGGATTTTTATCTAATAAAAACGATTTGGGCAAAGAATGTAATCTAGTGTTTAAGTAGATTTTGTAATGTTGCCAGGCTCTGCCTGAAAATAAATATTTTTTAAAACGAAGTAATCTTTCGTTTATTAGTTTATATTCTTAAAATTCCATTAACTAGAGCGTTTCGAGAAACTTATTCTGAAAACAGAAGAAAAAGCAAAATTATCGAATTTTTATACAGTAGCATCTTAAGAGATCACGATAAAATATATGGCATCCTCGGAGATAGCAAAACATTAAACGGCTTATAACTTTGTAAACCAACTGAAATATTAGATATATGTAAGTTATTCATCTGTGCATCTGTTCAACGTCCAACACTATCAGCGGCTAACAAACTCTAACTATCGAAGAAATCACGCTTGATACGAATCTTGTCAATGATTTTGAATGAACAGCGACTATTAACAATGACCTTCAAAAAATTTGTGGTACGTTTATCGTAAAGTTTAACAACCTCACTGTCTCTCTCTCTAAGGAAATTTCAATGTAAGAAGCCATTTCAGCTATCCTGCAGCCCACACTGTTCGAAAAATAATACCGAGAAGTTCTTTCACTAGAAGTTATGAATAAATTACGAATAAACAACACGAAGTGGATAGAACTTCTACTTGATCTCTGATCGAGCTATGACATAAACTTTTCTATGCCTTTAATACTTCCAATCATTATATTTAGAAATATTTAAAGCATGTAATACCCGGCAAAGTCGTAGTAGTGACCATACCACTTTCTCAAGTGTGGCACATTGCATTAAGATAATGAGATAATCCAAATATCTCTAAGTGAAGAACATAAAGGGGTAAATGTGCTGAAACCCAAAAAATATTATATTTCAGATTTTGTTGTAAAGGCAGCCCCCAAATCTTGATTAGCCACACTTTTGCAAAGAAAGAAGGTATAAAATGAACTTGTAAATTAGTTGCTTTTGCAGCTACTTGAAGAATTTCTCCTAGAAAGCAGACTCTCCAAAACAAACAACTAAAACTAAGTTTTGAAGAAACTTATCGCAGCCTAAGCCCCAACACATCAAAGCAATAATGTTCTTGGGTTTGGAACTGGCACCTTTTTGCACATGACCTCATACGTTCAGTTTAACATGAACGAATTAAGACTCCTTGCTTTTCTGCTTGTATGTGGTTTTCACTGCGAATTTTAAAAGTTAAAATTTTAACAGAAGCAGAGCACCATGGTTTGATTCAACTCTGCAATGAAAAATGGAAACAAAAAAAGAATGGTGAAAACCATCTAAGTGATGACTTTCATAATGGAAACTGGTGGTGACAAATTAAATTTTTCTCTTCTCTATAGGCTAAGCACGGTTTCCAGTTTATTCCGATACAATTACTAAAACTTTTGTAACTAATTTTAAGTTATTTTTATTACCTGTTGTGTGCGAAACTGAAATCTTTCATTTTTGCCTCATCGTTCACAATGGAGGAGATACTTTGATGAAAAGTATCACTCGTATATTATCGTACCATGAACCAGTCATTTTCTCCGAATAACGTGTCAACTGATAAATACTGAAATTTCCCACGCTTTTCAAAACACTGACATTATATTAACTTTTCACAATCATATTCGCAGAAAAACATCTTGGCGAGAAAACATCAAAGCAGATTTCCTTTTAAATACTCGTAGGGTTGCGAGAACTCTGGGATTAAGCGGAAAAAGTACTCATGATAATGCTTTTCCGAACAGGTGAAAAACAAAATGAGAGTCATTTCTAGCATTGGTAAATGAGTCACAAATTTCTAGTTAACATTCGTCGCTCAATGTAAGCTTGGTGAAGAATCTTTTCCTGCGTTCTAATGACGAGTGCTCGTAATATTGTTTGGTCCGGTTAAGAAAATTGTTTTTCTCCTTAGAGAGAGAGGGAGGGAGGGGAGAGAGAGCTCGGTAGTGCTGTAATTGTAAGAAAATTATAATTACGAACGCTCTTCCTTGACTTTTAATCTACAATTAATTTGATGACTTAAAATAGATTAAGGAAGTATAAGTAACTTAAAGAAGAGTCTGTTTAAAAAAAATTTATTCTCAGGATGTTTTCGCAAATAATATAAGTTTCACGGATAGTTAAAAAAAAACATGAAAAGAAGATGAATTAATTGCATCATAACATAAATTAAAAATTCTTTTTCCAAGATTCGGAATGCAAACACTGGTTCGGAAGGATATCATGAAGCTTGATTCTTGTTCACTTGAATACTCCCGCCTTTTGCCACTATGTATGAAACTGAAAACGCAAGTTTGAATCATATCTTTCATGGTGGCAGCACTCTTTTCAAATTTTTCCCATCATCCAATTAAATCGTAATTCAATTTGATGTCGCTTTTATTTTCCAACCATTTCGCTTTCGCGCAGTGACCTTTTCAGAGTGAATTTTCTATTTTCTAACGGGTATGATTTCATGGTAACAGGAGTCAAACGGATGGTAAAGTATCGCCATCCATCCATCCTCCGAGAGGAGGCATGAAGAAAAATGAATGACTGAATGTGAAACGAGAAGTGCGAAATAAAAAAAAAAATGAAAAGGTCCTGAAAAACAGGATGTCAGAATTTTCCTCCTTCGCTTTCTATGCATTACTATGAGAGCTCTTTCAGGCATTGTGAAATTTTGTCGAGAGACTGTTTTCTAGCTGTAATGGTAACGTGAAGTGCAAGTGCGGTTTGCTTGTACTGAGATACTCGCCTGCAGATGGCGAATGGGGATCGTGCCGTGCAAACAGTACTTCATGCTTTAATACTTAGAGAGTGTTAACATTTATTACATTTTCTTATGTAGTTGGAGGACTTGTATAAATTATGTTAAATTTCACAATTTTTTAAGAGTAATTTAATACGAAATTTCAGAAATAGAAAGATAAATTAATTAGAAGAAGAAACCTGGGAATAGTTCAAACAAGCTGGGTAGACAGAACTACGTTCATGTCAGAAAGGTTTTTTACTTAACCTGCAATATGCAGATATGTATTGTAGAATGATTTAATTTATGAAGAAACTTTCATGATGTGCACCAAAAATATATTCTTGCTATGAAAGAACTTGATATTAACCAACCAACAGTTTGTTCCAATATTGCTAAAATCATTGACCGACCTCAATCTTAAATGTATTTTGGCTATTGACCTTATCCGAATATTTTGAGAAGATCCAATCAAAGATGTATGTAGTGTTTGGTGCGATTGAAAGCCCATGTAGTAGAAAAATCGAATATGATTTTTGTAGCCGCAGGAACTCAAATAGCTATAACTTCTGTGATTTTAAAGAACTACTTAAATGGCTGATTTCATCCAATTTGATGATACTGATACAGTTTTACTGACATATATACTAAATCTTACTATTATTGGCAAAGTTAAACGAACTCTAACTTCTAAGTTCTTTGTTATCGCATGTATCTTCATGATTTTTAGGGCTTTGCAAAAGAAATTTTACAAAAACGTTGTAAGAGTTCAATAAACCCAATTCATAATCAAAATCATATGTAGAGTTCAATAAACCCTTATTAAAAAGTGAATTCATTCGTAATCAAAATCTAATTCATATTATCAGTTCATTAACTCAAAATTTAACACCTTTCATCAAAATTAAATTAATGTGAAGAATATTCCTTAACGTTAAAATCAAGTTCAAGTTTTCTTTTCGAATCAGCACTAAATTCACATGAAGTTCAAGTTTAATATCTGACCTAAGGTTAGATATCTGAACAAACGTACTGATTTTGCATCCTGTCTTCCCGCCTATCCGTGGGACACAAGAAGTTACTTCAGAAACTATAGAAGCTACAAAGCTCAAACTTGTGAACCGTTGAGATCTTATTAAATATTTCAAAATTTTTTAAGAGTATTTCCCTCACAAAGAAGAGGCCTTTAAGCAATTTTTTCATCAAATGTAGTTGAATAGAGTATGAAATGAAAGGTTTTAGCACTTTCAGAATCTGAAAATTTTATGCATCAGGGAGTTCAGGGGGTAGTAAAATGTACGAACAATATTTGTGTGCTCATCCCTCGCGATTGGACACTTTTGAGCCACAAAATCTGAAAACAATTACGGAGAAAGATCTTTATAAGCATAAGGGAAACACATGTCCCAGAAATCAAAATTCACTCAACTCTCCTAATAATAGTATGATTTGTAAATTTTATATTTTTCTCCAAAAATCAAAACGGTACTCCTAAACTCCACAGTTATGTAGGTCGATATAAGATCTTTGTGATTATGAAATTTCATGGAAATTAGATTATAATCAAGTGAGTTATCGACATTTCAATTGCATGGAATTATGACAATAATAGCACGTGTTGATGGTTGATATATATTTCAAATTGCCCTAGTTACTCATATTTTCTCCGTGTTTTCATGAATATATAAGTAAAAGTGCTTAATTTGAACATGTTCAATTGGCTTAGTATTCAGAACAATTCTTCAAGCTGAAAAAAATGGCACCTGTTATGTACTTATGAACGAAACTCTGCATCTTTTGGATGAATTTGAATGATTTCTTATGCAAGTATTGGATGAATAATTCAAGTCATTGATTCATGCTATCGGAAAATTTCGTAAATTCCCCCTTGCCCTGCGCCCTACTGTTATAGTACTGAAATTTTAAGACTTGTTTTGAAGAGATCTCATTAAGATTGCTACGAGATAAAACTATCCGGAGAAGATGATGCAACCATACCTGTCGACTCCGGCCGGGGGCGTTTTGGGTCCCGGATCACTCCGCCGGAGACGGGCGTGGGCGCCACTCGTCTACCCGTAAATTTGTCCCCCAAGCCTCGACACAAGCTTGGCTTGCGCCGGAGTCTTCTTTTTCAGGGGAAAGGATCACTGCCTTTATCTGCGTGCCAACCTAGAACTCCCACGATGATCCTGCAATCTAAGTACACTAAATCCTAATTTACGAGAAATTACCTTCACCGGTAGCTGGGATTCAAAACCAACCAAAAGACAAAATATACCCCAGCAATTGCGGAACATTGGCGTATAAAATGGGCGCCTTGAAATTTTTCGCATTCACTCCCGAACCAAGTCTCACACTTCACTTCTAGCGGTTTTTTTGATTGAAAGCAAAGAAATAAAAGTAAATCCGATTAACTGAAAGTCCAGGTATAATTATTATTCATAAGTTATGATACTCATTTCAAACAATCTCAATGAAATCCTTTCTTTTATAATGACCTATGTTCCACAAATGGTCAGTCACAGTACAGAATTTTCTTCATGCAAAAAGCTCTGAAAAACTGGAATGCAACTAAAATTAAGGAGACCATTGAAAACGACCTTATGATCAAAGGTTGCAAAGTTGAAATTATGCCTCAGAAGAACAAACGTAAGCCCCGATTCAAAGTTTTCATTCCATCGAGATATGCCTGGTTGTTCTCCAACATGATGAAAAGAAGCGGTAGCTACTCCTGGAATGGTATGGTATTTAAGCAGTGGAGAACCATCAGCAACTCAACATCGCCTAATTTTAGCTTTAAATACCAAAAAGTATATACATCCACTAATCTTTCTAATTGTACTAACCAAACTTTACCCATGATTATTTCTGAACTATCCTTAACACCTAACTCAATGCAAGGTACTGCTGTTATTACAAATAAGGTAGCATTGGCAACACAAGACGACTCTAACAATAGTAGCGTGTCACATAAAATAGTTAACTTAGAGTCGGACGATGACCAAAATGTCCTCAAATCCATTAAAACCCTCGCCATGGCGGAGAAATCCTCTCAACCACAATCGAAATATAAAAATTTCATCCGTGGTGACGTTCAAGTACCATCTTCTTTGCGCTCAATACACCATCCACAGTCTGTTCCCCGAGATAGCAATAAATCCTTTTTAGACCCGTTTTGCCCACCATCAGTAAAAGCCACGATCAACTCTGGAGTTGATTTAGAAAATAGGTTTCTATTGTCGAGATACAGAGATCACAAAATCTATGAATGCGTACGACTCTTTTTGGCGTACATGCATAAAGCGCCCGATACAACATGTATTGATGGAAAAACAAAGACTAGTCTCAAGGTCATAATACAAAGAGAAGGTCTCCCAGTGGATTTTGATTCTCTTCGAGGAATGTAGAGCTGGGAGTCACGGTAGATCAAGCGAAAATAGATTTTGAAACATTTGCGTCGCATGTAAGTTCGATCTACATCTCCTCACTTCAAAGGACTAGGGAACAACACAACAAATTTTTTCGTCCCCAATAAGAAGCCTGTTCAGCAAAGCCTTAAATTGTTTTACCACAATTGCAGTGGTATCCGATCGAAATTAAACCAATTATTCCTTGATGCAAAATCTTGCCATTTTAAAATTCTATCTCTGACAGAAGCTTGGCTAAATGATGCACATAAAAATGAAGAGATTCTTGACCGTGATTGGACCATCTTTAGAGACGATCGAGACTTTCGCAGCACTGGAAAATCAAGAGGAGGTGGTGTGTTGGTTGCAGTTCACAACTCCCTATCAAGTGAGCTCATAAGCACCACCTCATATACATTATTCCAGCAAAGAGTGGTTCATATATCTACAAATAAGCTTAGCCTCTATCTTGGCGTGTACTATGTCCCTCCAAATGCTTCCGAAATCGTCTACAACGAAGTCATTGAAACCATTTCTTCTCTAACTGCATCTATTAAAGAAGATGATATAATAATTATCACTGGCGACTTTAATCGACCGAATCTGAAAATCGTAAATGACGAAGTCGATAATAGTCTTCTCCCAATCAATCTTCTTGACAGTCAGGATTTTAATTTGATGAGCACTTTTTATGGCAACGATTTGCAGCAAATCGCTCCGAAACCCAACCAAAATGGAAATTGGTTAGACCTTATATTTATTAACGCATATGACGATGTAGTGGTCAATCAAACTGGTGACAAACAGAACCTTTTTTGTAACAGCCTTCATCACTCTGCACTTAATATTGATATTTCCACTCCTGACATTTCTAACCCTATTTCATACAATGAATCAATTGTATACGACTTTCGCAATGCTGATTATGAAAGTATCAATAAACATCTTGTCGCTGTTGATTGGACTGGTACACTTTCGACGTTAGATCTTGAAGAAGCGTTATTCTGTTTTTATCAAATAACTCTTGACGCCGTCGAAAAGTATGTACCTAAAATTAAGAAAAAAGATAAACTGTCTGAACCTTGGTTAAATGATGATCTTAGATACTTATGAAATCAAAGAAACAAATATTATAGAATGATCAAAAGCAAGAAAGATGTCAGCAATGATATGAAATCAAAATATAATGAGCTTGCCAATAAATTTCAAACAAAATCTCGAGAAGCATATGAAGTATATGTTAATTTGATCGGTGAAAATATTATTAAAGACCCAAAAAAGTTCTTTGATTTTGTAAATATCAAGCGTAAGACTCAAGGCTACCCTTCATCTATGTTTGCTAAGGATTCAGTTTCTTGTTCCCCAGAGCAAATTTGTGAGTTTTTTGCAAATTACTTTCAAGAAGTTTATTGTAACCCTGAGAACCCATTAAATCCCGTTTCGGAAATGGCTCCAACGACATTGATTAACGAAGTTTCAATTTCTGAGGAAGAAATTGCTCATGCGATTGCCAATTTGTATGCCAATAAGGGACCTGGCCCCGATCTTATTCCTCCTAGTTTTCTTATCCAATGCAAAGACCAGTTAACCAGGCCATTCTCCATCATTTTCAACAAATCACTCTCTAGTGGCATTTTTCCTTCTTACTGGAAATCTTCTTACTTAATACCAATACATAAGAAGAATGATAAACGGTGTATTCAAAATTATAGAGGTATTGCTATATTATCATCCATTCCAAAGCTTTTTGAACAAATACTTTGCAATAAGATCTCCCCTATTATGGAGCCGCGGCTTAATGAAGAGCAGCATGGGTTCAGAAAAAATAGATCTACTACCACCAATCTCCTCATCATGACAGCAAGTATTCTGTGTGAGATGAAAAAGGGTCTCCAGATTAATGCAATATATACAGATTTTAGCAAAGCATTTGATCGTGTAAATCATGAAGTTTTGATTAGCAAGCTCCGTTATTTTGGAATTACTGGTCGTTTACTCAGTTGGATCCATTCTTACCTTAAAGACCGCAGTCAAGTTGTCAAATTTCAAGGACGATTATCGAAACAAATTCATGTCCTCTCTGGGGTTCCTCAAGGAAGTCATCTTGGGCCTCTTCTATTTAATGTTTTCATATTTGATCTCTCAGCAGTTTTACATGATGTACCTCATCTTTTTTATGCAGATGACCTTAAAGTTTACCAAGTCATATCATCTCTATCCAATATGATGTTTCTCCAGTCCAAGCTTAACATTCTCTCTGAATGGTGTTACAACAACCACCTCTCTTTAAACTTGGAAAAATGCCAGGTGATAAGTTTTTCAAGGAAACGGAGCCTTCTTCTGTTTGATTATCACATCAACAACACAACACATAATAGAGTCGATAACATTGCGAACCTTGGTGTTTTTCTAGACCAAAAGCTTCGTTTTAAACTTCAGTATGATGGAGTAGTATCCAGGACTAATAAAATGCTAGGATTCATCAAACGAAGAGCTAAAGAATTCAAGAATATTTGGATTACTAAATCACTATACGTCTCATTAGTACGCCCTATTCTTGAATATGCCAGCCTGATTTGGAGCCCTGTTTTTGATATTCACGCTGACAGGTTAGAATCGGTCCAGAAACAATTTCTTCTTTTTGCCCTCAGATCCCTTTACGACCCTTGGAACTTCAACAGCCTACCATCATATAACTATCGGCTCGATGTGCTAAATATGGCATCACTAGATTTTAGGAGAATGATGATGTCTGCATGTCTAGCAGTCGATGTCCTCAGAGACAATATTAAGGTTCAGTATATAACAAAAAAATTACTCTGAATGAACCCCTAAGAATCACAAGACTTTCACCAATGCTTACCGTAGGTCGCCATCACACTACTTATGTGGACAATGAGCCAATAAACAGATGTTGTAAGGCATTCAACAAGTTTAGTAAATATTACTCCCCGTCCATTTACAAAACCTCATATAAAAATAATATCCTAAAATCCTTTCATTCCTCAATATAAATTGTATAATTGTGCGTAAAAATTAATGTATGATTGAAATGTATTGTTAACAAGGTTTTTTTTGTGTAGTAATTTTATATTATAAGGATATGTCTTGTTTGGCAAAAATAAATAAATAAATAACTCTATCATTATAAGTTGTGATACTCATTTCAAACAACCTCAATGGAACTCTTCAACTGGGGCCCCGGGAAATTTCCCACTACGATCGTGACCCGTTGTACGACTCCCGCTAGCTGCGTGTATTCTGATGAAATTCACCACTAATTCCTCGAGGCGTGTCCTTGTCGGCCTGATGTCTTTTTTCCTTCCTGGAAGAATCTCTGAAGTCATCATTTCGGTGACAGCAACGTTCTTCCCACGCACTCGGGTTCCAAAAAAAAAACAGTTCGAGATTGCTATCAGCGATTACTTCCTTCGTTCGATGGTATGGCCTTCCCGTATGGGTTCCATAACAAGAAAGAGAGCTCCTCGCTCAGTATTCGGTCTATCCTCGCCTTGGATGGGATTTTTCGCCCCATTGAAAAAAACCCTTCGGTGAAGTTGACCGCAACTTCTTGGACTCGTGGATTCTAGTACCACCATTGACCCATCGGATCTCCAGATATCCGTGGCTTCAACCTTCTTAGCTGCAAGCTTTTTTCCTGTGTTTTTTATTTAGTTGTTCTTATTTTCGATGTTGGTGGCCGTGCCTTATTGAGACGACAAGTGCCTTTCATTTGTTTATGTTTTTTTTCTCCAGCAGTTGATGATATTGAATTTCGGAAGCTTGCTACGTTAATGTTCATCCATTGAATAATTCTACCCACTGAATGATTCTATCAATGCCAAAACCAGTGTAGTAGATGATAAATTCACCAATCGTCCTTCAGCCATCAAGATGATTCGTTTACCATCCGGTCAACCAATTCGATCTGCTTGCGATTGAACTGGAGTCCGTAAACTATTCACATCGATTTAAGTATTCGAGTGCTCCATATTGCCGACTTTGCACACATTCTTGATTTGTCCCTATGATCATGAATTACAACATTTTTATAACCAGTGGCGGTAACAACAATGTCTATATTTTGAATAACTTCATTAAGTTTCACCGCACGAGGATCGTTCATGCTGGCGTGAAGAGTGCAAGTAGGGTCAATCCCAGTAATATACATGGTGCATCCCAATCCTTCCAATGCTTGTCCGCATCCTTTTCCAACTTCACCATATCCACAAATGACTTCTTGCTTCCCGCCAAACATAACGTCTGTTGAACGCTTTCACCTATTAATAATAGAACTCTGTACAGCTATACAATGTTGTTTTAGTGACGGAATCCAATACATTCATTACTGGGACTGTTAACTTCTCAGATTCTGATAGCTGGTACAGTCGATGTACCCCAGTAACACTTTCCTCTACCATGCCTTTAACCATTTTAAATATGGCTGGATATTTCTTTAAAATTAACTGTGTTGCATCGCCTCCATCATCCAAAATCATATTTGATTGCTTATTTTCAGCATTTACACATTTATTGTTGCATCACCAAAAATCTCTTTCGATCTGACCATGTCATGCGAATATCGGATAATCTGCTTCAGCCAATGCCGCAGCAACTTCATTCTGTGTCGAGTATATATTAGAGGCCGCCTATGAAATCGTTGCACCTAATTCAACCAATATCTCGATTAAAACTGCAGTATGTGCATTAATTTGTGTACAGCCAACGGTTCGTGCGTTTTTCAACGGTTTGTCTTCAGAGGCGCGCTTTCACAGAGCCATTATCCCGGGCATTTCTTGTTCAACTATCGTCCTAACTTACATACCATGTTTACTATTAATATTATTAATGATAACAACATATTTCTTTTCACAAAGTTTCCAGTAGTAACTTGGCTCGGGTGATTGTATCATTTTTAGGGTACTGTAAAATCATTTTACAATACCCTACTAGTTTCGGGTCCTGTCTGTCCGTCTGTCCGTCCGTCCGTGTGCCACACCACTTTTTCTCGCAAACTTCATAAGCTAGAAACATAAGATTTTGTAGGTAGGTGCGAAGTGACGCCATCTTCAAAGTTTCACCAAGGAAAGAAATTTATAAGGTCTTTAAGGGGAGTCTCCCCATATAGGGGAGCTGCCCCTGAAAAAAAGTTTTCATCGCATGTAGACAATATGGGTATCAAATGAAAGGTATTAATGAGAACTTTTCAAAACAGGTCTAAAAATGGCTTAAAATACTTTGAGGGTTGCATGGGAAGGGGAGATGTACGAAAATTTGTCCCCCCCTCGCGATTGGACACCTTTGACCCGAAAAAACTGAAAAAAATCACGTAGGTGTAACTTTACGAGTGCAAGGGCAAAAAAAAAAGAAGTCGAAATTCGACTTACTTTGTTAATAATAGTTCCTTTTTATAAGTTTTACTTTTTTGCCTATAAAATCAAAAAAGGACCCTTAAATTTCCCAAAAACTACCATTAAAGTTTTTTGAAAGCATTTGTATGTGTTCTAAAAATTTCACAATAATCGAACAATAAACAGCTAATTTATAGCGGATTGAATATTTAACAATTACAACTACATTAACACTTGATACTGGGGAGATACACGTTTGCAATTGACCTCGCCACTATAAATATAGAGTTTTCCAATAAGAGGTGTTATTTTGATATTAAAAAAAAACACCATTTTTTAATACAAATGATCGAATGTTTATTTCATTATATAGAAAAATGTACGCCGTTAATAGCAAAAAATAACATCAGGCAAATAATTACCACCACACGCTTACAGGACCATATCCTTTTCATGAAATTTTCCATAACCAAATCGCAAAGTGGCTGCCCTATGTCCTCGATAGCCTCACGAATTCTATCTTTGAGTTCTTGAATCGACACTAGGCTGGTGGCGTTGACTTTCTCTTTCACGTAGCTCCAAAGGAAGAAGTCGTAGAGTGTTAAATCACAAGATCTATTCAAAATAACACCTCTTATTGGAAAACTCTATATGTAGGAATCTTGATAAAAATTTTAGAAACGTGTTGTATTATTAACGTGTTATCATGACTAATTAAACGACGGGGTCAAAACACTTGAAACAAAATGGCGGCGAATATAAAAATATAATAGCCATAATAATTCTTCGAACTCAATTTATGGAATATGTATATAAGTCAAGTTTTAATATGCAGAATACATTGTTTGATTTACGAATTGTTTTACAATACCCTTCTGGTAGGAGCACTCTCCTGCTACTTCAACTTGTTTTCCGAAAAACTTGTGAACTTATTGCAGAGGCAAGTGCTGAGGTTTGGTAGGAATTTGTCCGTGACAAGACCTTTCCAATAATACCCTATTAGTCAAAGGATTTTAAGGGGGGTCTCCCCATATGGGGCGGTAGCCCCTCAAAATATTTTTTTTACATTTGGTAGTCAACCAAATGGTAAAAAAAATATTTTGAGGGGTTACCGCCCCATATGGGGACACCCCCCTTAAAATCGTTTGAGAAATAATTCCGCCGCAAAACATTCAAGAAGTCACCACCACAAAGTTTCATGGCCGTAACGTCATAGTTTCGGGAAAGACTTGCTGTGACATACAGACGACCACAGGTCGTGATTTCAATAGAGTTTTATATCTTTGTAAAAAACCCTTAAAATATTTATTGCGTTTTGATTCAACCCAAGAATTTGCTAATATCATGACGCTAAGGAATTTTTTAAACGTTTAAAAAGTATTTAAGAGCTATATGTAAATTTACAAAACTCTACGAAACATGCACCCTCATAAGCAAATCCGAAAAGGCTGAGGACGAATTTGAACGCAAAGTGCTCCAAAAAATCCACGGTCCAATGAAACAAAGAACAGAGTGGAGGCTTCGTTACAGCGATGAGTTGTATGAAATATTTCAAGATCCACCTGTTTCCTCTTGCGTAAAGTTACGTAAATTGCAATGGGTAGAAAGAATGAGAAAAAACCACAGGGAAGACCAAGGACTCGATGGGAAGACATGATAGGAGCTGACAGCAGATCCATGATTAGAGGAGATTAGTCCGGGAGACCAAGGCCCAGCTTGGGCTATTGTGCCATAGATGATGGATGAAATCGTTATTGATATGTTTGTTTCATTACACAGCTAAAATACGAGTGTGTCTTATGGATGTCTTCTTAACGAACCAATATATATACGAATATATATATATATATATATATATATATATATATATATATATATATATATATATATATATATATATATATATATATATATATGCATATATATATTATATATATGTATATATATATATATATATATATATATATATATATATATATATATATATATATATATATATATATATATATATATATATATATATATATATATATATATATATATATTGGTTATATATATATATATATATATATATATATATATATATATATATATATATATTATATATATATATATATATATATATATTGGTAATATATATAGAAATATATATTTGTAATATATATATATATATATATATATATATATATATATATATATATATATATATATTGGTAATATATATATATATATATATATATATATATATATATATATATATATATAAATATATATTTGTAATATATATATATATATATATATATATATAATATATATATATATATATATATATATATATATATATATATATATATATATATATATATATTGGTAAGTCCAAATAGTATTGAGCCTTTTTGTCATTTTTCGGTTAAATATTTCTTTTATTTAAAATGGATTTTATTTTAGTACATATTGTCCATTATTATCTATGACCTTTACCATTTTTTCGGTAGAGCTATTATTCCATCTGTGTAGAAATTCTGTTTATCGGCGAAACATTTGGCAAAGTGATTTTCACATTCCCTTTTTGAAGTGAATTTCTCCTCATTAAAGAAGTTTTGTAGAGACCGAAACAAATGGTAGTCTGGTGGTACGAAGCCTGGACTATACGGTGGATGCATCAAAACTTTCCAGCTAAGCGCTGTCAATTTTCGCCGGGTCATTGAAAATGTGGGTGGTCTGGCCTTGTCATGATGGAAGACAACGCCCTTTCTATTGATCAATCTGGCCGGTTTTGTTGAATCGCTTGTTGCAATCTGGTTAATTGTTGACAGTAGAAAGCCAATTGCGTATTTGGCCAGGTTCTAGCACCTCATGATAAACAATTTCCTTACAATCCCAACATACACACAGCATAACCTTATTTGGTGTCAATCCTGGCTTTGAAGTCGTTTGTGATGATTCCCCTTTTTTTGAGCATAATCTTTTTGGAACGAAATTCTCGTACCCTACCCATTTTTTATCACCCGTAATGATTTGCTTCGAAAATGGTTCGATTTCGTTGCGCTTTATTAACATTTCGCAAATGAAATTTCGATCGATCAAATTTTTTTGTGTTAATTCATGTTGCACCCAAACGTCAAGCTTCTTTGTTTAGTTATGGATATTCAGTTCGTTAGCAATGTCATGGCTGCTGATATGTCAGTCTTCTTCAGTTTTTTGTAAGATCTCATCGACTTTTTCAGTGATTGGTCGACGTGAGCGAGGTGCATCTTTGATATCAAAATTTCCAGAACGAAAGCGAGTGAACCATCTCTTGTCTATGGCTTTTGGTAAAGTATCTTGACCGTAGATACGACAAATTTTTCATGAGCCTGCGATGCATTCTCACCGTGATCGTAGTGATATTGTAAAATTTCACTCATTTTTAAATGATTACAACTTATGACACAAATGACGAAATACAAAACTGTCCATTTAAAAATTGTAGACTGGAATGTCACCTATCAAACGCATGTCAGTCAAATTTTGTTCAATGATGAGGCGCATTTTTGGCTCAATAGATACATCAATAAACGGAATTGACGTGTTTGGGCTGATGAAAAACCCGAAGAGCCTCAACAGTTGTCACTAAAGCCACAGTAATGCGCAGTTTGGTGTGATATATGGAGCGGTGATATCATTTAAAAATGAGTCCTTTCAGAATTGAATCGTCAATGGCGACCGATATCGAAACATGATAGTGGATTTTTTGCTACCTGAAATCGAAGACCGTGGTATCGGTGGACTTTGGTTTGAACAAGATGGTACTACTTCAAATACAGCGAGAGAAACATTAACTTATCGAGAAATCATTTTGGTGAGATCCAGATTTCACGTTTTGAAACAGGAAATCAGCTGTTTGGATCATGTGATATCACACCTTTAGATTATTTTCTTGGAAGTTACATGAAGTCTCTGGTCTTCAGGTATAAGCCAGCTTGAATCGACGCTTTGAAAACCAACATTACTGTTGTCATTTGAGAGATACCGGTCATTTTGCTAGTATGCGTCGTCCAAAATTGGCCATTCTGGACGGACAATTTACGGCGTAGTGGCGGCCAACACTTAAACAAGATAATCTTCAAAAAGACAATTCCATAGATTGTTCTTATGGCTGACCATAAAACTTTATATATTTATATGCAATTTTTACCAAAGTTTTAAGGGAAAAAGTATTGGGTAGAAATGTGGTCTGAGTTTCTTAAACCGCTAAATTGGCTCCGCGTAAATAAAATGGCGGCCAATTTAGATGGAAAATCGTGATACCTGTTCTGATCACAGTGTAGCTCCTAGTTGGGTGATATTTAATTCAGAGGTTCATTGAGCTGTGTGCTGAATCTCAAAATATAAAATCCAATGTTGAACAATTTGAAACAAAATGGCTGCCGCACAAAAGTTGAAAACGTGCAAATATTTGTTGTTGTAGTTGTGACGACGCCTTGCATTCGATGTTTATGAAATTTAGTAGTTTGATAGAAACTACAAATATGTAATGAAAAATTAAAGATACCTAGAGGTCAGGTCTCAAGAAACAAAATGGCGGCCAGTTGAAACTCAAAATTTCAATTTTGATCTATGTGTATAAAACTTAGTTTTAGGATAGAAATGGGTCAGATCTATTATTTATGAGCAAATTGCAGAATGGCAGTTCAAATATGCAATTTTGTCGGATTTTTGTGGATTTTCCAACGGATTTTGATTAAACTTGGGACTATGGATGATTGTGCTAAGTTCTCGTACTGAGCGAAAAATTATCTATATAGGATGAAAAATAAACGAGTCGAAAATTTAAAACCGAATATTTTTAGCTGCCATTTTCGCTAAAACTTGAAAGCTTTTGCCCTGTCTTGAGTGAAACTCCAATTTGAACGAGACTTAGCACATTAAATGATGATATCCATAGAAATAAACATTCGAAAGAATCCGCAATTAAGTGCATGCATTCAAAATGACGGCTCTCAAAGGTTAGAAAATAAACCGCAATTTGTTATTTTAGTAGCAACTGAAATAATGAATACTTTTCATGGAAAGGTTTCAACTTGGAAGTATTTGTGCAGCAGACCATTTTTAAGGGGATCGTAAAATGGTTTTTAATGCTCTTTAAAATTGCAACTTGTCTGTCCGTCGGTCCAGTCCGTTCATGCATCACAGTAAGTTTTTTCGCAAACCACATGAGCCAGTCTACTAAAATTTTCTACGTAGGTCAAAAGAGGTGCTTTTTCAAAATATGCTGTGGAAAAATATTTTAAGAAGATTATGCGGGTCTCATTTTATAAAGGGGATGAGTCTTGGGTCTTCACACCCTGTAACAAGCGCCTCCTACTCTCTTGGTTCATTGACCGCGCCCGCCAATTTTGAAATTTGAGAAGCGGTGAACTATCTTTGTCGAACCTCAGCTCACCCAATGAATACCTTTTTGGGTATCCGTTATTTGTCCATATGATTCACATGTCAGGCCCATTGCAGCTTTTGTGGTCTTACAATCGTTGCGACCCCCGGCTCGTCAAAAATTTCATACAGCTCATGGTCATATCGAATTTTCAATCAGTCTTCGTCTAGTTTCGCTCCAATTATTCGTATCAGGACTCGTCGCTCAAAGGAAAAACCTTACATTGTTTTTGTTGTACTAGTAGAGGTTTCAAATGGCTATTACTTTCGTGAATGCGGTTTCACTTTATTGAAACTGCCAGACTATATGGATCTTTTCTTGAACTACTTAAATTTAAATGTCAAGGTAGCCATATCAATTCACATGAAAAAAAAACTATATTTACAAATCCTACTATTATTAACAAAGTTAAGTGAAATTCAACTTATATATAGTTGCACTAATGAAAACCTACCACCATGAATTTTTCAACTTTAAGATGCTTGTTTTCATCAAAAGTTAAGAGCCTGTACATCCAATGCTGAAGTTAAATTTCCTCAATATTCTCGCTTAAAACGGCCGGCATTTTGTTTTACGATAACTATTGTCTCACGTTGAACAGATTCTCAAAGATGTACATGATGTACAGCCTACCTGAGATTTTCATGCAAATCCTAACCAGCCCGTAGTGTCTGAGGGATTGGAAGCACATATTGCTCAATAGCAACGTATTGTTGTTGTTGTAACACCGAAAATTTAAATCGCCGTAACTTCATTAAATACCATGTGATTCTTTCGTAATATTTCGTAGTATATTAGCCTTATAAATGGCCATATATAGATAAAATTCCATTGGATTTAAGGATACCCTTACGATTTAATACAAGAAAACGCAAAATTGATAAATCATACTATTACTAACAAAGTTCAGCGAATTTCAACTTCTCTGACATTTGTCGTTATTGCACTCATAGAGAACTACCTTGATAGTTTTTTAAGATTTTTCGGTCCCCAGCTGTAGAGTCTTGTGGGAGGGGGGTGCATAATTCTTTCGTGTTTTTCTGCTTCCCCTGGCTACCCTGTCGTTGATATTGCATTTTTAATAACAGATATTAAAAGATATCGCCAAGCCATTTCATTTGATGCTCTATTCGACTATCTTTGGTGAAAAAAAGTCTAAGGATTCACATCGTTATATTGGGAGACTCCGCTTAAAAGCCTTTGGAATTTTTTTTACAAAGCTCCGTTAAAATGTATATAATAATATTGGAGATGAAATGTTGGTATGAAATTTGTTAAATGCAATAAAAATGTGACACCAAAGCCAAATACAGTGTTGCGACATTAACGCTCTCATCCTCCTCGCAATAGCCAACAAAAGCATGTTCATGTAAAGGTAAAATAAATGATTGTTCCCTCAAAGGACAAAATATCCTCGTACAAAGAGAGTAGTCGGGTAAATTTCATTTTAATATTGCCGGTAGCAATAGTGAAACCATTCTAGGTTTGTGTATTTTTTACAGAGAAATATAAAAGATTGGAATTGAAAAAGTTGATGCAAATCCGCCATAAAAGTGCAATATAGCACTTCCGTTACTGACTGCATTCAGGCACACCCGAAGCATTATTTTTACTCTTGTATTAATGTTTATTTGGTTTTTTCTGGTTTCCTGAACAACGTGTCGTGTGAGGCATTTTATTGGATTTTCACAATGGCAATAAAGTATTCCAATACATAATGCATGTGCAGTATTCCTGACCAAACAACGCAAATATTTTAATGGCGGGTATTGGCTTCGATCAAGTCTATACGCGGGGAGGCTCTTTATGTGTACACAGTCTCCTTGAATCGTAAAAAAGGATAATATTTATGGTATTTGACATTTCAGATGATTTTGTTCTTTGAACAGTTTGATTTTAATGATTGCCAATGTACATATACATATGTAGATAAATCTTCCTGTTTGTCAATGCTGTTGTTAAATCCGAGCTTGATCTTGTCATTACCAGTTTTTAATGATTGGTAGCTAAATTGGCTCGTTATTTTTTCTCGTGCACTCCACATCATTAGAAAATTTAAAATCATACGCATTCTAGCCTTAAAGACATTCAGATCTTGATACGAAACAATAAATTTTTAAGGCTTATGCTTGGTGGGTGGCTCTTATAAAGTTCAGAGTTGGCCGTAAAAAAACCAATTTTCACACTGCATTCAGTTATGCCCACATTAGGCCACAATAAGTGCTTCGGTTATGAACATTGACGTTACTTATGACAACCATTACAGCCGAGATAATGCCAACACAGAGCTTGGAAAATCTTCGCCCTGGGAATATTATTTGAAGTTCTCGCATTTGTGCCGGAAAGATAAGCTCCAGTTGTGTTGCCCGCTGTCTAGAGAGTCTTGAGTCCATATTTCGCGGAAAATCGCCTTATTAGATTTAAACAATGTTTAAGCGATTGGAATATGAAACGCTCGCAGGAGTGTAGGCGTGGAACCAGAGGAGTGTTTAATGTTGTTAGAAGAACGTAAACGATTTGTAAACAATTCTGCTATGCGAAATTCTCAAGAGTTTGATAGTCACGTTATGTTCGTTAGATGAAAAAAAAATATCAATTTTCCATCATCAAACTGTTATGAGATAGAAGTAGTTGAGTTAAAGCATAAATGAACTTTAATAAAAGTTAGAGAATTCATTCGAATCGAGTCATCTTATGAAATTCATTTAACTAGTGTAGTAACACGGTAATGTTGTAGTTAGACAGGTTTGTGGTTAGAGCCACTGAATATTTACAGGCATAACGAAAGCTTTGAATGAACTCATTCGACTAGGCCGATTATCTTGAGATCCTTGAGGTTTCGTAGTCTTAGACAAAAATTTGCTTTAAACAAAAGCTCAACGGGTGAAGAAAGTGGGCTTATTAGCTCGAGCCTACGTGGTTGATTTAAATGAAACTTTCTGGTTATATCCATTCTGTGGTTATAACGCTATTTACCAAAGTTGAAGCTCACTTAATAATTAAACATTGTTAACACGTTCGCGGCCACCAAGAATTCCACTAGAATCTCAGAACCCAAATAGTAATTTTAAGAAAGGAGTATCTTATGTTACTATAAATTTTAGTTTTACAGTATTTTCTCGTTTGTATATATTTAGTGTTTTTGATGACTTTTGGAGAATAAAAAAAATTGTGCTAATACATTGGCGTATTGGCATGAAAATACTTTGGTAGGTGCCATATGTATCATAATATGATACAAGGCATTATGTTTGTTTTATTGAAAAAATAAAAGAAAACACTAGCGTAGTGAAAATATTATTTTATTAATATTTTAAATTTTATTTATGAAGAAACGTCATTACCGAAAAAGAAAAATACATTTTCATTTGCAATTATTCCGAAAAATTATGAAACCACAAATGAAAATAATTTCCTTTTTGTGATTATATTCACAAAACAGTTCCACAAACATAATCCAGGCGTATCAGAGCATTTTCCGCAGACATATTATGATAGTATCTGCATGTTTTTCTTATAGCACATCTTGCATCGTTTCCGCATTGGCTTACTATAATTTTGGTTATTGTAGCGATATGTTAGATGTAGTGCACCAATGTGAGTACTTCTTGCTGGGTTTGAAGGGATTTCTTTACTGGAATAATTCACAGCCGGCATTCCATTTTTTGAATGTCTGGCGACATGAAAGCAATGTATAGTCAATAGAAATCGCTTTGTACTCATATATTGTTACCCTTCGCATGAGAGTCCCTCCGGCTTGGGACTTCGGACCCGGCAAGGGACTTCGGACGGCCGTAGGAGGCGCTACTCGCTTATCCCCTAATCCCAAGTAGCCGTCAAGCGAGAAACGCGGCCACTGAACACCCCTCACACAGATGCAAATAAGTCATACTATTTATCTCTAAAAGCAACAACAACTGATTGGTGGACATGGAGGAACACAAAAAATTTAACATCCCATTTCATAGATAACCAGTTCAATGTACAGAACTTGTTATTAGACTGTGTTTCATTTGACGTGAACCACATAAGTGACAACTTGGCTAGTGAACTTAACAGAATAATTAATGAAAGGAATTTAAAAGCAAAAGCTATCATGGTGATTAGTGATAATGAATCCAATATGAAAAAGTTGTGTAGACAGACCTATGCTCATGTCAGAAGGGTTTTGTGCTGAACTTACAAAATGCAGTAACGAGTAACGAATAAAATCGAGAAACATGTCATGTTCGAGGATCATACTATTATTAGCAAAGTTGAAAGAATTTTGACTTCTGAGGTATTTGTTATAGTTATACCCACAAATATCTCCCTTGATAATTATATCAGATTTTTTAAGATCACGGGTGTCCATTCGCGAGGGAGGAAACACATTTTTCATGTATTTACCCCCCCCCCCCCCCCCCCTATGCCAAAACTGTCAGTTTAAGAATTGTTTTGAAAAGCTCTCATAGAGAACTTTCAGTTGATTCTCATATCGGCTACCTTTCATGAAATTTTCTTTCAGGGACCACTCCTCTGTACTGTAATCATCGATTCATGGCCTGTTTTTTCGAATCTTGGAATGGTTACAAAGCCCTTTTGCTAGGAGCTCTCTCCTGCCTTTCCGATTTGTTTCAATTGTATGTACTCATCTTCATGATACCTATCATTCCTGAAATTTTCATGCAAATCCTAGCAAAGGTGCAGTATCTGAGTCGGTAAAAAACGCATATGGCTCCATAGCCATATGTTTCCATAGTAATACAGGGCATATTGTTCCATAGTAATACAGAAAAATTCAAATCGCTATAACTTCATCAAATACTTTTGGATCTTTATGAAACTTCCTGAAAAGATTAATCTTATAAATAGTCATCTGTGTGTGTGTGTTATTGAATTTAAGGGTACCGTCTAGATTTTATTCAAGAAACATAAAATCGATAAATCATACTATTACTAACAAAGTTGAGTGAATTTCGACTTCTCATGTATTTGTTGTTGTTGTACTCACAAAGGCCTACATCCATGATTTTTTTCAAATTTTTCGGATCACAGGTGTCCAATCGCGAGGGGAGGTACGCGAAAAGTTCGTACATTTCCCCTTCCCCTGCCCCGCTCGGTATTCATAAGGCAATTTTAAGACTTGTTTTGGAAAGATCTCGTTGAGACCTTTCCAATGAAACCCTACTCGACTACCAATGATGAAAATTTTTTTTTTGGGGGTCACCTCCCTATATGGGAGACCCCCCTTAAACCCCTTTGAAAAATTTTTCCACCCCTGAACTTTCAAGAAGTCACCACTTCTGACCTTTCCACAAAGTTTCATGGCTATAGCCTCGATAGTTTCGGAGAAAAAGTGCTATGACATACAGACGGACGGATGGACGGACGGACGGACAGACGGACAGACGGACACAGGTCGTGATTGCAATAGGGTTTTGTATTTTAGTACAAAACACTAAAAAGGTCATACACTCAGTGCTGGGTTAGAACATTTCGGATGATTTGCCCATACGATAACTTTGGTTGCTTTACAAGCAATAAAACCAATATCGTAAATACTAGAAAAAATTAAATCTATTGTTCGTTTTTAGGTGAATTTCTTGAGAGAAACTTACCGATTGCGGAGAGTATCATATATATATATATATATATATATATATATATATATATATATATATATATATATATATATATATATATGATACTCTCCGCAATTGGTAAATTTCTCTCAAGAAATTTAAGTATATATATATATATATATATATATATATATATATATATATATATATATATATATATATCTATCTATATATAACTATATATATGGGATATAACGAAATTCGTGGCCACGCTAGAGGTTGCAATTTTGCTCCGATTTTCACCAAATTTTCAGGAAAGGTGTATTGGATAAATATCTCGATTAGTTTCGTGAACCAGCTATATTGGCCTTGCAAAAACAAAATGGCGGTCATTTTAGATGAAAAATCGTGATTTCTGTTCTGACCAAAGCGTAGATCCGATTTGGATGAAATTTGGTATAAAGGTTCACCGATATATGTGATAAATTTTACAATAAAAAATCTAAAATCGGTACAGCAGAAACAAAATGGTGTCCACTCAAAGATTGAAAAACGTGCAAAATTTAGTAGTTGCAATAGTGGTCAAAGCTTCCTTCAGGTTTTCATGAAATTCAGCAGTCAGATAAAAATGATAAGTATCTAAAGAACTACGTAAAAAAACTTGGGGTCGGGTCATAAAAAACAAAATGGCGGCCAGTTGAAACTCAAAACTTCAAAAGCTTCTAAAAGTTGCAATTTTGATCCGACATATATGAAACTTGGTTTTAAGACGGGCATTACTTAGATGTTGGTGATTATGCATGTAAAAATTTCAAAATGGTGGCGGTTTAAATATGCGTTTTTTTCAGTTTTTTTGTGGCGCTCTAGCGGTCACATTTTCCAGCGAATTTTGATGAAACTTGAGATTATGGACCTCTGTATTATGTTTCCATATTATGCACAAAATTGTTAAAATTGAACGAAAATTAAAAAAAGTCAAAAATTTAAAACCCAATATTTTTAGTTGCCATTTTCACTAAAAATTGAATTATTTTGCCCTGTCTAGAGTGAATCTCCGATTTCAGCGAGATTTGGCACATTGATTGATGAGGTCCTAGCACACAAACATCTAAAATAGTCCAAAATCAAATGCATGCATTCAAAATGGCCGCCCCCAAAGGGCAGGAGGCAAGCGCAACTCGCTATTTTAGTAGCAACTGAAATAATGAATTTTTTTCATCGAAATGTTTTAAATGACTTAGCTTGAATGTATTTTTAAATCAGACTTTTTTTTAAATATTGTAAAATATTTTTAACAATACCCTAAGAATTATAAAATTTCGACTTGTCTGTCTGTCTGTCCGTCCGTTTGTTCGTGCGCCATAAGTTTTCTCGCAAACCACGTAAGCTAGAATGAGGAAATTTTCTACGTAGGTCAAAAGTGGTGCCTCTTGAGATTTGCAGTGCAAGAAAATATTTTAAAGTGTTTAAAGGGGGTCTCCCCATACAGGGGGGTAACATAAACATTTTTTTTTATTTCTGTAGCCCTCTAGCAGCCAAGTTTCTCAACAGATTCCGATAAAACTTGAAATTATAAGTTATTATGGCAAGTTAATTTAATTTAATTATGGAAATCGGATAACAAATAAAATGTTCGATAATTTACAGCTTAATATTTTTAGCAGCCATTTTCAATAAAAATTCAAAATGCCGGCCACAAAATTTTGTTGTTGTAATAGTGGTCAAAGCTTTCAACAGATATTCATGAAACTCAGCAGTTGGATAGAAATTATAAGTATCTAAAGAATTACATAACAAGTTGGGTAAACAGACCTACGATCATGTCAGAAGGGTTTTGTACCCAACTTCTCAGAAATGCAGTCACAAGCAATGAATAACGTCAAAAATATGTCAAAGAGATGTGTACGTTCAAAGGAAAATCCATTGTTTTTATACTTTCAACGGTCGCCATTTTGTTGCAAACCGACAACAATCACTCAAATTATGAATTCTCAAAAATATTAATGTTATTGACCTCATTGGAAAATTTCAAGAAGATCAAATCAAAACTGCAGTGACTGATTGCATGGAAATCCATAAAATACCAAAATGATGGGTTATTGTTGCTGTAATTGGAGAAATTTCTAATGGCTATAACTTCCGTGTATATCATTCGATTTTCATCAAACTTACAAACTTTAAGAACCCTTAAAAGGACTACTTTCGTTCAGTTTAAGGATACCGATGGGATTTTATTGGGGAACATGTGAAATTCGAAGATCATACTATTATTAACAAAGTTGAGCGAATTTCGACTTCTAAGGTATTTGTTGTTCTTATACTCATAAAAAACTACCACCATGATTTTTTTTCAAATTTTTTGGATATCAGATGTCCAATCGCGAAGGGGGCGACACAAATTTTTCGTGTATCTCCCCTACCTGCGCGTCCCTTGAAGCAAAGAGTATCAAATTAAGACCTGTTTTGAAAAGTTCTCATCAAGGCTTTTCATTTGATACCCATATCGGCTACCTTTGATGAATTTTTTTTTTTTTCGAGCGCCTCTCCCCGATATGGGGAGACCCCCTTAAATACCTTATAAATTTTTTTGCAGTGGAACTTTAAAGAGAGCACCACTTTACACCTGCATACAAAATTTGATGTTTCAGCTTAAGTAGTTTGCGAGAAAAAGTGCTGTGACACACGGACGGGCGGACAGACGGACAGACCGGTCGCAAAACTAGTAGGGTTTTGTAAAATTATTTTACAAAGCCCTTAAAAAACTGGAGATCAGGTCATAAAAAACAAAATGGCGGACAGTTGAAATTCAAGATTTCAAAGTCTTCTAAAAGTCGCAATTTTGATCCGACATATATGAAACTTGGTTTCAAGATAGACATTACTTAGATCTACAGACTTCGATATTTTGGTGATCATTCATGGGCAAATTTCAAAATGGCGGTGGTTTAAATATGCGTTTTTTCAGGTTTTTGTGGCCCGCTAGTGGCCGCATTTCCTAGCGGATTTTGATAAAACTTGAGATTATGGATCTCTGTATTAGGTTCTTGTATCATGCAGAAAATTATTAAAATTGAATCAACGAGATTTGGGGCATTGATTGATGAGGTCCTAGCCCACAAAGATTTAAAAAATTCCAAAATCAAATGCATGCATTCAAAATGGCGGATGCATAATAGTTGGTGATGAATAAATTTTTGAATTTATATATTTATGTGAACAAATTTAAGCTGTAAAATATTAGAAACTTGATTAAAAATATTATTTTACGTTTCTTTCAGCTTGGAAGGAAAAATATTTCTAAAAATATTTCTATCATTTTATTTGAATTTTAAAGAAGCAAGGTAGACAATTCAAGACTTTACGTAAAATCAAACTTCGTTTTGTCAGATATTATTTCGTTTAGAGGTTCAGTTATTTTATTTTTCTTGTTATTTGACAAAATCCAGCTTAAAACGGTGTCCATCTGTCCGTCTGTCTATAGAAGCTAGGAACATCATTTTTTTAGGTAGGTCGTTACAAAAGGTCACCTCTTATATAGGTGTAACCCTTAATTTTTTTGTAATAAATAGCTAAAAGGTCTTGATGAGAACTTTTCAAATCAGGTTCAAAACATGCGGTAACACCATGGGGAAGTGCAGTGGAGGTCAAAATATGTGAAAAATCTGTGTCTCTCCCTTGCGTTTGTACATCCTTGAGCAACAAATCCGATAAAGAAAATTATTGAGGTAGGCTTTCATGAGAATATGGGCAACAAATACCTTAGAAAATTTTAGCGTGACCTTTAGCGTGACCTTAAGGCCATTAAATTTAAATAATTCACATGTTTTAATACGCTTTAAGCTAGTTTGTAAAATGTTAGGAAGATATGGCATGCATCATATCATCCATTTATTCAATAACTTATATATTTGCTGCTGAGAATAAGATTTAATTTTTTCGCTTTGCGTTCCTTTTCTCTATTGCTACTGATATATAATCAGGAACCCTGATTTGCATTCCTCTTGTATGTCTTGGATCAATCAATTCCGATAAAACACAATCAAATTAAAATTTTGACAGCTGTTGCTCCATTCGCAATTTGAAAAATGAATCGTCCTTTTTGACAAACTCGATTTTCATAGGAATCTCATCTCCAGCCCAAACTCCCAAAATACAGAAATCAATTTTCGTTGCATGTAGCTGCCCTTGAATTTGATAATACCAGTCGCAAGTTGTATTTACTATGACTCATCATAAACGAATTTCCAAAATTTAATCTTTTTTGCTTTAACAGCATCTGATACATGCAAACCGTGGGCAGAATACGGGCATTTGATTTCAACAATGCTGTTGCTAGTTGTATCATCAGGAGATGCACCTAGAAAGTTGTGACATGTACCAATACAAAGTCCGGTTGTGGTGATGTCTTTAGAAATAATTTTCGAAACAGTTTGCAAAGCTGTGCCTTCATTTTCGATTCCCTATTTTACAGCCACAGTACTGAAAAATTTTGGGTACGGCAAAGATTTTACCAAATTCACACAGCTAATATTGTTTTTCCTCTTGCATATTCGTCCGAAATTGGAGGCTGTCAAGAGAGATCCTCTCAACTCGAACCACTTACTCGAATTTATTTGCAAAACCGTATTTTCGATGCTCGCTCGTTTTTGAACATTTATGTCTAAGGTCCTGAAGAACTCAGATCTAGCAGTCATGAATATATCTTGCTCCATATCTGGTTTTTCGCAGGCATCATCATATTCACAATCATCCATTACTTTTCTGGGGGTTTGAGAACGCTTCCTTTTTCTAGGATGCCGAGCATTTCGTTTCATCATACGACGTTTCACTAGGCCTATTCTGTAGGATGGGTTTTTGCCGAAAATTTCTCTTCGCAATGTAGAATGCGTGCACTTGGTGTTGAATGATAATAGTGCAGCACTGCAACGGCTTTGGTAGCCACGTCTTAGAGAATAATTAATTCGCTTTCCCCTAACAGCTTTTGCAACAACACTATTAAACGACTCAACGATATTGCTTCGAACATCGTGGATAAGGTTTCTTGATTGTTGTGCCAAATAAAAGACAGACTTTAGAATATGTGCCCATAATCCGTATTCTTCAAGGTCTGGAACATAGTTTTGCTCGTTTGTCCCTTGCTTGCAAAAATAATGCCTACATTTACGATGTTCACCAAATACATGATACGGGCTATTATTATGTCGGTGTTTAAATTTTGAATTTTCTCTGTAATATCGCAGCTTTCGCTCTTGCAGTGCCTAATTGCTGCGTTCACTGCTAATCTAAGGTGACCCAAGTTGTTGCTCACCATTCGTCTGAGATTTAATGGAAATAGTGTATTGCACGAAACAAATTTAATCTTCCTACAGTAGTTTTGCAGCAAGTGATTTTTACACTCGATTTTTTCCACAGTTATATTTTGATATGGCCGAGCTTGTAAAATTTTATTATATGTTGATGAATCTCCATCAGCAATCATTTAGGAATATATCAACCCACGTTCCCGCACTGACGTCTTAAAACCTTCCAAAAGAATATTGAATTCCATGCTTGTAGAACTGCCATTATGGTTTTTGTAGCATTTGTTTTCTGCTCTTTTGCATATCAAGCAGTATTTATTTTCTGTTTGCATAAAAAGTACTTTTTTAAAAAAAAGGGCAATGATAGCCCCTACGCTAGAGAGGGTCGAATAATTTGTTCCGTAAGATCTCTTCGACCAGCATCCATCAGCTACTACGGTTATCAACGGGGTTTCATTTTCATTGACACTTCCTTCAGCTATTGCGTAATTTGCTTCCTCCTTTGCAGCATTGATCATAGATTTTTCAGAGACTATATCCAACCAGTTGCCAACTGTGGTTTAAATTTTGCTGTATGTTCTTTTACCCATGAAAGGAATTTCTAATGATGAAAACAATTCATCTAGGCAATGACAAAAAATTCCTAAGGACTGTACTGCTGCCACCGCCGACGAATTGATATCCATATCACTGTTGCTTTTTGAATCCGTGGAATCCAGGTCAAAGTATGAGCAACACAGTTCACATTTTAGTGTAAAAGTCGATTTTAAACCATTTTTTACTTCACACATTATATGCAAATATGATAAGGAACATCCAAAGCGAGGAGAATGGTTAGATATTTCTTTCATTTTTTCAAAAAAGTACTGAAAATCCACAATTCTTCGACCTTCAATTGTGACAGTTTCATCAAGAATATTTTTTTGGTTAATATTGGTGATGCCCGTAATTTTATCAGGAATACTTTCAGTTGCATGTCTCATGCTATGCGAGTCCTAATGTAAATTTAAGAGACATCAGTAACCTATCCATTTCAAAACTGCCAAATTAGAAAAAGTAAAACGACAAGGACGAATAGGATGCATGTATATACTGATTACGTACGAAATGCTTCTTTGTGGAGCAAATAAACTATTATCCAGATGAAGAAGGTTCGCTGATTTTTAAGGTTTTAAAAAATATATTTTATCACTTAAAACTGAACAGAATATATATATATATATATATATATATATATATATATATATATATATATATATATATATATATATATATATTTATATATGTATATATATATATATATATATATATATATATATACACACACACACACATATATATATATATATATATATATATATATATATATATATATATATATATACATATATATATATATATATATATATATATATATATATATATATATATATATATATATATATATTTACTTACATATATCTTTATAGTAAATATATATGTATATGTTTACATATCAATGTATTCATACCAACAAGTATATATATATATATATATATATATATATATATATATATATATATATATATATGTGTATATATATATATATATATATATATATATATATATATTTATATATATATATATATATATATATATATATATATATTTATGTATATCTATATATATATATATATATATATATATATATATATATATATATATATACTAATATCATTACATTTTTAATCCTGGAGGGTTAGCGCGGATTACAATGGCAGATATACTAATATCATCACATTTTTAATCCTGGAGGGATCGCGCGGATTACAATGGTATATATACTAATATCATCACATTTTTAATCCTGGAGGCGTCGCGTGGATTAGCATAGTAATCCGCTGTTCGGTAATCGAAAAATTCAGCAGCAACTTCTATCAATTTTTTGCCAGTTGGGTGCTTCCTGCAAACAGCGCCTCCAACTGTCTCGGTCCGTTGGCCGCGTCATCTAATTTCGAAATCCGAGCAGCGATAAACTGTCTTCGTTGACAGAGTCAGACCAGCGTTTCCTCGGTTTCCCACTGGCCGCCCGTCTTCAGATCTCCCTACGAATACTTTCTTGGGTATCCGTTGTTCGTCCATACGATTCATGTGTCCAGGCTTTTGCAGCTTCCGCAGTCTTACAATCCTTGAGACCTCCAGTTCGTCAAAAGTTTCATACAGCTCATGGTTGTATCGAATTCGCCATTGGTCCCCGTCTAGCTTCGCTTCGATTATTCGCCTCAGGACTCGTCGCTCAAAGGCGGTCAATATATTTGCGGATGCTTGGGTTACAGTCCATGTTTTACACCCATAGCATAACACAGGTCTTATCACAGATTTGTATACTTGGAGCTTTGTATTCCTGTGTATGAGCTGGTCTTCAAGATCGTCAATACTGAATAAAATATTTTATTTGTGAGCTGTATTCTTCGGCGTATTTCGTCTCTTTCATTGCCCGTTTTCGTTATTTTGGCGCCTAAACACACAAATTTGCCAACATTCTGGATATTGTGAGGTTGCTGACGTCATTGTCATTTTGGTAAGACGGACTAATTTGGCTGGGATGCCAAAACCAAGCATTATTTGGTACAGTACATTACGATCAATACTGTCGTATGCTTGCGTATGGTTATAGTACTCAGTGTAGGTAATTTTTTTTTAAGCATTTTCAGGGTTTTGTAAAATAATTTTACATAAGCAGCACTTTTTCTCGCAAACCGTATGGTCTACCAACATAAAATTTAAATGTAAAATGATGCCCTCTTCAAAATATCGCTACAGAAGTTTTTTTAAAAGGTGCTTAAGGGGGTCTCCCCGTATAGGGGAGTGGCCCCTGAAAATAAATATTTCATCATAGGTAGCCGATATGGGCATCAAATGAAATGTTTCAATGAGAACATTTTAGAACAGGGTTAAAACTTTTTTTTTTTGCTGCGGGGGTGTACAGGAAAAGGTAATACACGAAAAATGCGTGTCCCCCGCCCCCTCGCGATGGGATACCTGTGATCCGATAAATCTGAAAAAAAATTATGGAGGTAGGTGCTTATGAGCTCAACAACAACAAATGCCTCAGAAGTCAAAATTTACTCAACTTTGTAAATAATAGTATGAATATCGAATTTCACATTTTCCCCAATAAAATCATATGTATACCCTTTAATTCAATAAAAACTGATATTTCACTTGTTTGAAATAAGGTCCTAATACTCTGCAAGTTCCAATCATATTCACGGAACTTATAGCCATTTGAAATTTCTCAAAATACAACAACAATAGCACGTAATTTTGGTATTTTACGGACTTTCCATTGAATCAGACGCTGCAGTTTTGACTTGATCTTCTTGAAATTTTCAAATAAGCTCAACAATATAATTTCTTTTGCGAATTTATGATTTGAATGATTTTTGTTAGTTTGCACCAAAGTGACAATTGTTGAAAGTATTGAAGCAAGAGATTTTCTTACAAACGTGCACATCTCTTTGACATGTTCCTCGCATCTATCCGTTGCTGGTGACTGCATTTCGCACGTTGGGTACAAAACCCTTCTGGCACGACCTTAGGTCTGTTTACCCAACTTGTGTCCATCTTAATTTACTAATCGTTTGCTAATTTTAATCATATTTTCAAGCTGTTTTTCTCGCCGATAAATGCCATTTTGTTTTTTGCGAACGTTAAATACTTTTAGGACTTTGTGCTGAAATACAAAACCGTATTGAAATCATGACCTGTGCTGTCTGTTGGTACATCACAGCAGTTTTTCTCAAAAACTAAAAAAGTAAAAATCATCAACACTTGTTGGTAAAAAAAACCTGCAACGTTTTTTTTTCATCTAAGGTAGTTGAGTGAGATCTTTTGAAAATAGGCATTTTATTTTCTTAGTGTGTTTCATGTGCGCTGAAGAGGGTAATCTATGAAATTTCCACGTATTCTTCTTCTTTATCGTAGTTAGACGCTGAAAAAATTGAAACGAATAACGAAAGTTGATTCTTATAAGAGATCGAAATTCACTTAGACATTGAACTTGTTAGTAACAGCATATATTTTCTTTAATAAAATCGTTAGAGTACCCTTGAATTCAACTTTCATAGTCATAAAAATGGTTGATCTACCCTGAAAATTTCAAGAACATCCAAGGATCATCCATGGTTAAAAGCTGACTTAAAAAGCTAGCCGTATGATTTTGGTGTATTATGAGCAGCAAGTGGTAAAGCAAGAAGAACGAAGTCAAGCAACGAGGAAGTATTTTGAGTAGCAAGTGGCGAAGTAAGTAGAACGAAGTAAAGCGACGAGGAAGTATTGTGAGCAGCAAGTGGCGAAGCAAGTTGAATAACGTCAACGGAAGCAGCGGGGGGAGGGGCACCTTTATAACTCGTAGACAGTAAAGTTTCCTTTTTGAAGAGTTCTTCTTTTGCATTCCGATTAAAATTGAAAGTTCAAATTAGTTTTCCACATTGCGAAACTTGAACAAAAGATGAATTTGTGTATTTGAAATTAAATCCATGTCGTAATTAAAGTTAAATTGCAGAAAAAAGGTAAATTTTCTTTAAAGAACCTAATTAAAGTTGAGTTTCAGGTTGCAACGAGTGCGACTTGTGTATTAAATCGCGAGAAGAAAATTTAAAGTTTAGTGCCAGTGTTCGGGGGTGGTGTGTAGAGGGTGGCAAATTCTCGAGATAGTATTTTGCCTTTGCACGCCCTGTAGTCGCAACAAAAAAAGGAGAGTAAAGGGGTTTTCCTTATAAATCCAGGGAAATATAGAAGAGTCGGATACTGTGAAAAAAAGCTTTTGTTCCATCGTTAGGGAGTTCCGAAGAAAGTTTATTTATTCGTAGCCATTTTAAATTTATGGCCGAAAAACGGTTGCACTAAATGCACGAGTTTTTTCGGCGACATAAGAAGTGTAGTAGTGAAATTACCTTATTCGTGCTGCAAGAAAAAGAAACCTGCAAGCCGTATTCTCACTGGGCGGCTTATTGGGGAATTGGTGGACAAGCAAGTGGCGCCTCACGCCCACCTCCAAACGAGCTGAACTGGGTCCGTACGCCCCGCTGGAGAACCCTTATTCCTTTTTGGGTGTAACAACCTGTCCAGAGTAAAGCTTCGATTTGAACGAGATTTAGCCCAGTGATTATTGAGATTCTGAGACATTTTTCTTTAAATAAATTCAAAATCAAACGTATAAATTCAAAATGGTGAGCTCCAAAGGTCACAAAAACGTGAAATTAATTATTTTAGTAACACTCGTAATACACTCGTATTTTCATTGAACCGTTCGAAATGGCTTTCAAGTCTATTCGAACCACTTACTCGTATGCAATAAAACATTTTCCCAAACAGTGTTTGAGTTTCTAAGTGATAGCTTATTAAATTTTTTTTTATTTTTTAAGTAAAGGATGCCTACGAGAAACTTGCTTAAACAATTACTTCTGATATATTTATTATATTCTACATCTGTAACTGCTATGATTTTGAAGAAAAAGGGGACAGATAGACCGGTAGACAGATGGACCGGTGAACAAATGGCCAAATCTGTAACGTTTTAAATAGAATTTTGTCCAAGAATACAAAAGGAAAGATTTCAAGACAATTTTGTAACATAGCAAAAATCTCTAAAAGTCTTTTCACACCGAGTAGGTGTGTTTTTAATGCTTAGCTTACTATTACCTTGATTTCTTTTTCTGTTTTTTTTTGACATGATCTTTGTATATACTACTTATTCCAGTAACTAGATAGGATTTATAAAATTATATGTAATTTATCTCATCTGAAAATTTCGGGAAGATCTAATCAAAATTGTAGGGTCTGGATCGCTGACGAGTCCATATAATAACAAAACCTGTGTAATGTTGTTGATGCTGGTCAATGGAAATTTGACTGACTATAATTTCTGCAAAGATAAATTGATTTTTTGAAATTTGTAGAATAGAAAGACCTTATATAGGATTCATCAAATTCAGAATTATTCTGGAATCTAACAAGTATACTATTGATAGCAAAGTTGATCAAATTTTGACTTGAAAGTTTTTTGTTAATGCTGCACTCATAAAAAGTTACTTCCATGATTTATTTCGCAGATTTTTTGAATCAAAGGTATCCAACGCTCATTTATTTCCTGACTATCTCAATACTACTTACGTAATTTTAAGACCAGTTTTGAAAAGATCGCAATAAGACCTTTCATATGATACCCCATTTGACTATCTTTGATGGGAGAATTTTATAAGAGATAGCTTGCATGGGGAGACACCCCTCCAAACTCTTCAAACATTTTTTTACCCAAAAACATTCAAGAAACTATCACTTCTGGCCATTTCACAAAGTTTGATCGCAGCAGCTTCTAAATTTTTGAAGAAAACTGCTGTGACACCCAGAGACACAGGTCTCGATTTGAATACGATATAAAACCCTAATAAGAACGATTTATTCTTGATTATCTACAATAGCATTTTTTTATGGAAGTTCACAGGGATCACTAATTAAGCTACTCCTTGTAACTATTATACCGAACAAATGGTAGCTGTTAAACACATTAAAACGATTAGCGAAACCTCATCCTCAAAAGATTTATCGATTTAAGGGTAGCATCTGATTTATAAATGAATTTAACGTCCTCCACTCCCCACTGCCGTGTAAAACCAATGCATGAACGTTTCATACAACTGATAGCTTTCACCATAACAAGAGCTTGCTGTCACATTATTTTGATATATGATAAATCGAGATGAATGCAAACAAGAAACGTTAAAGAGTGGGAGGAAGGCAGCCTAATAGGACTGGGAATTTGAATGGAAATGATAGGAATGGTGATAACTACGATGACTTGTGTTCGTAACCGGATGTCTGTCTGTCGGTCTTGTGTGCCCTGCTGATTGTACTATATCTGGTAGATCCTTGTTCATCAGATATCTAGGATACGTTGTAAATGTTCTCCATGTGTGCCACCTATTCCCGTGCACGACACACGACAAACAAAACGTAAACGATTTACTATCCTGCTGTTACGGGTGATGTGCATTGAATGCATACGGAAACGTTTTCATGACGAGCGCTGAATACTCAATGAGTTTTCCAATGAGTCTCTTCCGCCATATTATCTGATTGGATCGGCAGCCATCCATGTCCTGTACCTGTTCAACGATTTATCGAGAAGCACTCAATTTCCTTTCGCTTCTTTGTTTTGGTACGATAGTAATTTTAGTGTTTATACATATTTAGCATACAAAAAGGAACGTGTGGACGGTTTAAAAATGGTGAAAAGATTCATGTTGAGACATTTAAAAGAACGGTTGTATGATTCACAATTCTGTAAAGTATCAAATAAAATACGTTTCAAATGAATTCTAACAATTGTAGGCAAGTGAAACATGACGCAAGGTAAGCCTTTCAAAAGGTATAAAGCTAATTACCAACAATTAGTGAGGATTCTAGATTTGTGCCGCAAAAAGGTTGAAAAGAATGCGTTCAACCACCATATCTAGTGTACCTGTTTGCGTAGTTATTTTATTGATCCTCTGAGTAGAGGAATGTGGTCTTAGATGGCACAATATATGTATGTTGACAATTGGCAGTCCAGTGAGGAGAAATCAATAAATAACCAAAACTGTGAATACTCCTAATCGCGATATTTAGAAAGTTGTATAAATGGTATACATTACGTTTATATATATATATATATATATATATATATATATATATATATATATATATATATATATATATATATATACATATATATATACTTGTATGTGTTGAGAGATTATGATTGTTCCGTGGAGTGTGAATTGAGAGGTTATTGAATTGAAGAAGTTATTTATGAAGAAAATACAGATAACTTTTATTTAAAATTAATTGACAACTTTACATTGAACTACTCACAATGCTGGTTTTGCAAGAGCTAAGACCACACCCTTGATTGGTAATTGACTAAGGAACAACTAGTGACATTTTTCCCTAACAATGTTGCCAACCATGGCAAAACAAAACATAGTGAAATTGTATTGAAATTACAACTGAATAAAGTGTCTAAATTAAACATATTATTTTCAACATTCCCACTTTTAATTTAGGCACCTTTTACACAATTCGCACCAGAAAAATTGGTCAACATTCTGCAATTCACGTTAAATTTTACACGTGATAACGGTTTTGTTAAAAAATTTGTTTATTGCTCATTAGATTCAATCGCATTATTTTGCACCTGCTGACAGATTTTGTGATATTTCACATATATATGCTTTGTCAGCTTATGACAACTAGGAGATACAGCAGTTTGATATCAAAATGGCATTTCTTTATGGTAACCATGAAAAGGACCTGTTCATGAGGCAACTAGAAAGATTTATCAGCAAAAATCTAGAGTATCTATGTAAACGAAATGAGAAATTTAAGAAATTTCTTAATAATTTCAACTTTATACAACTCAGATACTACAGAAGTGCCTACAAAGCAGTTTACGATGAGGTTGTGGTTTATCTTGCTCTATACGTAGATGATGGACTCATTGTGTCAGAAAAAGGTAACATTTTATAGAACTAGGCTCGACGGTGGAAGTCACAGTAAGCAACCCGGAAGTTTTCGTTAAGTTACAAATAATTCGAAACAGAAAAGAGAAAACTGTGTTTATCAATCCAAAGAGCTACATCAACAGAGTATTGGAGCAGTTTAATAAGTGCAACTGCTGGTGCAGTTTCAGCGGCTCCAAAAGCATTAATGAGTTTCCAAGACATTCAGGATAGTGATAGTAAAGAAATAAAATCCCTTATCGTGAAACTGCTGATAGTTTACTTTATTTGTGTCACATCCCGATATTTTGTGATATTTCACATATATATGCTTTGTCAGCTTATGATGGTCCGAGTTTTTTACTTAATTCAATGCATTTTGGTTGTCGATCAACAATTTTGCTGGTGATGTTGCCCCTTCTTCTGTTTCGTTGAGAAAGGATCGTAGTCATGTGGTTTCTTGTGTTGCGTTGGATGCTGCAATAAACTCCAGTTTTGTAGTTGACCGTGCTACAAATTTTTGTCTTTGTGAACACCATGTCACAGGACCATTTGCAAGCACGATAATGTACCCTGACGTGGACTTTTTTCTATTTGGGTTACTGCAAGTTCTGCATCGCTGTAGACTTTCAATCATTCAGATGGTTTTCTGTAAATTATACCGACATCTCTACTACCTTGTAGATATCTTAATATTTTTGTCACTTCTATCAAGTGAAATCTGTCTGGATTGTTTAAATGCCCGCTGACTTGCACTACAGCATACATTATATCGGGATGTGACACAAATAAAGTAAACTATCAGCAGTTTCACGATAAGGGATTTTATTTCTTTACTATCATTATCCTGAATGTCTTGGCAACTCATTAATGCTTTCAGAGCCCCTGAAACTGCAATAGACCAGCAGTTGCACATATTAAACTGCTCCAATACTCTGTTGATGTAGCTCTTTGGATTGATAAACACAGTTTTCTCATTTCTGTTTCGAATTATTTGTAACTTAACGAAAACTTCCGGGTTGCTTACTGTGACTTCCACCGTCGAGCCTAGTTCTATAAAATGTTACCTTTTTCTGACACAATGAGTCCATCATCTACGTATAGAGCAAGATAAACCACAACCTCATCGTAAACTGCTTTGTAGACACTTCTGTAGTATCTGAGTTGTATAAAGTTGAAATTATTAAGAAATTTCTTAAATTTCTCATGTCAACACCGAGAGGGCTGTTTAAACCATTTAAACTTTTATTTCGTTTACATAGATACACTAGATTTTTGCTGATAAATCTTTCTAGTTTCCTCATGAACAGGTCCTTTTCATGGTTACCATAAAGAAATGCCATTTTGATATCGAACTGCTGTATCTCCTAGTTGTTGGCTGTTGCTAAGGATAACAAAAGACGAACCAAATCATACCTGACTACTAGTGAAAAGGTCTCTGCGTAGTTGATGCCCTTTTTTCGTGTGAAGCCTTTAGCACACAACATTGTTTTATAGCATTCAACTGAACCATTAATACGCCTTTTGGTTTTGTAGATCCACTTGCAATCGATAGAGTGTCGATTTTCTGGTAATGGCTGTAGAGTCTACGTATCCTTAGCTTTAAGTGACTCTTTGTCTTCTTCTATCGCTTGATGCCATTGTTTCACATTTTTCCGGCCATTGCTTCATCAAAAGTTTGTGGTTCCTGTTCAATATTGCTGAGCACATTATATCAACATTTTCTTCAACATATCCAGTATACCGTGATGTTCGACGGATGGTATTACTGTTTCGTCACTGTCGCTCACTTACTACTGGATTTATTTCTTCATTTTCAAACATATCAGCGTCGTTATGTTCATCGTCTTGCTGCTGCTCTTAACACTTGATCCTTGAATTATGAATATGAATGTGTCATCTTACCACACAAATTTTTGTGTACAAATCCAACTTGTTTCGCTGCTCTTTCTTGCAAGTTCATTTGAAATAGTCATCGGTAGAGTTCTCTAAACTGGCACATTTTACAGAATAACCCACCAAGATTATTTATTTTAAGCCCTGGAATAAGCTCACTGGCGGCCATTTTTTTTCAATGTAGCCGATGTAACGCATTTTCTCATGCCACAGATTAGTTGAGTCTTCCGCTGTCATGTTAGCCACCTCCTGGTTTATTTCAGATTTAAATATCATTTTGTAACACTGATTTTTCCTTCTGACACCAACAGCAATCACTTGTCAACCGTGAATTTCTTATTTATCGCCATCAAAAATAGCTTGAAAGTTTTTACTAGGTAATGCACCAATTTATATCAAGTTTTTCTTCACTTCCGGAACAATCAGCACATTTTGGAGAGTTCTTAGTTTCTATTTTCCGTTCACTAATGCTTGAACGCAAACTGAACCATATCAATAAACTTTCGATTGCAAATTGTCACCGATCTGCACAAAACTGTCACCCGCAATTTTCATAAACACTGTAAACCATTCACTTGGAGAGACATACATACGTTTAGAGGCACCGTTATCTGCCAACCACTCATCTTCACTGTTTATTTAGAGAGATTTTTCATTTCAATGCACATTGCTATTGTATGTCTTCTCATCTTATGTTTTCCTAACCATGCTCTAAATTTGGATTTTTTCTTGCAGTAAAAACACTCAATCGCTCTTTTTAAATGTTGTCGAAGCTGATGCTCTTTGTTTACCTTTGACGTTCACAGCTGCAAGCGCTGTTGCCATATCTTAAGATTTTGTGAGCCTTTGTTCTTGCTAAATTATCAAATGTTTGTTTTGATTCATTCATCATAGCAATTTTGCCATCTTGTCAACATGTTTTACCGATTCACCAACATTTGCTAGCGCCTGTGCTAGTTATTCCACTTTGCTTGTGTTGCGCAATTGAGTCTGTTTTTGACATGTTGTAACTGAAAAATCGTTGCTTCAAGGCGACTCTATTCACTGATGCTCTCTGTTCATGAATCATTATAAGACAAACGTACATTGCCGCTACCATCTCACATGTTATAACGATCTTAAGTTGCTCGAACTCCATTCCTGACGAGACTAGTATCCACTAGACAAACCCGATACCACTCACGTGGCGTCAAGTTCTTTGTTTAGTCTACTCACGGTTTCTCATTCAGTTTCCACACGCGACACTGGGCCCTAACCTGTTAGGAGATAATGATTGTTCCGTGGAGTGTGAATTGAGGAGATATTGAATTGAAGAAGTTATTTATAAAGAAAACACAGATAACTTTTATTTAAACATTTCGTACCTACTTGAGAACTTTTCATGCTAAAAAATGAAGAATTTTGTGAAGAATTTCTGGCTCCGGCAAAATGGTGCTACAACATACACAGCCTGTCGTCCATGCACTATTTTCCGGAAGTTGCTCTCCGGCAGGTAGTTTGCTTGTGCAAGCCGGCTCAATGGCCTCCACGCTCTCCAAATTTAAGTGATTTTTGTCAGTGGGGTTGTCCCGAAACCCAAGATTTTAAAGATTTGTTTTCTAAGTTGTCTTTGTAGCACTTCAACATCTCTTCTTCATTTTCTACAAACAGCGCCTCCAACTGTCTCAACTACCAACCGCGTTCTCCAATTTCGAAATCCGAGCAAATACTGGTAGGATATGATCTGATTTCATTTCCTAAGATCTTTGAAAATATTTTGTACGCCATACAAAGTAGTGAAATGCGTATGTAATTATCGCACTATAGCTTGTCACTTGTTTTGTGAATAGGAAATATGATTGATTGGCGAGTTGATGGTGGAACAAACTTTACCCAGATTTGGTGAAGCCAATGGAAGCTCTCCGGGAATATCTGTGGTTTCCAATGTTCTGGAGCTTTGTGGAGAAGTAAGGAGGTTTTGAGATTTGATGTCTCTTTTTCTTTAACCCTGTTTTTATTGGCAATGATGTCGTCAATGTAACCACAACAAAGCATAATCTTGGACCGATAAACTTTTTTAATGCTTTCCACTACTTTATACGGGTGTCTTTTAATGTTGCTTGCTAGACTTGCACCAACGCTTTTCAATTGATCATTACAGTATTTTCTTTCCTTTATTCTAAAGATCTGGATTGCCACTCTTCTAGGAACTTCATCATATTCTCACTTTATTCTAGTTTCTTTGCTTGAATATTGTTTGTACGCCCGGCACATTCTGGCACTCATTCCAATACATTCTGGTACTCATCATCAAACCAATCATTTCTTTTACATTTGGCTTTATTGCCACTTTCACTTTCACCAACAGTTCGTTTTTTGTTTTCAGTAATGTGTCCGATAGTATGGGAGCCAACCAGTTGTTGGGGATCTCCGTGAAAGTTTTTGCCACAGACGCGCATTTGGAGCGTTTTGATGTTGAATTTCTCTACAACATTGATCTTTACCGCTGCACTTAAAAATCCGAGTTCAAATCAGTTTAGGAATGCCTAAACCAAGATTAGGGTCTAATTTGGAAACAGTGGGGCTCACTTGAGTTTGACATACCTAAAACAAGCCTTAAGGAGCCCTAATTTATTTATTTACGCTATTTTACAGATCAATGAATCCAATTACAAAATAGGTAATGAAATATAATTTAATGCAGGGTTATCCATTTCGTGGTAGGAAAGTATAACCCTGCCATTTGACATCTGTCAGAATTAAATGTCATCCAAAGTGTGTTTTTTTTAGTTGAAGGTTTGCCATTTAGAAATATGGATCGTTTAACAGTCGAAAACACGTTAAAATTATTAAATTTTATTATAAAGACGGTGATTCTGCTGTATCAACATTTAGGGCTTCATGAGCCGATTACGGTTGACATAATCGACCTACACAGCAAACAATTTCGAACACAGTGAAAAAATTTGAAGAGACTGGATTGCTTGCTTACAAGGCCTGTGCATCATTGATCCATTCGTTCTGCTGAAAATATCGCTGTCGTTGCTCAAAGTGTGGAGGAGGATCCGAATTTGTCGATTCCTCGAAGTGCTCAACATTTGGGCTTGTCTTACGGCTCATTGTGGTGGATTTTGCATTTGGATTTGCTTCTCGATCCGTACAAAATCCAACTCACTCAAGAACTTAAGCCTCAAGACCATACACAACGCAAAATGTATACGAATTGGGTGATTGAACAACAAGCCATTGATAACGATTTTTCGAACAAAATTTTCTTCATTGATGAGGCTCAGTTTTCGCTCAGTGGGTACGTAAATAAACAGAATTGCCACATGTGGGGCTCTCAAAATCTTCGGGTGATCGCAGAAAGGCCTTTGCATTCAGAAAAAGTGACCTTTTGGTGTGCATTATGGTCTGGTGGTGTTATTGGCCCGTATTTTTTTGAAAACGATCAAGGAAGAGCCATTACAGTCAATTCTGACCGCTATGGACGGATGTTAACCGATTATTTTTGGAGAGAAATTGAAGATTATGATCTGAAGAACATGTGGTTCTAACAGGATGGAGCCACAAGCCACACAACACAGGCTAATCGGGCACAGTTGCAAGAGAAATTTCCAGGACGCGTATTTTCGAGATTGAGTGATGTCAATTGGCCCGCAAGATCCTGCGACCTAACACCTTTGGATTTCTTTTTATGAGCTATGCGAAAGATCGTGTTTACGTGAAAAATCCTAATAAAATCTTGAGCAATGGAAAACCAATATTGGTGAAGTTATGGCTGAGATATTGCTGGAAATGTGCCAAAAAGTCATCGAAAATGACCTCGAAAGGATTGAGGCCTGTACGATGTCCTGTGGAAGACATTTGAATGATGTTGTATTTCACGTATAATGACAAGGTTCAATCTTTATACTGAATAAAAAATTTTGTTTTTATTTGAATATTTTATGGGTTTTATTTAGCTTTCCCAAGCGTAAAATGCATAACCCTATATAATATAAAATAATACATGCGAAAAAACAAAGTGAGCAACTTAAAATAAGAAAAACAAGTTGGGTAAACAGACCTACGCTCATGTCAGAAGGGTTTTGTATTCAATTTTCAAAATGCAGTCACCAGATTGAATAAAGTCAAGAAGCATATCAATGACGATTTTATTGGAGAAACTATGAAATTCGAAGACCATACTATTATTAACAAAGTTGAAAGTTCTACTCATAAATATCTCCCTTGATAGTTATTTTAGATGTCCATTCGCGACGGAGGAAGCACATTTTTCATGTATTTCCCCCCTGTGCCCCCACTGAAGCAAAAACTGACAGTTTAAGAACTGTTTTGAAAAGCTCCCGTGAAAGCTATCATTTCCTACTCATATCGGCTACGTTTGAGAATTTTTTTTCAGGGGCCACTCTCCTGTACTGTTATCATCGACTAATAGCCAATTTTTTCGAATCCTAGAGTTGTTACAAAGCCCTTTTGTTAGAAGCTCCCTCCCGCGTCCTTGACTTGTTTCACTTATGAGTATTAATTGTAGGTACTCAGCCTCAGTCATTCATTAAATTGAATCAAGTGTTCAAATCATGCGCCTTAAACGTTGGAGTTGGATAAAAATAACTCAAAGTTATTCAATCTTCGCATTTAAAACAGCCACTATTTTGTTTTACGATTACTGATACCACTAGCTGAACTGATTCTCAAAGTTATTCATGACACCTATCATTCCTGAAATTTTCATACAAATCCTAGCAAAACTGTAGTGTCTGAGTCGGTAAAAAGCGCATGTTGTTCCATAGCCATATGTTGCCATAGTAATACATGCAGCGCATATTGTTCCATAGTAATATAGGAAAATTCAAACCGCTATAACTTCGCTAAATATGATGCAATCTTTATGAAACTTGCAGGGTTGATCAATCTTATAAATAAACATCTGTGTACTTCCTTAAATACTATTGGATCTTTATGAAACTTCTAGAAAAGACTAATCTTATAAATAGTCATCTGTGTGTTAAATTTCATTGAATTTAAGGGTACCGTCAAGATTTTATTCAAGAAAACATATAATCAATAAATCATACTATTACTAACAAGGTTGAGTGAATTGCGACTTCTAACGTATTTGTTGTTGTTGTACTCATCAAGGCCTACATTCGTGATTTTTTTCAGATTTTTCGGATCACAGGTGTCCAATCGCGTGGGGGGGGGGACACACATTTTTCGTGTGTTTCCCCTCCCTGTGCGCCCCTCGAAGCAAACTTTGCCAAACTAAGACCTGTTTTGAAAAGTTCTCATCAAGACCTTTCATTTGATACCCATATCGGCTACCTTCAATGAAATTTTTTTTTCGGGGGGTCACTCCCCTACATGGGGAGACCCCCCTTAAATACCTTATAAAATTCTTTCATAGTTGAACTTTGAAGGGATCACCACTTTACACCTATATACAAAATTTGATGCTTCTAGCTTAAGTAGTTTCCGAGAAAAACTGCTGTGACACACGGACGGATGGACGGACGGACGGACGGACAGACAGACGGACAGACAGGACGCGATTTTAGAAGGGTTTTGTAAAATTATTTTACGAAACCCTAAAAAGGGCAGGAAATACTAATAAACTTTTCAAAGCTAAGGAGAATATCATGTAATATGCTTTTAAAAGCGTTTAAGGAATGTGGCGGTGACCCAACTAGAGCTTATTGTAACGACGTGATACGCATACTAAAAACGAATAAAAATAAATATCGGTACGAGCAAAGGGCACAATAAATATGTCAGTTGAACGCGTTTTTGAGGTGAGACGTATATAAAGTCTTTCCCGAAGGTTGGATGAAAGAATACTGTGATATAATTTAAATAAGCACCAGAGGTCTAAGAATTCTCTCCATTTTTTGAGTAATAGAATGTTGAGGATATTTAAGCGCTCATTGTAGGAGCTGCGAGAGAGATTATATTTATAGATAGAGAACAAAATTACGCTGTACAGCATCGGATAGATTGGTATAGTGAGGAGACCATACTTGGGAGACATACTCAAAGACTGACCGGGCTAGGAGTACAAATAGGTGCACGCTGGTTGCAATGCTAAAGGACTTGCAGGAGGATCATAAAATAAAACCAGTGGCACGTGAAGCTCTAGTGGTTATGCATGTAATATGGATATTAAATTTCAAACCTGGGCCAAATAATTCCCCCAAATCTTTAAATTTGTCCAGGAGTGCGAGCAGCGATCCATCAATCCGGTATTCATATAAAACTGGATGAATTTTGTTGGAAAATCTCATGTGGTACAATTTTGAAATGTTAAGAGGAAGTAAATTACCTTGACACCAATTTTGGAGATTGTCAAGATCATTTTAAAGGTATGAGCAGTCTTTGCTGGAATCAATGGAATGAAAATTTTTTAAATCGTCAACATAAAGAAGACAATTAGAGGACAGGCATTGGGGAATATCGTTAATGAAAATGTTAAATAGCAAAGAACCTAAAATTGATCCTTGAGGAACAACAGATTTTGGACCAAATGAGGCCGGCAAAAAAAAATTATTCCATGTAATGGTGTAGGAGTGATGGGATAAGAAGGATAAGATCCAAGAGAGGATTGAGTCGGAAACGCGGAATGTTTGGAGTTTGTTAGCCAAAAGACCATGATCAACATCGTCAGAGGCTAAAGCAAAATCGGTATATGACATCAACTTGTTGGTTCTTGTCAAAAGTAAGAGAGATGTTGTTCGTAAGTTCTAACAAATTAGTTATTATCGAACGACCTTTAATGGATCATGTTGTGCATTTGCAAACCGGATACTGATAGCATCGTACATTCTGTTATGCACAATTCACTCAAGGAGCTTGCCAAAACAAGAAAGCAAAGAAATCGGGCGATAGTTCGAGATTTCACTACGATTTCCAGATCTATGGATCGGAAAGATGTTAGCATGCTTCCAGATGTTAGGAAAGCAGGAGGAAGAAATGCTAATAATGAAAATAATTGATGGTGGGGTAGATAATGAAGGAGATAATGACTTTACGAACAGATTTGGTATTCCGTCAGGACCTGGACCACCATGAATGTCAATTGCGAGCAGTACATTTTCAATTTCCGATGGAGAGGTAGATAGAATGTACAATGGGGGAAGGAGAAGGACACGATAAGTATAAAGTGGGGTTTGAAACCTTAAATGTGGAGGAAATAAATTGAGCAAAAACGTCACAGATAGCTTGCCCATCAGAAGCTTGGTAGTTATGCAAAGAGAAGATATTAGGATTATGCAATGTTGTTTTCAGGGAACGTATGTATGTCCAAAAGGGCTTAGGACTACTGGATTGCAGTAATCGCTCAATCATATAACAATAAGATCACATTGCGTTCTTAATTGCTTTTTTGGAATTACTACGAAGCAGTCGGTAGTTGGCGATGTCAGTGTCAAAGTTGGAATAATTGCATTTTTTGTGCGCTAGGTCCTTCAAATAAAGAGCGTTTGAGACTTCAGCAGAAAATCAACTGGGGCTCTTTTTCTGACGGGAATAGCAGAAAGGTACATATTTTGTAATGATACTACTGAGATTCTCATAGAAAGTTGATAGCGCTGAAATGACATCGAGCTTCTGTAGCATTGGGTTCCAGTCAATATTGTCCAGCTCAAGCTGAATGGCTGCATAGTTGGCCTTGCGGAAATTAAATTTTGGAGAAAAGGAGTTCGTTCGGGCTGAGGTGCGAGAAAAGATAAACGAACCTCAAGCGGAGGATGACGGGTATCAGCTTTTACATCTTCGAAGAGAGATTTTGAGATCAAGGAGATAGAGTCACGGTTGGTAGTAAGGATAAAACCAAGAAGTTAATTGTTTGCCTTCGGGATTGCATTTAATTGTGATAGAGAGCAATGCGATAAGAAAGAAGAAAACAGAATAGAGAGATAATTGAAGGATGAGAGGGTATGACAGCTTGTGTCCCAGCTTAAGCAAAGCATGTTAAAGTCACCACAGATTAAAATAGTGTATAGAGGGTTGATACTGCAGAAATATGAAAATAATTCAGGAAAAAAAATGGTTTTAAACGAGGCAAGGCGTATTGCAAGGAATGTACACGCAAATCAATACTAAACTCACGGCTTGAGAGATGTTAATGAAGACAGTGATGCATTTTACTGGAAGTGAAGGGGAAAAGTCAGAGCAGATTTTGCTGCCGATAGCTTTATGAATAGCAATGAGTACACCACCATCGTCAGACTTACCTGAAACCAAACGATTTCAATCAGTGCGGCAAATATCATATAGTGGAAAAATTTCACTGCTGAGGATATCAAGAGTCCCTCCAGCTTGGTTCGAATATCAAAATTTAAATTACTTTTTGAAAAAGGTTTAGGGTGACCAGTTGTTAAAGTTTCACCACACGACGAAAATTTCTTCTTATGTTCACCTCGACGTAATCACAGATGTCATTAGCCGATGTCTCATAACCAGACAAGACATAAATATTTGCTTCGGTGGGGCCACGACATGAAAGGAAGGAATCATTTGTGGTGCTGGCAGAGTTTCAGTGGAATTAGAAACATCCGCTGCTGACGTTGGTTGAATATTTTCAAAATTTGAAGTTTTCGTCACAACTGCACACCTAAGTTTGACATGCCTTATGGGGGCCTAATAAGGAACTCCTAACCCAAGCAAGTTAGAAATTTTTTAAGTTTTGTTACAATCTGAAGAGTGAACAAAATATTTAGATGAAAATTTTGCAATTGAGATTAAGATTAGGAATTTTTTACGTTTTGTCAGTTAAAGCATGCCTAATGTAGGCCATGGGCAAGCCTAACGGAGCAGGCCTAAGTCAGGCCACCCTACTTTCCAAAGTTGTGCACTGATAGAATAAGCTCTGTATTTAAATAAATTACTAGCCAAATCTATTCTGTTATATGGAAATGAAACATGAGCCCTGACAAGCGTATCCGTAAAAACGTGGACTTATTTGTACACAAAGTACTCTAAAAAATCGGCGGCCCTTTGAATCAAGGAAAAGAGTAAGACTACAGTATCTGACGAACCAACTGTATCTTCTTGTGTACAATAACGTGAATTGCAATGTATAGAGCATGTAAAAAGAATGTACGAATACCTGCTATCCAAAAGAACATTGAAAGATAAAGCGCAAGGTAGGCGTTCAGCGAGAAGACCGAAGACTCGATGAGAAGACACGATAAAAGTTGACCGCAAGTCCTTGCTGAGAGTAATCAATAGGCAAAGTAGGTTGCTTAACCATGATGATTCGAGGAGATTCATCTTGGAGACGAAGACTCGGCTTGGACTGACAAACTCATAATAGAATCAAGTTTAAAAGAGTTGATAAGCGTGACCCAATAGTTTTGAATATTATGCTGGAATAAAACATCAGGATGACATCAGCTGTAAGCTTCAGTACACTTGTGTTAAAGTTCACACTCATCGTAGCGTATGATGATGACGTCAATTTTATGGCACATTCAGTCTCAGATGCCAAAAGAGCATTTCTGAGTATGAAATCTAAAACAAATGAAAGTAGCCTTCTATTTAATGAAACCAGAATTAAGTTCATGTCTTAAACGATGAAGAACACTCTAGTTTGACAAATCTTATTGTTGAAGACTCTAACCTTGTAAGTGTGGATAATTTTGTTTTCTTGGAGCCAAACTAAATAGAAGAGGCTCCGAAAAGAAAAAATTAAACTTATTACTCCATACTTTCGATTCTGATGCCCAGTGGTGTGCTCAGGCAAAATAAACTCCAAATTTACAATCACTAGTCAAGTCTATAATGTTATATGAAAGTGAAACGTATACTCTGATGAGCGAATCTGAAAAGTTAGTGGTCATATTTGAACATAAAATTCTCCGACACAATGAAACAAGGAACAGAGTGGAGACAGCGTTTCAACAATGAGTTTTATGAGCTTTTTGAGCAACTGACTACATCCACTTCCATAAAGTTACGCAAATTGCAATGGGTTTGTCATAAAGAAAGAATAAAAGAAAACCTGCTACCCAAAAGAACATTAAGGGGATAAAGCACAATGTAAAGGTCCTGCGAGAAGAGCAAGGACTCGATGATAGGGCACGATAGAAACTGACTGCTGGGAGTGATCAATCGTCGAACGAAGTTGCAGAACCAAGATGATTGGAGGAGATTACTCTTGAATGCATAGGCTACGCGCCAATAGATGATGAGGATGTAGGATATCGTTTAAAGTTTATGAAGCAAATCGTGAAATTTACAAATCATTATTACTTAGTGACAAAGTTTATTTAATATCGACTTCAGAGGTATTTGTTGCTCTTGTCCTTACAAAGAACAACCTTCGCGTTTTTTTTCTGCTCAAGAGTGTCTGATTGTAAGCAGAAGACATTACCTTTTTGAGTATTTTACCCCTTGATACAATAATTGACTTATATGTTTCCGATTCTTAGAATTCTATGCAAGGCATTGAATTTGATACCCCATTTGACTACTTTTAATTTGGTTAACATTTTTAGTGGTCACTTTAGCATTAGAGGGGACTTCACGTCAAAGTTTTAAAATATGCATTTTCTAGAGACCACCGCATTTGATCTACTCCCAAATTTGGAGTACTGTAGCTTATACAGTTGCTGAGAAAACTTGCTGTAATGCATAGACAGACGGACGGACGGACAGATGGGCAGGCAGGATGCAAATCTACTATGTCTTTATAAATTTCGTTTTACAAAGCTACAAATAGATGAAGGTCCCTGTTGCATTAACTAACTGCATAGAGCCTTAGGGTCATTCCCGCTCCAGGGATTTGTGGCTGCAATGCCAAGCTTGCCATAAGTTGTGCCACGTGGAATGCATAAAACTTCAGAAAACAGTTAAAAGCGTCATATATGAAATTTCCAGGCAGCCTCACAAACATCGGAAATAAAGTTTTGCTTGCTTTGTCGCCCATTTGAGTGCTTTAAGCCGTCTTACCAATAGAGGTTGAGTGGGATGGATTTTTGACTCAATTTTATTTTTCATTAATATTCCAGGTAAATACAGTTTTGCTTGAACTTTTAGATTGTTTATTCGCAAATATGTAGGAAACTGTTACTTGATATAGATTTGCTATTTACTTTAAAACAATGAACTATTTCCTAGCAATAAATCGTGTCAAAATATATGCCATCTCAGACCACATTCACCTAATGTCTTCAGTAAAATTTAATGTTCCTGGGCACAAATCTCTTACAATTTCTTCCTATGGTGCTTATTATGCGCAGGACAGCTTTGAATATGTCTTTCGACAAATGTTTCTTTTAACCCTGCCAAAAAGTCTTTCGGTATTAAATGTGATGATATACAAAGAAAACATTTGGATTCAATACCACACTAATCATAATGTTCCAGGTAATACATTTGAAGTAGCATATGCAACATTAAGAAGCTTGAGCCAACGAATGTTCAACTCAACATTTTCCGAGAAGCTCTGTTCTTTGAACATTGAGTTCAACAAAGGAGCCTTAATATTATTAAATTCGTATGAGATCAAAAATGATAAGAAAATACTAGAAGGCAAATACGAAATAAACTTTCTATGGGTTGAAACATTACTAAAGGGTTTTTGCAAATATTGTGAATGAAAATTTATTTTGGAGGAATATTTTCGTAAATATTTGCCTATATATCAGTTTGATTTTAGAAATCACGAGAATTCTACATTATTTTCAATACAATGTGGTTACAGCGGTGTTTCTTAAATATTGAAAACTGTTGGTTTATTTTCCCCTATACCGATCATATTTGACCTTCATACCAAATGCAGATTACAATATTTTGATCTTCTAAACGTGGGAGTCCAGAGAAAATATAAAAGTCTGACGCCAAAAGAAAACTTTTCATAGAACAAAAAAATACACCCTTTTATATGTAAATAGAAAATTCGAGACAAAAATATTTAACTAAATTTCAATTGTTTGTGGTGTGACATTTCAGATGAAATCGGGGCCTCTCCTCTTATTATCACAGTTTTTCGACCTAATTTAATAGTTTGCGGGCTCTAGCAGGAATCTGCTATTGACTCCCTGTGTCACCTTGATCGTTTCCCTGTTTGTTTTACTTGTATTCTATCTTTTAAAGTCTGTCTGAGAAACCGGCTCTCTACTATTCTTTCCACGTAGCCAGCTCAATTTGATGGCTACTATTTTACGAAAGTTTACTTCAAATATGAGGGAGTCAATCACAATGTTGCAGGCTTATTATTCCTGTATAGCTGGCACTGTAAAAAGTAGGAATTATTCTTATTTTACAATTTTTTATTCGAAATAATGATGATTATAATGAGAAATATCCTTTGAAATCTTACAGCCTATAAAATATTCTCGAGCGCCCCATAATTCAGCTGTTACTGAAGATAATTCTCAACTTCTTCGAATTTCTCCTTGTTAGAGGACCATTTATTGTCGCTGCGGGAAGGTTACGGAAGAAGATGCTACTGAATTAAAATCAAGAGGGATTAAGTTCGAAGTAATGTTTACTCAAAAATTCGAAATTCTATGAAATGCAGCAGTAGCTGACGCGGCAAAACCAGGAAAAAAAAATAAAAAAAATTTTCCTTGGCGATTTCGAACACTTTTATTAAACAATACCACCGCAGGTTGGGAGCCAGAGTTTGATTAGTGCAATCTTGATTAATTTTTTGTTGTTGTTGTAGATTTATATATAAATTTCTAATGTTGATTTTCATATTTAAAAGTATGTAATAAACATAAGCAGTCGAGAAGCCCCGTGGTGATCAGGAGTGGCTGCTCCTGAAGAGATAAGGTAGTCACCCCGTCAAAACTGCTTAGTTTGTTGTTTCACGAGATTAAAATGAACTACATCCGTTAAGTTTTCATCCTTTAGGCAGAGGTGAGTGGTTCACTTCAGCAACTTTAACATCTTTAGGTTTGACATTCACTTTGTTGGTTTTTGTAGAGTGTTTGCGTTTGTGTCAAGTTTCCGTGTCCGCTAACTTTAACAAGACAAGGAAATTGAGAATTACTGTAGACACATAATAGAACATTTCTAGAGATATAAAAAATTGATCGGTACGTCTCGTAAAGTATAGTGTGATAAATATTTTGGGGTGTAGCTTCGTGACTCGACAAGAACCCGCCTCAAATGATCGTGCAAATAGTTAGTCGACAAGCACACGTACGCGGTTGTGAAGCGAAACTAATCAGCTGAGCTCGGTCTTGTTTATAGCTCGCTGACACTTGTACCAGACAATTGGCACTTGATCCATACACAGATTTCAAGAAAAAAAAATTTCATTGCAAGTAGTTGTGAATAAAAAATGAAATTAGAAATTAAGTGATAGTATAATATGAAATTGAATCTATAAAAGTCCACTTTCAATGAACAATAGGGTTTTTTTAAGACTCAGCGTGAAAAGTAAGTGCCAAAGAAGAAAAATCAGTCCAATATGGGCAAGAAGCATGAAACAATAATTACGTCACATCCTTCATGGCTATTGCGGACCAGTTTTCGTGTTTCATTGCTTGTTTGCATTCCACGTCTAAAAAAGCCCAATGGGATAAGAAATGGATATTGAACTTCTTCATGTAGAACTTATGTAACATCCGTTGATTCAAGCTGTTCGCACATCTTTCATTTATCATACCCTGACAGGACAAAGGATTAAGGAAGGTATCTGAAATCCTCAATCAGAATTAGTATATACTATTACCTAGCCAACTCCTGGTTTCTCCTGATGGGGTCTTTGGTTCCATTTTTAAAGCCGAAGGAGGGCGTGAGTGCCACTGGTTCAATTTCCACTGAACCGAAAGTGAACTACCAAACCATGTGAACTGAATACAATAGAATAAGGTTAAATTAAAAAAAAATATTATTTTGCAGGGAGTCAAGTGAAATTATCGCTTATATTTCGGCACAGCCAAGTAAAAAAAGTTCAAAAACGAAAAAGAAAAGAAATATTAGCTTCTAACCGTATATGACTTATATCCATTAATGAAACAGGATACCGCTAATTGAATGATGCATTAATCTTTTAAATGCAGTTAATAAATCCTCAATATACATTTACTGATTAAATTCTACTTAGACTTAACCGGCGATTAAATGGGGTACCGAAGTTTTGCTGTCATAACAATCATTCGAGAACTAATGCTTAAATTTGGCTTCAATTTTCATGACATAATATTTGCAATCGAACTCAAGCAAGTTTAATTTTTGAACAACGGGACTCAGACCAGGGACTTTTGGTTATGTAGCGATCACTCCAACTACTTACTACATCACTCGGTCCAGGTTTTATATGACGACTTTTTTATAATGAAAATCTTGTAATCTCTACATTTCTATCAAAGGTGGCTTTGAAAAAGATTTAGTTTCTGTCTAAGATTTCAAATCTTTTCTATTATAGATTGGCAGTGGTCTTAATTACCGCTTGCACTTCCACCTATAGCTCATTTCTGATAGGATGAAAGCCAGCTGATTGTCGAGGGTCTCCGTGAAGTTTTTTGCCATTCGATGTCAAATTTCTATAGAAGGTTGATCTTTGCCGAATCCGATTGTGCTCCTCAATGAGATAGCTCATTGCTAATCTAAGTTGAAATCTTAGCATTGTAACCATCGAGCATTATTTTTGTGTCGTCTAGAAGCAATGAGTCAAGTAGTTTTCCTAGGTAATTGTAGAACGTTTGTTTCATTTCGTCGGTCAAAGTGTTTAAATTTATCAGCTAAATTTTGAAGAACGTTATTTTCATATGGATCACACAAACTCGGTCATTGACTGCCTTAAAATCAATAATGTTTGATTTGAATTTACTAGCTACAATAATTGTTTCTCTGATCTCTCGCTTTCCAGCAAGTTTCCACACTTTTGAATATTGTGTGTGATTGCATATTCTGAATATAACTTCCAGTCCAGTTCTTTTCTTGTATCGCTAGTAGGTTTAATTTATATTGACTGACCTATTGTAAAATAGCACCAGGGTTGCTCAGTAATCTGACATTCTAGGTCCCAATGCCATAGATCTCATTCACTTGTGAGGTCATTGCAGTAGATTTAATTCATCCAAGCCTATTATTTTCTTCTTCCTCGTAGTACTACAGCACTTCTCAGGCCTTCGCTTCCTTCAACAAGCACTTCCAGCTGTCACAGTCCGTAGACCACGTCCTCCGATTTTGAAATCTGAGCAGCGATGAATTGTCTTCATCGATGGTGTCAGACCAGTGTTTCCTCGGTTTCTCTAGTGACGAGGCCCGTAGTGCCAATTTTACTTGGTCTGCATTCCGTCGTTCCTCTCTGTTTACAGTAAATAGCAACAAATGCGAAAAGCTAAGAATTTTAATCAAACCATCTGTGGGCGTGAAGATTGTACCATGCATTAGGAGAAGTGGATGTGTATTCACACTTGTATTTAGAATTAAAACATATAGACACAAGACTTTGCTATCTTCCATACCACCTCAGAAACGATAGAACGAATAGCTTACACGCATGCGCAATTAAGCAAATCAAGTGTTTGCTCGAGCTTTGTGGTTGCGTCAGTCACAGAGAGATGGTGGTAAAAGTGAACTTTAATCATGGACTAATTTTAATTGTTTTGGTTGGTAAGCAATTAAGTCAGCTTAGTTATGCTATAAAAGAAAATTATGTGAGTAGAAAAATCGAGAAGTACTTCTCTATTCGCTGGCTCAAGGCACATGCCCCAGCTTAACCTATCCCAAGGCCCTTTGCCCGGGTTAAGCGAAAAAGAATAACTGCAACTGCGCACTCAATGCGTCAGCCGAAGTACTAGCGTCCTAAGACAGTTACACCTTGGTCCTGTAGTTGAACTAAAAATTGATTGAGTCATCAATCTAAGTGCATACTTAAGGCATCAGTCCAATATGAGCGTCCCAAGGCATTTTGTCCGGGAATAGCAGTTGGATTAGTAACTGGTAGATTTTTTAATATAACTGCATACTCAAGGGTCAGCGTCAGGTGTCCCTATGGATAGTTATAAGGCTAATAAACTGTGAGAATATCAGAAGAATCGGATAGTATTTAACGTAATTAAAATTTTCGGTGATACATCAATAATACATGGCTTTTCAGCAATATGTGCTTCCAATCGACTCAGACACTACGGGCTTATTAGGATTTGCCTGAAGATTTCAGGAATGAGAATCAGTCCAATGAGTGCTATTAGTTAGCATAAACAAAATGGTAGCCGTTTTAAATAAGAATATGGAGTAAATTTAAGTAATTTTTCCCAACTTCAGCATTTAAAGTACAGGCTATTAACTCTTGATGAAAACATATATTTTAAAAATGAAAAATTTATGGTGGTAGGTTGTCATAAGTATAACAATAACAAATACGTTAGAAGTTGAAATGCACTCAACTTTCTTAATAATAGTAGAATTTGTAACTAAAACATTTTCCCCTGTGAATTCATACGGGTACATTTAAATTCAAATTAAAGTACGATAGGGCAAGGAAACATCGTTATAGTCTGGAAATAATAAAGTTAAGTCATATTCACAAAAGTAATAGCAATTCGAAAGCTCTCGAACTAAAACCAAAAAATGCATCGTTTTCTACTGTTCGGGCTTTTTATTGAACCAGACATTACACTTTTAATTGAATCTTCTGATTTCTAGATGAAATGAAGAATTAAAATATCTTTAAGATTTAATTCAGTCAATAGTTGTTAGTGATATTGCAACAAAATGGCAGCAAATTAAAATGGTATGGTAATGGTTTCCCTCTTAAAACGAGTATTTATTTGCTGTAGATATTGTTAGAACTTTTCTTGAGTTTATTCATTATTGCCGCCTGAATATGGTAGGCTGATTACAAAACTCTTCGGGCATGAGTGTAGCTCTGTCTACTCAACTTGTTAAAATGTTACATTGAATCTTGTGACAATTTTGGGTAAAAAACATCTTCCAAAGATTGTAAGAATATTCCTGACATTATTCAGGACATTGAAAGTCCCATATCCAAACCATCCTTATTTATCTTGTTATTTAAAACAGCCAGCAAATCGTCAAAGGTGTCCGATTGCGAGGGGGTGGGACACAAAATTTTTATACATTTCCCCTTCCCCTGCACCCCTCAAAGCAAAACTTGTCATTTTAAGACCTGTTTTGAAAAGTTCTCATCAAGGCCGTCCATTTGATACCCTGGCGATATGTAAATTCCCTGAAGAGCAGAGGTTGAATACGGACCTCGGTAACGGGTGGACAAAATGCATAAACATATTGAAGTAGCATAAAGTAGTATTACGCTTACGCTTATGACATCTAGGCTTCTTGCCTGGGTGTCATGGGCGAAATATGTATGTGTGAAAACAAACAAAATATTGTTAACGAGAAAAGGGAAAAACTTTATTTTTGGAATAAAAATATTATAATTATATTATATTTTATATTTTTAAATAAAAGAGGATGTATTGAAGTGTGTCTCATTGATATGGTGAAAGCCTTCGATATGTTTTGGCTAGATGGACTAGATGGACTTTCAAGACAGTTTCCCTAGAGAGCTTGCCAACATAATGTGCAGTATGTTGTACGGGAAATCATTTTTTGCAACTGATGAAAATCTGACGACATCTTGAATAGTCTACAGAAAGGAACGGTCACTTTGCCTCTGTTTGTTTCATATTTATTTGCACACCATTCACCGGCTTTGATTTTAACGTTTGCCAACACAATGATTAGGACCATTTGCTGATTATCTTATAGTTTATACGACTGACCGAAAAGTTACACTAGTTCAGAGTAATATACAAAACGTGCTTAATTACGTGCAACTCTATAGCGACCATTAGTGCCTGAAAGTCAATGCCAGAAGTGCATAAAAATTTGTTTGGAACAATGCTGCAGTTGACTAAAAATTAGAAAGATTCTCACATTACTCGTATGGGTGATGAGGGTTGTTCAGAACGGGTTTCATATAAATTCTGTGTTCAATGCCTTGGTTTGCATCTCGATTCGTATCGGTAATATAATGAACATGTCAACATCGTGTTCAGTAAAGCACAAAAAGTAATCGTGTCCCTTTGATCGCTTTCTCATTCTAGATATACTGATCAAAAGGTCGAAGTTATTCCTTAAGAAACCCTGGTTGGACCAGTTTTGACAAATGGATTTTAGATCTTGCATAATTAGATTGCTTGTACTATAGAAAAATTAAGAGTTTTCGAAAGAAATGTCTTCATGTATTTATTGGCCTGTACAGAAAGCTCAAGATAGATTGGAAACACTTTAATTTCAAAAAAAAAAAATTATCAAACTGCGCGTCACCTTTTACATTCGTCATAGATGCTTCATACGACAACGTGAAAAATGGCCAAGTCAATTTATTGTATTACGGTATTTAAAAAATTCTTAAGCATTTGCCAATCAATAACAGGCAAGAAAATAAAATAAACAGCATCGTTTATTTCTACAACATTGAATTTTTCTGCGATTATGCTAGAACGAAGATTGGAGACTTGAACGTTGCCGTCGCGTTTTTGTTTTTTTTTGTGATTTTAACTTTAAAATTACATTTTAGTAGCCCCACGCTTCTTTTTAGGGTTTTGTACTAAAATACAAAACCCTATTGCAATCACGACCTGTGTCCGTCTGTCCGTCCGTCCGTCCGTCCGTCCGTCCGTCCGTCCGTCTGTATGTCACAGCGCTTTTTCTCCGAAACTATGGAGGCTATAGCCACGAAACTTTGTGGAAAGGTCAGAAGTGGTGACCTCTTGAAAGTTCAAGGGTGGAAAAATTTTTCAAGGGGGTTTAAGGGGGGTCTCCCCGTATAGGGAGGTGACCCCTCAAAAAAAAAATTTCACCATTGGTAGTCGAGTAGGGTGTCATTAGAAAGGTCTCAATGAGATCTTTTCAAAACAAGTCTTAAAATTGCCTTATCGGTACCGAGGGGGGCAGGGGAAGGGGAAATGTACGAACTTTTCGCGTACCCCCCCCTCGCGATTGGAAACCTTCCATCCGAAAAATCTGAAAAAAATCATGAATCTAGGCCTTTATGAGTACAACAACAACAAATACATGAGAAGTCGAAATTCACTCAACTTTGTTAGTAATAGTATGATTTATCGATTTTATGTTTTCTTGAATAAAATCTAAACCGTACCCTTAAATTCAATAAAATTTAGCAAACAGAGGACTTTCTATAAGATTGATCTTTTCTGAAAGTTTCATAAAGATCGAATAGTATTTAACGAAGTTATAGCGGTTTGAATTTTCCCGTATTACTATGGAACAATATGCCCTGTATTACTATGGAAACATGTGGCTATGGAGCCATATGCAATTTTACCCGATTTAGACACTACAGCTTTGCTAGGATTTGCATGAACATTTCAGGAATGATAGGTTTCATGAAGATGAGTACATAAAATTGAAACAAGTCGAAGAGGCAGGAGAGAGCTCCTAGCAAAAGGGCTTTGTAACCATTCTAGGATTCGAAAAAATAGGCCATGAATCGATGATTACAGTACAGAGGAGTGGGCCCTGAAAAAAATTTCATGAAAGGTAGCCGATATGAATATCAACTGAAAGTTCTCTATGAGAGCTTTTCGAAACAGTTCTTAAACTGACAGTTTTTGCTTCAGTGGGGGCACAGGGGGGGAAATACATGAAAAATGTGTTTCTTAAAAAATCTGGAAAAATTATCAAGGGAGATATCTATGGGTATAACTATAACAAATACCTCAGAATTCATAATTCTTTCAACTTTGTTAATAATAGTATGATCCTCGAATTGCACATTTTCTCCAATAAAATCGTCTTTGACATGTTTCTTGATTTTATTCGTTGCTGGTTACTGCATTTTGTAAGTTGAGTACAAAACCCTTCTGACATGAGCATAGGTCTGTCTACCCAACTTGTTTATATTTCACCGGGTGATCGGAGTTCTGCAACCAATGTGGTTTTTTTCAATTTTTTATGCATCGTAATATTTTGCAGTACCTTGTTTTATTATGTAAATTTCTCGAGAGAAATTTACCTATTGCGGAGAGCATCATATAAATATATATATATATACATATATATATATATATATATATATATATATATATATATATATATATATATATATATATATATATACATATATACATATATATATGTATATATATACATATATATATATATATATATATATATATATATATATATATAAATATATATATACACATATATATATATATATATATATATATATATATATATATATATATATGGGATATAATGAAATTTGTGACCACGCTCCAATTTTCACCAAATTTTCAGAAAAGGTGTATTGGGCTAATATCTCGGTTAAATTCGTGAACCAGCTATATCGGCTGGGCAACAACAAAATGGCGGCCATTTTAGACGAAAAATCGTGATTTCCATGACCAAAGTATAGCTCCGATTTGGATGAAATTTGTTACAAAGGTTCACTAATGTATGTGATGAATTTCACAATAAAAAATCCAAAGTCGGTACGGCAGAAACAAAATGGCGGCCGCTCAAAGGTCGGAAAACGTGCAAAATTTTGTTGTTGTAATAGAAGTCAAAGCTTTCAACAGATTTTCATGAAATTCGGCAGCTGGATAGAAGTGGTAAGTATTTAAAGAATTTCGTGAATAAACTGAAGATCAGGTCACAAAAAACAAAATGGCGGCCAGTTGAAACTCAAAATTTCAAAGGCTTCTAAAAGTCGCAGTTTTAGTTTGATATATATGAAACTAGGTTTCAAGATAGGCATTACTTAGATCTACAGTTTTTAATATTTTGGTGATCATGCATGTGCAAATTTCCGTTTTTTTCAGGTTTTTGTGGCCCTCTAGTGGTCACATTTTCCAGCGGATTTTGATGAAACTTGAGATTATGGATTTCTTTACTATCTTCTTGTATTATGCAGAAAATTATTAAAATTGAACGAAAAATAAAAAAAGTCGAAAATTTAAAACCCAATATTTTTAAGCTGCCATTTTCACAAAAAATTGAATTATTTTGCCCTGTCTAGAGTGAAACTCCGATTTGAACGAGATTTGGCACATTAATTGATGAGGTCCTAGCCCTCAGAGATTTAAAATTGTCCAAAATCAAATGCATGCATTCAAAATGGCGGCCCCCAAAGGTCAGGAACAAGCGCAATTCGCTGTTTTAGTAGCAACTGAAATAATGAATTTTTTTCATGGAAACGTTTTAAATGACTTATCATGAACGTATTTAGAAATCAGAATATTTTCTAAATATTGTAAAATATTTTTAACAATACCTTAAAAAATGATAAAATCGCGACTTGTCTGTCTGTCCGTCCGTCCGTTTGTTCGTGTGTCACAAGTTTTCTCACAAACCACATGAGCTAGAATGAGGAAATTTTCTATGTAGGTCAAAAGTGGTGCCTCTTGAAATTTGCAGTGTAAGAACATATTTTAAAGGGTTTCAGGGGGTCTCCCCATACAGGTGGGTGACATAAACATTTTTTTTTATATCTGTAGCCCCGTACCAGCCAAGTTTCTCAACAGATTCCGATAAAACTTGAAATTATAAGTTATTAAGGTAAGTTAATTTAATTTAATTATGCAAATCGGATGAAAAAAAATTCGAAAATTTACAGCTTAATAGTTTTAACAGCCATTTTCAATAAAAATTCAAAATAACGGCCCCTGGTGGTTCAGAAAAAAATTGAAAATGTATATATTAATGGCAATGCAAGTGCTGATCAAACTTTTATGGAAATCTTTTGAAATTAACTATTTGAGCTATTTAAGCCAAAAAGTTATCACCTTTGTTTGACAACCACTGTCAAATGTATAAACAGCAAATGTGAGAAGGGCGAAACGAGTATAAATATGTTTATATCAATTTATTACTCGCCGATTTTCAATATGTGATCCATACGTGTGCAACTCAATTTAATTAGCAAAGCATTTGCGCCTCTATGAAGGGTCTCCAAATACGAACGGCGGCAGATCCTTTCTGTTAATAAATACCCATGTAGTGCTACATAAATTGCAATAAGAAGTCCAGTAGTAGATAAGCCAATTTCTTTTTCGAAACCTTAC